>BSBN01000610.1:2395000-2924550 GCA_027924645.1 Cunninghamia lanceolata
CATTCAACTATTTTGTTTACACCTTAAGCGTTGTTGGGTGAATATTTTGTCGTCAACTCACTGACGACAAAATGGTTATATCAACCACAGTATGATGAGATAAATCTCTCCTCTCATCAAGGGGAGGTTCCCTTTTAACTATTACAAACTTATTTACACTAAATACTAGATTTGGGGGTGTGTTACATTCATCCTTTTCTCTTCTTTCAGAAAAGATGTTTACAATGTTTCACGGTAATATTCAATAATGCTTCTACACTTAAACAATAATCAAAAATATTCTTGTAAGTTGAAGCACAAAGTCTTTCAACTTACTTCACAAAAAGATTCACAAACCAAGTGAATAATCTCAAGTACAAAGTCTTCAAATTATCCCCAGAAAGATTTTAAAAGTAACCGTATCACCAGTTGGAGCACAAAGTCTGTCAACTAACAACACCACTGATTCATGCGAATGTGATTGAAAATCATAGCACAAAGTCTACAAGCTCTCAACATAATTCATATACAAAGTGAACAACTACAAGCTCAAAGTCTTTATAATCCTTCACCAAGAAACACTTTCAACACACATAGATTCAAGGAAATAATATAACACAAAGTTTATATAACTTATCTTGAATGTCCTCCAATCATAATAACTAAGCACCACTTTATCCAATCAATCAACAAGAGAAATCAGCAAAAATGCCATATGTACATCCTCGCTCATACAAATTCAATTCAACACAAAGTCTGATATCAAAACTTGCCTTCTTTATTGATTGGAATTGATCATACAATTTGAACATAAAGTCTCAAAGTTGAGTCACAATTTGGGCAGCACTTTGTTGCATAAGATAAAAGATATCTATTACAATAGAGGCCCTCTTTATTTATAGGGAGGAGCCTGGAGCAAAAATAGGAAATTTACAACTACTTTGACTTATTCAACAAAAGAGTCCTATTTGACTTGGGACTTCCTTTGTCTCACATGTAATTACATTTTGGAAAAATACATGTGAAAATGTCCAAAACTGATTCAAAAGTACATATGAAAAATAGAAAATATACTAAGGCAAAGATCACATTTATCAACTCCCATCAACATCCTTCTTGAGAGAAACTTCCATCCATTGTTATCACCATTTGCATTTCTAGGTTGTCTGGTCCAAAAGTGTCCTTGGAAATGACACAAGTTCTTGTTACTGAAACTTTCACGAAGGTAGCAACCTTCACATGTTTACCCAGAACTACCTTGAGAATGTCCAAGGTCAACTGTGTATCCGACAACTTATCCATAGGAGCCACTGAGAAAGCTTGATCTTTGAACTCCTTTGGATCATGTTATTGAGTGCCTGTCTTTTCATTTGTGGAAAGAAACTTTTGGTCTCTTTGACTGAAAATTATAGTAGCGAGGGAGAATTGAGCATTTGCATGGGCTTTGAAGGGCTAAAGTGCGATTAGAGTGAAAAACTGAGTGAAAATGGGCTAAAGTTAAAAACTTGAAAATTTTCCCAGAGTTAGAAAATTTTCAGGGAGTGAGTGCATGGGCGGCAAAAATCACCGCCCTTGCATGTGGAGGAAATTGCTTTTGTGCATGGGCGGCAAAAATTGCCGCCCTTGCATGTGACAAAAGGCTTAACATGCACGGGCGGCAAAAATCGCCGCCCTTGCATGTGACAAAAAGCTTAACATGCACGGGTGGCAAAAATCACCGCCAATGCATATAAAGATGCAATGGAGGTAAAAATCTCCACCATTGCATGTGAAGATGCAATGGAGGCAAAAATCACCACCATTGCATATAACAAAAATTTACTAACTCTAAGATGCAATGGAGGCAAAAATCGCCGCCAGTGCATATGAAGATGCAATGGAGGCAAAAATCCCTGCCAGTGCATATGAACATGCAATGGAGGCAAAAATCCCCGCCAGTGCATATGAACATGCAATGGAGGCAAAAATCCCCACTAGTGCATATGAACATGCAATGGAGGCAAAAATCCCCACCAGTGCATATGAACATGCAATGGAGGCAAAAATCCCCGCCATTACATATAACAAAAATTTACTAACTCCTAAAAGTGAAATTTTCAATTAGACTTGTTTTTGCAAAATTCAAGAAATCGACACAAGTTGACGCTCAAAAGGATGTTCCAAGGCTAGGAGACCACGCTCAAGGGCAAATGCGATTCACCTCGTTTTGCGTGTTTAGAGTTGTAGGCTACAAAATGGACAAATTTTGTAGGGGTCATCCTACAAATTGAGCGCAACTAAATTTGAGGATAACAAGCGTAATGCCACCGAGCACACTTACACGTGCAAGGGGGTTTTTAGGGAAGTGTGGAAATTTTTTTAATATTTCGTGTCATGACCACATGACAAATGTGGACATGACACGTGTGATGCGTGTCATGACCACATGGGAAATGTGGGCATGACAGTATCCTTATGAATAAAGGGCCAATAGTAACCTGCTCCTAGAATCTTGTGAATGGTTCTATGTGAAGAATAGTGCCCACCAAATGGTTCATCATGACATGCCCTTAAGACATCAAAAATTTCATCAGCTTTTAAACACTTGCGCAAAATGAAATTAGGACCGCATTTAAACAACAAACCATTTAACCATTTATAAGATAAGCTTTCCTTAAGTAAGCATTTCTTTTATTTTGAGGTAAAATGGGATGGAAACAAACATGTACCTAAAATATTAGCTATGTCAGCAAACCAAGGTGTAGTAGAGGAGATAGCAAAAAGATGTTCATCTGGGAATCTATCCTCCACTAGCTGGTTCTCTCCACCTGTATGCAATCTTGACAGAAAGTTAGCAACCAAATTAAATTTGCCTGGATTATCAACTATGGTAATGTCAAATTCCTGCAATAACAATAACCACCTGATTATCCTTGCACCCACTACTAGCTTATTCATTAAGTATTTGATGGCTGCATGGTCAATATGTACAAATATTTTGTACCCAGTGATATAATGCTTGAATTTGTTTATAGCATAGATGACTGCCAAGAATTCATTTTTAGTTGTGGTATAGTTTCTTTCTTCAGAGGTAAGGTTTTTTGCTGATGTAATAGATGGCATGCATACTTTCTCCTTCCTCCTTTTGTCCTAAGACTGCTCCAATGGACTCATTTGAAGCATTAGTTTGTATGTGAAATGGTAGAGTCCAATTGGGTCCTCTTAAAATAGGTGTGATAGTAAGTTTCTCTTTAAGGGTTTCAAATGCTGATTGACAATCCTCTATCCATAAGAATTCTGTGTCTTTCTTAAGCAAGGTAAACATAGGAGCAACTAATCTACTGAAATTTTCTATGAATCTCCTATAGTAGCCTACATGACCCAGAAAACTTCTAACATCTATCTGATTTTTGGGTGAAGGTAATTGTTTAATCACTTCTATTTTGTTTTGGTCCACTTTGATCTCGTTTGCTGAAATGTGGTGTCCTAATACAATTCCTTCCTCTACCATCATGAAGCACTTTTCATGGCTTAGGGATAGTTGATTTTTTTCACAGCATTTTAATACCTTTTCTAAGTTTATGAGAGATTCTTCAAAGTTGTCCCCATACACAGTAAAGTCATCCATATAGACTTCCATGCACTCATTAGCTAGTTCAACAAAAATGGCTAAAACAAGTCTTTGAAATGTAGTTGGAGCATTACATAGTCCAAATGGAAGAACTTTGTAGGCAAAAGTTCCCCAAGAACAAGTGAAAGTGGTTTTATCCTGATCTTCAGGTGCTACTTGGATTTGGTTATATCCACTGAACCCATCTAGGAAAGAGAAATACTTCCTCCCTGCAAGGTTGTCCAGCACTTGGTCAATGAATGGTAAGGGAAAGTAGTCCTTCTTTGTGGCTTTGTTTATATCTTTATAGTCAATACACACTCTCCGCTTCCAATTCTTTTTAGGCACTAGGGGTGAGACCCATTGACTATCTAAGATTGGATATATAAACCTTGCTTGCAACAATTTTTCTATTTCAGTCTTGACAATATCTTTTAAAGCAGGATTCAATCTTCTCTAGGGTTGTCTAATAGGTTTGACATCTTCAGTGTATATATGATGAGTACAGATCTCAGGAGGGATGCCCTTCATATCTTAGTATTCCCAAGTAAAAGCTACTGAATGGGAAATTAGGAGTTTGATAAGTTCTTCTTCCCATTTTTCTGCTAACTACGTGTTGATATTCAATGTTTTCCCAGGTAAAATCACAACCTGTTTTGTGATCTGATCCATAGATGTATTCAATCCATATACTGGAGTCATGGTATTAAGGGGGATAGAATGTGGAAGCAACATGTGGAATGTGGCTAAGTCTTTGTAAAAGGTTTCTCCACAAGGAATGATATTTGCTAGGGTATAATGAGCAGAAGTGAGAAGTTCTCTCCTCGAAGCTTAGGCTAGCTCCATTATGTCCTCATTAAAAAGAATATGGGTGATGTTTTCTATTGTATCATAGTGGGTTTTTTCTTCTAACTCACCCAAATGTTCTCTAATGGTAACCATAGCTACTGAGGCACTATTCCCCATTTATCTACCTCATCTACCCATACTCTCCCTGAATAATGTATTGATGGTTTAGTTGGTGGATATAAAGATATTTTCTTCAAGTCTATCCCATTAGAAATCACCATATCCCTAGTTCAACAATCAATAGATGCTGCTGCTGTAGCTAGCCATGGTCTTTTTAATATCAATGGATAAACATTTCTTTGGTTTCTTGGCTCTAATATTAGGAAGTCTACTAGGAATTCCCATGATTCTATCACAACTAGAACATCAATAATCACCCCTTTTGGAATAGCTATTGACTGGTCATCAAGTTGAAGGATTGTAGATGTGGACTGGATACTTGTTAAGGCCAATTTGTCCATTGTATGAACTGTCATTACATTTATTACTACTCCCAAATCAACCAAAACATTTGAAATTTCTACCCCTGAGATGTAAACAGTCATGACAGGATTTCCAGGGTCTCCATATTTTGGGAGGAGCATTTCTCCCATTAAAAGGTCTAATACCTTTCCTTCCACCTAGATAGTTGAGGGAAAGTTCTTCTTTCTTCCCTGGGTCTTAACACAATGTTGTTTGATAAATTGGTTCAATTTAGGCACATCTCTGATTGCTTGTAGGAGCAGAATTTCAATGTTTAGTTGCCTAATTTCTTGTAAAAGTTCTGATTCCAGGGTAGATTGGACTTGTTTTTGTAAGACCTTTTTCTGGGGGACATACTGTTTAAGCCGCTCTGGGTATGGTACTAGTTTTTCTATCTTCAGAGCATCTCTGGAGCTCTTATTAGAAATGTTTCCAGGGATGTTCTCCAGAGTCATTCTTTTAGGAGGAACTTCAGAGTTATCCAAGGATGATTCTTTTAGCACTGTTTCGGTAGTAATCTCCTCTGGAAGCTGAGTGGATAGATTTTTAGGTTCCTCATCATTGATTACTTCAACTATAGTTGGAGGAGATGGTCTTGGAAGTGCTTTCCCAAAACACAGCTGGAGATTGTTGGAATATATGGCATAAATATCAGCCATGTTTTCTTGTTCTATCATGTAAACAACTGCTCCCTGCTTATTCTGTGGGTTTGGTATAGGTTGAGCTGGTAAGGGTGGTTAGCTAACTAGTTCATTTTGTGACTGACCTTGTGTGTTGGGAGGTCTAGTTAGCAATGCTTGTTGTTGAGGTTGGAAACGTCTAGGTTATCCCTAGTACTGTTGAGGACCCCAATGAGGCTGCATGTTTTGTGATCCAAACTGTTGTGACCATTTTTGATTTCCCCAGGGTTGATTTTGCCAATGTTGGTTTTGCCATTGTTAATTTGGTCAATCCTGTTGTCCCCAAGGCGGATTATTTTGAGGCCCATGCCAAGTTGGATTCCATTGATTATTTCCCCAATTAGAAAGACCTCTGTAAGAAGGCTGGTTTAGATACTGATTATAAGGGAAATTTCCAATTTGTTTTTGTCCTACATAATTCAATTCCTCCTCTAGAATGGAATTCTTTTTACTTAGCCTTTTTAAGGCTAGGAGCTGATCACACCGATTGGTAGGATGTTCCCTATCACAGATCTGATAGATCTCTGATTTATCTAAAGGGCATTCTCTCAACAGATGTTTGTTTCTACACCTAGGACAATAGATGGAGAGTGGTTTAGTTGTTCTGTCCTGATCATTTGTTCTAGTTTTTGCCTGAATCCCATCTAATGTAGTATTCAATTGGACTAGAATATCTATTTTAAAATTTGCAATCTCCTCCATTAAGTATCCTATTTCATTCTTCCCTTTGAAAGATTTAGGCATACTCACTCCTTCTTGGGTTCTGGAATAGTTCCTACAGAGTTCTTCTATAGCATGCATATCCATTTTGTTGATATTCCCTTTTCCCATCAGATCCAGTGGCTGTTTTCATTCTTTGTCTAATCCTTTTACAAATAGGGTTCTGGCCAAAGAATGATTTACAGGGTTGCCATACCTTCTCAAAGCAAAGTTGAACCTATCCACATAATCCTCTAAGGTCTCTTCCTCCCTCTGTTTAATTTTGAATAATTCCTCATTCTTATCACTGACTCTACAGTAGTCCTGGTATTTTCCCAAAATTCTGTCTCCATCTGATCCCAAGAATGGATGGAGTTTTGGGGCAGGCCCATAAACCATCTCATTACAGAATCCTTTAGGGTTGAAGGAAACAATTTGAGTTTTTGATTATCTGATCCATAATCATAAGTCTGGCATACCACTTTGAATTCTAACAAAAACTGATCTGGATCCTCCGAAGCAAGACCCCTAAAATTTGGCAAGTGTGTAGGTGAAATATTTTTCATAGGGGCATTGTCTCAAGCAGCCAGAACAATGGGATATGAGAAGGTTCTTGGAGCCTGATTTCCCTCCTCTTCATGATTATCATCCATGTCTAGTACTGGTTCTTCTCCTTGAAGTTCTAGGAAATTAGGTTCTATCAAAGGATCTACCTAGAATTTTTGTTGTAATTCTTGGATATAGTCAGCGAGTGGAAGATTGGGAGGATTGAAAGGATTATTAATTTTAGGTGCAGCTTCCAAGGTAGGTTCTAGATGTCTCTCTTCAACAAGATCTTATGCCACCCCACTGCTTTATCCTATAGTTTATTGATGGGGTGTCTGTTTTATGTATCTTCCTTTTGAATCTCTAGCTCTAACCATACAGATTCAATCTATCCTAAAACTGTTTAACTAAATTTTCCTAAATGATACAGAAATCCCTAGCAATGGTGTCAAAAATGACAAGGGCCGTTGTACCTTATCATTTAATCATATTTCAAATGTCAAATCCAGGGTTGTGTCCATGGTTATCTACAATTAGGAATCCTATAGTTGCTAGTTTTATCTAACTAACTCTAACGATCAAGTTACTGATTAAAGAAACTTAATATTACTGATCTATCTGCTGTAAAATGAATTCCAAGACTATTGAAAACAAAACTGAACAATGAATTGCTTAAAGTAAATCTATATTATTCCTTTCAACTGAAACATGCATTTATCTATGAAAATAGTAACTATCTCCTTAAACATAATTTGAAATAACAAAAACAATAGTACTAGCCTTTTGCCTTGGTGGTGAGAGTGGGCCCTTACTCCACACCCTTAGGGCTGAAGACTAAAGTGAAGAATCAACACAAGAAGATAAGACTACAATTCAATTTCAGTCCAAATCCATCAACTTTGTATTCAGAAAATGTTCATATCAAAATAAGATTACAAAAACTAGAAATTAATCATTGTGTGTCTTCTGCTGCTACTTCTATAAGTTTATATCTAAATATGTGATGAGATATCACTTACCTTATCTATTAGTACATCTATGAGATAACATCAATCTCTTTATTCTACTAACTGTCTAACTACAAAATGAATATCCATGCAATTAAAATAGATTTAGTGGAACATCAGTCCACACTAAATCTAAGTCTTAGTTTTAAATACACTTGGCCAGCAAGGCCCTAAAATAGGTATTTAAATCAGTTTATCAATAACTCATACCAAATAAAAAAGAGATAAAACTTCCAGCAGTTAACTATGGTCCACCCTCAATTACTCAGGTGATGATTTGAGTAACATCAGGAGCATCCTGATCACTACTGGAAGTGTTTGTCTGACAGCTATGCTGGAAATCTACACTGTTCTAAAGAGGCGCCAGAGATGTATGTTTCTGTCTGTAGTTCCAGAGATATGATTGTGACCTTCTTGTTCAGCTCCAGAGATGCTTGTGACTTTAGTCTAGATCCGGAGATGATTCACCTCCTTATCCCAAAATCTCTCCAATCAACTTGGAAAACATTGGAGACCAGTCGTGGCATTCTAATGTCAAATTTGGAGATCATTAGGACTACCTCCGAAGATGCAGAAAATTGTCTACCCGAACACCTACACCTGTTGATTCAAAAAGAGAAGATTTATGCATATTTCCATCAATTCAATGCACATTAGTCCTTCAATCAAAAATCATGATTCTAAGTAATTCATCTCTTATTAATCATCATTAGAACAATCTTGTTAACTTATTTTGGTGCAGTCATAAGGACAATGGATAAGAAGGGAGAAAAAGAGGGGTAAAACGGTGTATATCATGGGTGCTACCTAGCACTCATTACTAATGGTAAGGGTAAAAAACCTGCTGGGATCCCTAAAATCATGACACCTAGTGGCCCCAAGGAGGGCCTTAGAATTGAAGAGGTCTATGAGTCAACTCCAATGGGCACCCCTGTTCCCAAGTTAGACTCCAAGCCTAAAAATACACCTAAAAAATCTAACAAGAACAAGTCCCCAACCCAATAAACCGAGAAGGAAGCTGCTGGAGTTGGGAAGAGGGGTCCGTATATTGAGGAGGAGGAGGAGATTCAACATTATAAAAAGGCTAAAATGGGGAAGATGGAAGCTCTAGAATATGTGGGTGCTTTGAAGGTTATTGATTTGGAGGCCGATACTAAACAGGGGGAGGGTGATGAGTTAGAAGCTGCTAGAAATATTATTTAGGGTGTTTAGAGGTCTAGTCGGATTGATAGCATCCCCTCTGCCAACCCGTAGGGTATGGAATTGTTTGGGGATATTAAATTTGTGGAAGATGCTTTGGGTGAAGGGGAGGTTAAGACTCCCACGGAGTCCTATCATGAAGAAGAGGGAGCTAGCCATTTCCCAGAGCTGAACTTACCTTATTCTAAGGATGAAGAAGAGGAATTGAGAGAAAATCAGGAGCAAAAGGATGACAATGTGGGTTGCACTCTATGTAGAAAAAATACTGAGGATGTTGCCGAGCTCAGGACCAAGATGAAGAAGCTCTAGAAAAAGTGGCGGGTTATGGCGGAGTTCACTGCTAAAGCTCTTCATTGTGTGGCTTCTATTTTTTCTGCTGTCAAAGAATTTGATGATCAGGTTAAGGGAATTGGGGTTTATAGTTTGGGGGATTACAAGGACATGCTTAAGTTCCTATCCAAGTATGGGATTTATAACAATCCCTAGCTGGTTTCTGGGTCTCTTTGTTATTTTTGATTATAGTCTGTTCATTTTTTGGTGTTGTTCTTTAGCTGTTAATGAACTAGTAATGTGCTATTTCTGGCTAGTTTAAGGCCTTGTTTCACCCTTGGGACCATTTTGTAAAGGGACCTAGACCCTCTTTTCCAGCCGACTTAATAAAAAATAATAAAATGATCACCATAACATTTGCAATAAACACAATGATCTAACTTAGACTTGGTAAATCCCAAGCCCAAAACATATGATCAATCTTTTGGTATCACATTCTAGGAGTTTGTTTGAGACCATACATGGATTTCTTTAGCCAATAAACCAACTTTTCCTTACCTTTTTTAATGTAGTGTTTTGGTTGTGACATATAGATAACTTCTCCCAATTCACCATATAGGAAAGTTGTGTTCACATCCATCTACTCAACCTGAAGGTTAAATGTAGAAGCATAAGATAACAAGAATCTAATGGATATCATCTTAGTAATATGAAAAAAGATCTCCCAAAAAATAATTACCTCAACTTGGGAATATCCCTTTGCAATCAACTATGCTTTGTACTTCTCAACACTACCATCTAAATTGTACTTCTTGAAAACCTATTTGCATCTAATAGGTTTCTAACCCTCAAGCAATTGACCCAAATCCCATCTTTTGATATTTTTTAATTCAAACATTCCTCATCCATGGTTATCATCTAGGATTTACTATCACTCATTTCAATTGCCTCCATAGTTCTTGGCTCATGAATGTTAGTTCTCAAAGAAAAATCCATTTTAAATAAAGTGGACTATATCTTTCTAGTTGCCTTCTTTTCCAAGTGGACCTCCTCAAAATATGAGGTGGAGGTTCTTCCTCCTTTGAGCTTAAAAGCTCTTAGTACTATCCTCTTCATTTGGTCTATCATGAACCTCTAGTTCATCCTCTGGTGTAGCCATCTCAATTTTTGTATGTAGCTACACAAATAACTTCACATCATTCTTTGGTTTCTTAACAATAGGAATTGACCTAATATCCCTAAAGACCACATTTTTACTATGCATAATCTATCCAATTATAGGATTCCATAGTTTGCATCCTTTCACACCTTCAATGAAGCCAATTAAGATACACTTCGCAACTTTGTAGACAAACTTTGACCTTTTTCTTGGGCACATAAATATATTCCACAACTAAACACATGAATATGTTTAAGTGAAAGATTATTTCCCATCCAAACCTCCTGTGGGGTTTTTTCAACAAATTATAATGTAGGAGATCAATTCACTACATAACATGTAGTGCTAATCACTTCTATCTAGAAATTTTGATCTAAACCGCCACCACTAAGCATAATCCTAGCCCTCTCCATCAAAATTCCATTCATTCTCTCTATAAATTTGTTTTGCTAATAGTTTTATGGAGTTGTCTTATGCCACATGATTCCATTATTCCTAAAAAATCCATCAAAATCATTTAGGCCATATTCTCCACCATTGTCCATTCTCAACATCTTGATTTTTTTTGTCTGTTTGTGGACATTATCCACAAGAGTCTTAAACTCTTTGAACCAATGGAAGACCTTAGATTTATGCTTTAGAAAGTAGAACCATATTTTTGTGGAGAAATCATCAATGAATTAAATGTAATGCAAGGATTTTCCAAGTGAAGGTACATATTGGACCAAAAACAACAGTATGGATTCAAATCTAGAAGATCTCAAATAAAATTAAATGCAATTCTATTTTTCTATAAATACAATACTCACAAAATTCAAAGTCCAAAGGACAATCAATTAACCTTTTTACAAGATTTTTATTTTTCAAGGCTCTAATGCCTTTGTCACTAATGTGGACCAATCTCTCATGCTACTACATAGTCTTCTTAGCAAGTAGCTTATTGCTCCTTGAGGTAAGAGAAAGCTTGGGAATCCACATAGCTTGTCCAAGTGATCTAGAAATAGATATTTTGTTGTAAATTCTAAAGACAAAGGTGAAGATCTTGTAGATCTCTTCTTTTTTGTAGATTTAACAAATCCATTATATTCAATATTTGTACTTGCATTAAGGCAAAAATGATTCCCAATTTTCATGCACCATAGCCCCATGAACCATCTTGCACCCTTCTTTTTTGAATACTATATACACACCTGCATCATTTATCTTGATCACATATAATAGGTTCCACACTAAACTTAGTATGTACACAACTCCTGAGAGGCCTTTGATCCTCTCATAATTGAAATTGATATTAACTTGGCCATGTTTGACAATACTGAGGAATGTATTGTCACCAAGGTAGACCTTTCCACCATAAATCTTCTCATACTATGAAAACCACTCCCTATGGGTCTAGTTATGTGAAAAGAGGAACTAGAGTCAATCATCCATTCATCCTCACATGAATGCATAACCAGGGATACAAAAAGTTGTGTAAGGCCCCACCTTACTTGTGGCTATTACAACACCCTTTCCAATTGTGGTGGAACCTAATTTTTTATTAGTGGAATTAGTTGATGAAACCTATGACTTTGGTCCTAGTATGGTGTTGATATAACTAGCCTTGGAGAACCCTTTTTGGATGACTCTCTATACATCATGTTGTAAATGTGTGTGCCCGTGAGATGATGTGAATGTTGTCCCTAGACTGATTATGATAGGAGACTTTGTATTATTTTAACACTAATCACATTAGTTCATCTGATATTATTATTACACCTGATGGAATGTGAACTATGCATTGGGTCTCTTAACTTTTTTTTTTCCCCTCTTAAGTCATATTAGTTGTTGATTCTATCATATTTAAGGGATGGTTACATAATTTAGTAATTTTATACCCTTGATCTTATGTGATTGAGTTTAGTTTCAAGGTGAGATATTGTTTTAGTAAGTGAGCTTAAAGGAAAGGCTGACATGTGTATTGATAATTAGTTTGATGAATTACTAATTCATTATGCTTCTTGATGATAAAATACCATGAGTGGAATTAGGATCTACAGGATTGTCAAAGTGGTTGGACAGTTATCAACACTAGTCATGTGAAAGGAGAAACTCAGGTGAGTGGATATGGTAATATGTGTACATTGAGTATATTACGTGCAATAATCCTTATAATATGCATTTTTCTTGAGAATAATTCAATTAGAATAATGCGATGTTAGACCTAATTCCTATAATTAGGTTATTCTAAAAATGATAATTCAAATTCTATGGTGATTTGAGTAGGACATGAGCTATATGAATTATCACTAGTTGAGATGTGAATTTTGATTCTAAGGAAAGAAGAAATGAGTATGATTATCTATGCTTAAAGTGCTTCGGCTATGCAAATATTGGACACATTAATGCTGGAATGAATGTGCAGGATTAAATTGCCAATGGGGAATGAGAGAATTGTCAAACCCTAATTTGAACTACTTCACATGATGAAGTTTATGATGTGATCTTATTTGGACTAGTGAAGTGATGTTGTGGCTTGATCTAACTAAGGTCATCTAGAAACCCTATGTGAATTCCTAGTGAAGCTTGACCTTAGTCCATGATGGGGACTAAAGTCTTTAATTGTTGTGAAATGTAGTGATGTGTTTTATTTTGTGATGTTAAATTAATTTTTAAATTGGTATGTAGGATGTTGAGTTGGCTTGGAGGATGAGTTGCGATCCTATGTGTTCAATCTCGGATTTTGAATTTGGGGTCACTTTAGAGGACCTTAAAATATCATTTTCATGTATATTTTAGGGTTTTTGCACCCCTAGGTCATATACCTTGGGATTGGGAACCTCTTGGGCTTTGAAATTTTGATTTTTGGGACGATTTGATCACTCCCAAGTTCATTGGAAAACAAGTGGCATAGGTAAGTTTTAGGAAGGGGGATGGTGGACTTGTCACCATCCCATCCCACCTTCCTAGGGTCAAGGATGAGGGTTGGACTAAGTCCACACTATTCCCTATGCTTTACACATGTGGGAGAAAATCCTAGGATGGTTTTGGAGAAGAGTTTACAAGTACACTCCTCTCCCCTAAGTCTCACACATGTGTGAGAACAATGAGGAGTCAAATCGCTCCTTGGGAGTTGAGGATTGGAGGAGAGGGAATGAGATGGATGCCATGTGGCATCTCCTAATTTGGAGAGGAGGAGTGACATGTCACTCATTGCATATACCCCCTCTTGCAAATTAAAGAGGGACTTTTTGTCTACATTTTTGTTTTCTTGCATCATGGGGAGGAGAGGGCTATAAAAAATAGATTTTGAAGAAGATTGAATAGCAAGTGAAGAGAGTCTTGGAGAAGGAAGGAGGAGCTCATCCCTACAAGCCCATGGAGATAGATAAGTCCTCCCAACTCCTTATCAATTATTGCATAGTTGTATTCTCATGATTGTGGTTTCTGTTATGTGAAATTTGTTGCCTGTGAGAAGATATTATGAGAAGGGTTTTGTTCATTAATTAGTATTGTTTTGTATACTTGAAGTATGTGTGAGTTAGATGGTTTGTGTGTCAATCCCATTTTGAATGTGAGAAGAGTTGACAATAATCCCCTTGAGAAGTGTTAGCCGCACATATTTTGTTTTCCTTTGTGGTTGATCTACTTGGATGACATATTTTGTAAAAATGGGTTCTAGATGATTCTCCTGGCTCAAGGGATGGCCAAGACCTCTAATGGTCTTATGAATCCATATTGGTTGGTTGGAGAGCATTTCTCCTCCCATTGGCATACTCACTATTGGTCCTTCTTGGCATTGTCACTTGGAGATATTAGTTTGAAGGACCTCCTTGTAAGAGAAAGGCCATTGTACTCATTTTGTTGTCTATCTAGTTGTGGAAGAGAAAGCTTTGTATTAATACCATTGTAGTAAACAATCATTTGATTTAGGCATGATAAATCTATTAAGTTTGTGTAATGTATACATTAATGGAGAAGAATTTATTAGCTTGTTTCCTTTGGACAAAAATAAATAAATTAGTTATACCCATTTCATTTGTAAGAAGAAATGCATGTGTTGGTGCAACCATTACATAACAAGGATTCAAAAAAATACTCTCTTCTCTTTACACATCATTGTTGTGCTCAAAAGTAATCATGTTTTCTTATAATAATACAACATAGGGATCTTAAATCTAAACTTTATGAGAAATGTCTCTCAATAAATCCATTGACCTCAAGAGTAAGACTATACCACCTTAAGTGCAAAACACACATTTATTAACAATCATTTAACCTCATAGAAAGATAAATAAATAAATAGACAAATAGACAATAAGAAGTGTATATACACTAGAAAACAAATATTTATTCCATTCTTTTCTTAAGAAGTGTATATACACTAGAAAACAAATATTTATTCTTTCTTTTCTTATTGTCATCCTTTCAATCACACATTGGAATTAATTCAATAATTACTGTAAGTATATAAATTGGAAGAAGTGATTTAAGTAAACAAGTTGCAATATTAGTGAATCTACAAATAGTCTATGCATCTAGTGTGTTTATATAAATAATATTATGAAGGTTTGGAGCATATATATCAAGGAGATAATAACGTGTGTGTGAACAATTAATTTTAAATAGAGAAATATGTATGCTCTTATTTTTATATACATCTATGCATATGCTATTCAGAATAGTTTTACTTATGAACAATCACAAATATAACATTTGCATAGGCCCACACACACACACTTACTTTTAATGTTAAACTAAAATATATATTTATATCTTAAAACATTACAAAATGATTTTTTATGTATGTTTGTTGAAGAGTGAAATACAAAAGTTGTAAACATGATTCTAGTCTATTGGAGCACCACCACATAATTGTTTTTAATTCATAAAAACAAACAAGAAGTAATAAATGGATTTAAAGTATTAGATTTGTTTTTCATTTGTAAAAACAAACAAGAGTAACAAGTGTGAAAATACATCTACCTTATTGGTGTTGTGAAACCCAACAATAAATTCACTATTGTTTAAACTCTGAGATTCGAATAACAGAAATCAAATGGATGAAACAAAGAATTAAAGCATGCACAACACCATTCACAAAATACTAAACACAGCAGAAATTAGAGAAAACCCAATCACACTTTGACACAGTGATTTGCCTTGGAAAACCCCTAACTTTGGGGAAAAACCAGCATTCAATGAGAGATTTTATTAGAACAAAAAAGCAGAAATTTACAATAACTACCAGATCTTGGCATCCACAGCAATACGGCAATCCTGGATAATATTTCAACTCCTCTTTCTGTTCACCCCAATCTCTCTTTCTCTTATGTCATTCCTGCAAAGAAAACTTCCATCCAAATATCTCCAGCACTCACATCAATCTCCTATTAATAACCTCTCATTCACCTATGGTGGAAAAGAAGAGAAACTTAGAAAGCAGAGCTATTTCTACAAAAAGAAATTGCCAAACTAGCAAGTGCATAGGAGATAATAAGAAAACAAAATAGGAAAGTGG
Organism: Cunninghamia lanceolata; assembly: GCA_027924645.1. Lineage (NCBI taxonomy): Eukaryota > Viridiplantae > Streptophyta > Pinopsida > Cupressales > Cupressaceae > Cunninghamia > Cunninghamia lanceolata. The sequence continues at coordinate 2,410,941 of BSBN01000610.1, forward strand.
AGAGATCTTCTCCACAACTGCTCCAGCCTAGGTGACATGGTTCCAACCTGGAAAACAACTTTCGAGCTACTTTTTCAACAACAAGTGCCACGTAGTGGCCAGGTGCCTTGTAGTGTTGTTATTATAGTATTTGTTTAGTTGTAATTTTTTTTGTTGATTAGCTATTGGTTGTATATAGTATTTGTTTAGTTGTAATTTTTTTGTTGATTAGCTATTGGTTGTATATAGTATTTGTTTAATTGTAATTTTTTGTTGATTAGGTATTGGTTGTATAGACAAATTGCATTCCAATAATTGAAAACTTAATTTTTGAAGAGCGTTGAAATGTGTTGGGTAAATAAAATTGAAATATAAAAATTAATATAATTTTTTTTTATATTATAAATCGAGAGTTCAAAAGAGTACATCAAAAAGGAGGGAGGCAGAGCCTCAACCAGCTAGAAGGAGATCAGCAATGAAGGAGAACCACCAAAGAGAAGAACTATCCGAGAAACATATACAGCCGAGAAGCAACAGAGTACAAGAGAACCAGAAGAGCAACCAAAAAAAAGGAATAGTCCTACGGGTAAACATCTTCAAATTTGTTGACCCAGGATGTCCAACCAAGGGGTCCCTCCATCCAGATAGCCTTTTTCTGTTCCAGCCGTTGATGAAAGACCTGAAGGTTATCAACAGAGGGGTTTTTGCTGTTTTGGATCTCCTGCATGAGCTTGGCAAGGGCTTCATCAAACGCCATCTGGTTGTCCAGCACACTAGCTAACTCATAACCATTCTGCATCTCATATATAAACATTGTAGCCCGGCCATCACGCAAAAATCTGAGCAACTTTCTTTTTTCCAGGTTGAGCACGCAGCAGACCTGTGAGGCAATTTTAAAATAAATGAGATTTCTATGAAATCCAGTAAGAGATCTGGTAAAACCTTGGAACTTAGAATCATTTCTAAATTTCCATATATGCCAAAGGATGAAAGATGAGAGAACCTGCCAAAATAAGTTAGTATCTTTTCTAAGGCCATCAATAAAACCAGTAATAATATCCAAAGTATAAACATAGCGAGTGATGCAAATACCAAACATGAGCCAAACTTCACGGGCAAAGGAACAGTCGAAAAATATATGTCTCATAGTTTCAGGGACTCTACAGATAGAACAAATATCAAGGGTGGCATGCTGGTTTCTAATGGGCACCCTGTCCAGCAGGAGCAACCATTTTAAGCATTGAATTTTAGGAGGAATAGGAGCTTTCCAGAGCTTATCAAACATTTTATGCCAATCAGAGGAGGAAAAGGAAGAGTACCAAATGACATTAAGATGTTGAGAAATAGAGGTATCATGGTTAAGAAATCGGTATATATCTTTAGCTTTGATAGAAGAGAGGTGAGTACCATTCTGCCACTTAAAAGAGAGAAATCGGTGAGAATCCAAATCAGTATTACGGGGGAGATTAAGGTGAGAACAAGACATTTTGATGAGGTTATACGTTCGCTTATGAGAAGCAGGGATATCAAATTGATTAGCAAGGTCTTCCCAACTGATGAGCTGATTGTGTTCAAGGATATCCATGATATACTTAATACCCTTGTTGGCCCAAAGTTTAGCTGAACAGCCTTTAGTCAAAGCAAGGGGTTTACCTTGATGGAGAAGATTCCACCATATTGATCTCTCACCTTGAAGAGTATAATGATAATCAAAGGCTAAGTTAACAATATAGTGACGAATGTTCTCCCATGCTTTCCATAAGGAACGGAAAACCCAAGTTCCCTTCACAGATATGGGGAAATTGCCAAAAACCAAATCACTGAAGGGGAGATGTTTCCAAGATTTAGCAGTTTTAGGCACTCCATTCTGAATGTTATTTCTGACAAGAACTTTCCAGGGCTCGTCACCAACAAGGGATTGAAGGATCCATTTAGAAGCAAGAGCCATTCCTTGAAGTTTGAGATCTTTAAGACCAAGCCCTCTGAGACTTTTCTCAAGATGGCACCAGTCCCATTTAACAGAATGGGCTTTCCTAGAACCGTTGCCATCTGACCAAAGAAAGTGCCTGATGGCTTTCTAAATTTCCAAGATCTGATAGTTGCTAAACATCTAGACAGAAGAGTAATATATACTATAGAGAATCTTTTGGCAAACCTGGACTCTTCCAGCAAGGGATAAGAGTCTATGATTCCATTTATTAAGTTTTCTAAAAATCTTGTCTTTTATCCATAACCACATATCTTTGAGGGAAGGCTTGACAGAAAAGGGTATACCAAGATACCTGACAATCTGGTTAGGTCATCCCCAGGAATAACCGAATTGGCAAAGCTAGTCTGGAGGATGATCACTCCATCCCAGCATAATGGATTTGGAGCTGGAAATACGAGCTCCAGAAGCCTTACCAAACATATCAAGTTTATTACAAAGGCAGATTAGGTTCTCAAAACTAAGCTCAAGAAAGAGAGAAGTGTCATCGGCAAATTGAATATTGAGGAGCTCGGAGTCATTAGGAAGAGTAATACCACGCACCTTAGGGGAGATGGTGTCATCTTTAAGGATATAATGAAGAGCATCGAAAGCAATGACAAAAAGAGCAGGAGCAAGAGGGCAACCCTGACGAATAGACCGAGACAAAGGAATGGGATTGGATAGGGATCCATTGACATCAATCATGGCAGAAGCATCTTTTAAAAGAATTTGAATATACTTGCAAAAGAAATCAGGGAATCCAAAGGCTTTTAGCATCATCAAGATGAAGTCCCACTCAATTCTGTCATAGGCTTTTTCGAAGTCAAGGAGAAGCATAGCAGCCTCTTGATGAGAGGAATTGGCCCATTCCAAGGCCTCCCAGCTGGAAATGAGGTTTTCCAAGATGAATCGCCCTTTAATGAAGCCAGTCTGAGTGGAGCAGATAAACTTAGGAAGAATAGTTTCTAACCGGGAGGCCAACGCTTTCGCAAGAATTTTATAGGAGACGTTAAGTAAAGTGATAGGCCGCCAATTTTTAATCAAACTATAAAACTAAACTTTACAAAGCCTATTAAATAACACAAATATTTTCTTAAAATGTAATAATACTAATACTTTTATAATTTAAAATGCATTAAAATATTGTAAGTTTGAAGCATAAAATAAAAAATGTAATAACATGGCGAAATATTTTTTGTGATACTGTAGATTTTTAACTTTTAACTAAATAAAATTGAAATCCTACATTTTTAACTCGAGTAAATAAAATTGAAATCCCAAAAATAATCTAATTTCATAAAATAAAATGTGTAGAACCCTACCCCTAGTTGGGTGTGGAGAGATTTGAAATGTCTGCCTAAGATATTAAAATGTAATAATATTAAATACTATTACAATTTAAAATGCATTAAAATATTGTAAGTTTGAAGAATAATTACACAATATAATAACAATAACATGAATATTTATATCACTACAATATTTTATCTTAGTCACTTAATTTTTTGTTTAAGTAATAATAGTAATTACTTTTAAGAACACAATTTTAATTAATCTAATATTATGGTTTAGTAAGAATTTTATTGTTTATCATTTCAAATTTGTAACTATTATATTTCTAGAACTAATTTTATAAGGACAAATTTATGTGAACTCGTTTTGAAATGTCTTGGGTAAATAAAATTGAAATCTTAAAAATAATTTAATTTGGTAAAAATAAAATAGCACTAAAATATTGATTTAGCTATAAAGCTAAACTTTACAAAGCCTATTAGATAACACAAATATTTGCTTAACTATAAAACTAAACTTTACAAACCCTTACTACTATGATAATTTAAAATGTATTAAAACATTGTATGTTTGAAGAATAAAATAAAAAATGTAATAACATGGCGAAATGTTTTTCATGATACTGTAGTTTTTTAACTTTTTAGTAAATAAAATTGAAATACTAGATTTTTAACTATTGAGTAAATAAAATTGAAATCCCAAAAATAATCTAATATTAGAAATTTGTGCCTTTGACAAAAAAAAGTAATTTTTACGTTTAGCTAATGAAGCAAAAAATTAGATTCATAAAAACTCATGATTCTTCCCATCCCCATCCATCCCATTCATTTAGGCACGACTTAACTAGCGGGAGACAAAATTTGTGTTCATAATTTATTTACTTGCCACATTCTCCCTTCAAACCAAAATTCTCTCCGCATTTATAACTTTTTTGTTGCACTATCTGACAATAGCAAAGAACAGGTCATTTTTTTTTCAGCCAATGACGATATAGATAAAACATTTTTCAATAACTTTTTGTTAAATATTTATCATGTTAACATAGGAGAAGTACAAATTTAAATTACTAGTTAAGTGCGAACTCATTACAATAGTACCGGTAGAAAGCAGGTACTAATAAGTGGATTTAAAGTTTTCTTTTGAAAAAAATACAAAACAAACAAACAAATTTTAATTTCCTACCTGTGTTAGAAAGACGGCAGGGTGCCCTTGGCCCAAGCCATAAGGGCATGGCTCCAAGGGGCTACGGCCTTGTGAGTCCTGCCCGTGCCCTCTAGACGTGCGCAACACAGTTTAACCAAAAAAAACCCTAAACGCTTATCCAATCATATTTTCCTATGCTAGTCACACATGGCACCATTCAAAGGAAAGATAAGGCAGTAAGACAAAGCACACAAGTAATTGCTAGAAGTCTTGGATAGCACTCTCTATTACTTCATGGAATACGCTGTAGACTATCTTACTCTCAAGAGCATCAATATTCAGTGGCATATTCATATTTAGCTCTTGTAGTTTTGCATACATGATTATGTTTTCTTAAGATATGCATGCAGCAGAAGTTCAAATACATATTAATGTTTTTAGGATTCCACAGGTTAAAATTAGTGGAATCTTATGTTTATTTGTTTAAAATACATGAGTATCCCTTAAAATTTGTATCTTATGTTTATTTGTTTAAAATTTCTATTATTAATACAAAATGTGCTTTAGTTATATGGGAGAGTTCAAGCATTCCTTTTACTCATCTTTATCAAAGAAAGATGAATGAACATTGGCACATATATTTACGCCGAGAGGCATCCTATAGTTGCAGGAAGGCGATGAAAGATTCAGATTCCTGTAAATAAGATTCCTCTAAACAAAAATCATAAAATTCAAAAACAACAAATAAGATTCCAATCTTAAAAAATAGAACATAATGCAGATTTAAAGATAGAAAAATTGTAACACCTCACTATGTGTAATGCCCGCCTTGAACGCCTTAAAGAATACACATTTATGCAATATGAAACAAGAATTTTTTTTTTAAAAATGATTAAGCAACGTTAACACAACTAATTACAACATATTCTCTAAGGGTCCAAGGCTGCATCACTTAACAAATCGACTAACACAAATTAACATACATCAGTAACTGATCCCAAAACCAAGATCAATTAATTAACTTATTCACATTCATTGCAAATCATCAGATAACAGAATCTGCATGATTAAATACATAACTGAAATACTTTCATATAAATACATCAAGACATCATTACATTGTTGCTTTTAGTTTACATCAGAGGTTACATACATAAAGAATGTTCTGTTACACAAATCTGGTACAAGGTTATACACTTACATCATCATCATTGTAACAAGTACAACTGGAACAAATCCTGTTCTGCATATGATCTTGTCAAGAGTAACCAATGGATAAATAGCTCTTCCACCCGACCATGTGGAACCCTAAGGTCCACCCCCCGAGCTAGGAGTTAACATGAGGTCCCAAACACTGACAGTCAGGTAGACGAAAGACAAACAAGAACAAAGGACGACCAACGCCAATACAACACATGGCAATAATAATACAACACAACATAACTTAACTTTAACTTTCACTTCCAAAGGCGACACAAACAAATGAGGAGAGACCGAACAAGGGATGCTAGGTTGTAGTAGGGAGAGTGTCATCGCATGGTCCTAACATGGGTTATCCTGACAGCCTCTCACTAGGCGCCGGCCCCCATCTATGGTTATCCTGACAGCCTCTCACTAGGCGCCGGCCCCATAGGGTGACACATGCGGAATCGACCTTCCTTTCATGAGGACAAGGAAGTCAATCATGCCGACCAGGCCTTCTCTACCCATCCTTAGTCTAAACAAGCACTACAGGCCATGGGAGAGGAATCCATTAATCTTATTAATGTGAAGTCTACACTTAACCCCCTAGTTAATTTTAGGTTATCACTTGATTAATCTACTTCCAACGGGTTATCCTGATTGCCACTTTGGGCGCCGGCCCCACGTTGAAAGCCACTCTCCTTCCTAACACCTAGTAACCTTGACATCATACAAGACTTATAACAAAACACGAATATATACACTGCAAGGCATAAACCCTCTTGCATCAAAATAGAATCATAACATCAATTGTTATCCAACGCTATTAACATTGCAATACTTTATCCTCTTACAGATTTTAGATCTCTCCTTTCGACAAAACGGTACAATAAGAGCACAAGAGGTTTGATATTTCATCCTGAGATTATTACTTTACAAGACACAACATTCAACCTTGACAGAACCTCATTATACTTCATACTTTGTTTGATACACATAAACACTATTACATCGCAATTACAAAACAGCAATACACAAGTTGCAAATACTTAACAACGACAACTTAGCCTCTGGAATACAAGTTTGAACAACCTCAATCCGACTAATTACAACACTCATACAATTCAATTCAATTCAGATTCAGGAGATGAAATGCTACAATTCATTCTCAGTTTAATGCAGACAACTTCTGAAATAAAATCAACATTATATTATAACAATTAAATTAATACCTTGCAACAAAATCTCTAACTAATCTTTATTTTACTTCAACAGATAAATAAATTGATTAACTAAATCATTACAATAATTGATATAAGAACCACTTAATTCCAGATACGATCTTATATACTTTCCTTCAATCTTGTCCAATTAGCTTTATTCTATTAAGGATAATAACGCTAGGAGCGATATCTTACGACTGAACGGCAATCACACGAGGCAAATTCAATCACGAAATGTTTGTTATCCTTCACACGGCCTTGCAGACATTCTAACGAGCTCAACCAAATAGATTCTTTTATGATGGTTTGAAGATGTTTCTAAAGTTGATCTTATCCATGGTGAAATAATTTCTCAAGGAGAACGATCGTAAGTGCGCCCTGTGCAATCAGCTAGGGAATATTTTCCTACTGAGCTGTAAAATTGCTATTGACTGTTTTACCACTGATGTGAATGATATACATCCGGTCTGACGACTTCCGGCTATAATTACTAAACTTGCAAACTTACTACGTTGACGGTATCCACGTAAATCATTTGCTCATTTTCTAACGAATAGCAATAATCACAAAAGACGGAGAAAATCTGGAAAAACGCTATGTTACAACAATGGTTTCTAGAGGGGATCTTATTTCAGTTTACACTGTTTAAGAATGAATTTCCTGGTGCAGCGATGGGTCTTGGTTCACTAAATACATTGCTACAGAACAAGGGTGAATGTTTCATAAACAGACTATATATATCTATAGAACCGAAAGTAATACGCCAGTCGACTGTCTATGGGAATTTGCACCCTGGTATTCTATAGTTATCAGAAGCAATTGCCCCCACAGCTTATGGTTTGAGAGAGATAAGCATTAGAAATGGAAGAATATGCAGATTAGTAAATGGCACACCAAGCAGATTATAATTGTGATGAAGAATGCCTGATACAAGTGTAGTTACTATCTCAAAAGAAAATGCTTCCAATCTTTTACTGAAGCCCCAGCCACCATATCCAGGAATTTCTTTGTGCACCACAATGCTACATCTAGATTCCGTTGCTCAGCATTTTCCAGCCCAAGACTATACGTTATCTCGGGATCTCTACTCTCTATTATTGCAGCCTTTTCCAAAGCAATAAGGGCCTCACGTTGTACCTGAGCCCTTTCAGAGTCATACACAACAGATCTAGCTTGTTTACCAAGGGCAACCCCAAGCAAATGATTTGCCACACCTTTCATATGGCCATTTTCAACTTCAGTGCTTTCTAATGCTCTACGTGCAAAATTCACACCTTCACAAGCATGTTGTGAGCTTTTCCCACATAATTTTGCTGCCAATAGAAATGCTGGATATAATCCGGCTTCTCTGAAGGGCCTAAACACTTCCTTAAAAGGCCCAAAGCAGCTTCATAATGCCCTACAGCACTATAGCAGAGAGAAAGGGTGTACCATCGATCCGATCTGTTGTAAAAACCAGGTAATACTTCTTCTATCTTATCAGCTAATACTTCAAATTGACCAGAAATTGATAAGGCAAAAGTAAGGTGATCCATGATTGTTGCATCCCAGGCAATCTTTTTAAGGGCAAATTTTTTCAGGAGAATCAATAACAAAAGTATAGCCTCCTCTATATTATTTCTAGGAACAAACGCACCCTCCACTTGCAAACCCAAACTGGGTGGTCCTGCTTCAATACCACCATAAAGTAAGAATATAGCAAACTCTTTCTGTATCCGAGCTGACCGTTCAGAATCCAGGCACCAGGGACTGAATAATGCTCGTCTGTAAGCAGCTATGGCTTCATGAAACATGCCTGCATGTTTCCAAAGTTCAGGAAGTAATTCTGTTGCCTTGCTCACATTCTCCTTTATTTTCAATTCAACTTCAGAATCTTCAGGCAGGCCATAAGGTAGAGCAGGTTCAACTGTTTCTAAAATAATCTTGCATTCTTGTGCCGCTTCTTTAGCAAGCCCAAGCTCTTGCAGAGACTTTGCCTTTAGAAGAATAGATTCAAGGAGAAGACTGACAGCATGCATTGACATGGTATGACTGCTTCCATTGCGAGAGCGTACTTTTCGGCGTTGCACCCTTTCAGAAATTGATTGCCTCATCTTTGATGTTATCGTGTTCATATTTATTCCCTCGAACACCTGAAGTGCTGCTTCTACATTGCCTCGCTGGTACTCTAGCCTTCCCAACAATGCCCTGGCTTCCTCATAATTGAGAGAAAGAGCTTCCCTTAATGACGACTCTGCCTCTTCAATGCCACCTTCGTCAAACCTAGAGTCGGCATCACCAGTTCTAGAAGAAGAAATTGCACTAACTGAGAAATCTCGTGTGGCCAGGGACTCTGGAGACTGAGACATCTCCTCAAACTTAAATTGCTCTCTTGAACAATTACATAGCATCATAGTGGAGAGAATTACTCGATTAAAAAGTCCAGTGCCCAGTAATCAGGAAATGCCAGCTAGTTCAGTCAAAAAGGCACTATTATTCTGAAGGCCATCATCATCATCTATCCGGGAAACACTGGAGGGCGTTTATAAGCTTTGATCCTATTGCCATCAACCATATATATGTTGGGTAAATTGTCATCAGTGTCACTGTCTGTTTCGTCTGCCTCAATAATTTCCTGTGGATCTTCATTAGTATCGCTTGATTTGCCTGAGATCTGCGTACAAACTGCCATGTCGCCGCCAATACTGGTTTTATCTTGGTGCACATCATTGGGCGTGAATGCACAGTTTCTGCATTTAAACCCTCCATTGTCAGGGGCTACAACAAAAATTCCAGACGCAATGCACCCACAATGAATAGGTTCATTGCAGAATTGGCAGTGGTTCCAGCCATCTTCACTTCCATGAAAAGCCTTGCAGAAGTTACCCTTTTTGTATATTGTCCCGCAAACATTGCACAGACTTGCCAGCTCACCAGATGAAAGAATCCATCCGTTTCTCCATCTGCTGGTCTCTCTTACCCCCACAATACATATTCATACATATTTTTATCTGATCTTCATCCATCGCCTTTTTTTTCTTTATCGCTCTCAAATTATTTTTCAATAAAACAGTCCGTGTATTGCTTTACTTGGCTCTCACTAGAAAATTGGTCATCATGGGAGGAAAACTCGTTATACTGGGAAGAAAACCTAAAATAGGACCATCTATAGTTTCCAAACCAGTTTCCAGCTTAACACCGAGAAAGATACATTAAAAACATTGATCTGATCCTACAGGGACGACTAGCTGTAGCCAACAGCGATTTACGGCAATTCTATCGAGGTGTCCTTTACATCTACAAACCCTACCAAGATTACGCCGGTCTGAGAGTGCCTACAGAATGATTCGACAACCAGTGGAAGGAAAACAATTAACTTATGGAACCCTTGAGTAGAAATGAAGTATTTAAACCCTAAGAGAAGATGCTGATTACACACTGAGAGGACAGTCTACAGAACTATTTGGAATCGAATAAACTATAACCACATTTGCAAATTCGAAATGAAGTTCAGAGATAAGGCATTCGACGGAACCTGGTTTCGCAATCCACTCGACGAACCTGCTCCAATCGTTGCAGTCCCAAGCTGCTTCTTTCCTTTCACCTGTGTTGATCTCCTTGATGCCCCTACAGCTCTTTTATAACACAGCCTCTCTCCTCTGCCAAGGTCTTCGCACGCGATCCCATGCACAACTCCTTTAAAGAATATGTATTTTTATTTAATTTAATGATCCCCACTTATTATTTATTTATTTTATTTTATTAATATATCTTTTTATAGCCGACCCAATTTATTGTTATAAATAGAATAGTACTATTTCGACAAACTATAATTTTGTACTATTCTTTAATTTATTTTATTAATCAAGTTATAAATCACAATTTACAACATGATTACCACTATTTATTTATTTAAATATTTATTATAATTAACATTATATCGAATAATACAAACTTCTTACAACTTTATTTAACAACAACACTTCTACTAAAATAATAATTTATTTATAACTATAATCGGCAATTAACGACATTATGCCCATTTAACAACATTTATACTCTTCCGTAGAATGATTCTAATTAAAGCACAACATTACCACACATACTTAGACACCTGCAGAACTCATTAGACTCCAAGATACAATATTACCTGACAGTAAGACATGGGCGAACGACAACCAATAACCACAAGGGTAATTGACGACGAAGGGACACTGACTAGGGACCTCACATTAACTCCAACCAACTAATCCATTGGCGAAGGCACGCTCAGACCTGTAATCAGGTGGAGTCGATGCCTAGTACCTACATCCTGCAGCAACGCACAGTTAACCATAACAAGATATACATATACATCACCTGCAGTCCTATCGTGAATGGAAATCGCAGTGAGGTAGGGTACTCGAGAACGAGTAATACAACACTGTTCCATTCACGTTTATAAATAATAATCAACTAAATTGAACAAGATATCAGATTACTAATCTACGACATAAAATGATCAACTAACTTCCAATCCCATATCATGAATAACATCAAAGCATTTAAAACATCAGTTCGTTTATCAAATTTTAAAGCATAATGACATAATCCAACATCAACATCTGTTATCATAATAATTAGGTTCATACTGAAATAGCAAAATAACTAGAAATCCATCATCAACGACCTAAAAATACTGTCAAAATGTCCAGTACTACTAAGCAAACATCAGTCCAGAAGACGATAAGTTGAGGGGCACTACACTATGCCTCATATTTTTCATAGTTATTGCTAACTGATAAGTTTTGGGAAAAAGCCAATGCCCTGTGAGGAAAGAGAAAAATAGCTTATTAGAAGATCATGAAGAACAATACCCTTTGTATACTCTGTTGCTTGCACAACAAAAAATCATATTAAAAATTAGAAAGAAAATAAAGAAAGCAAGAAGTAAAAAATCATATATATATAAAATCCAAAGAAAACATTAAAATTAGAAAGAAAACAAAGAAAGCAAGAAGTATTAGAGATGTTGAGATGAAAATAGAAAAATCAAACATGTTTTATCTCTTTTATAAATAAATTATTAGTTTTTCATATCAAATAAATTTAATTAAAGAATAATCCATCATAAAAAATAGAATAATCTATTATTCTAACTAATATTATTCTTAAAATTAATTTAATTAGAGATATCCTTCTTATACATTTAATTTTGTAATCAATATTTTAATCTAATATATATAATCTGAATATATTAATATAAGTTAGAGATATTAATATATTAACATTAGATATATATAATTAGAGATATATTAAATATAAGGTTATAATTTATTAGTTGAATTATCTAGCATTAAATATAAGATATTAATATAAATAGATTAACCTTAAAATATAAATTAAAGTTGAATATTATTTCAAATTAATACATATTTTTAATCTAATATATATAAATTAATTTATAGAATATAAATACTTTCATGAAATTAATTAAATTAACATCTTGAAAGAAATATATTAAGTAGGTTGGAAACTTACATTCCTTCTAATTTATGAGAAATTTATAAAGATGTTCAACTTAATTTCTAATTTATGAGAAATTTATAAAGATGCTCAACTTGCTTCTATCATCATTAAGTATTGTAGCAAGAGATGCGTTAAACTATTTTTAAAAATGCAAATCTTTTTGTTGTGGTTCACTAGGAAACCAATAGTTGGAATTAGATTGAACCATTATATTATATTCAATACCTAAACGTTAAAAAAAATTATCTCATTTAATTCAAATTAAGGTTATAATTAGGGTTTAGGTTAAGGTTAGGTTTGGAGTAGAATTATGGTTAGGGTTAGGGTTAGAATTAAAATTAGGGTTAGGGTTACAATTATGATTGAAATTAGGGTTATATTTAGTGTTATAATTAGGGTCAGGGTTAGGGTTAAAATTGAGGTTAGGGTTAGAGATAGAATTAGGGTAAGAAATAGAAATAGGGTGAGAATTAGAATGAGAATTAGGGTTAGTGTTAGAATTACGATTAGGATTAGGGATTAGGGTTAATGTTAGAATTAGGGTTAGGGTTTGATTAGGGTTACATTTAGTGTTAGTATTAGAATTATATTTAGAATTAGGAAATTATGATTAGGGTTACAATTAGGTATATAATTAGGGTTTGAAGTATGGTTAGAATTCAAATTAGGGTTACAATTACGGTTAGCGTTAGACTTGAGGTTAGGGTTTGAGTTAAAATTAGGAATATTGAATTAGGGTAAGAATTAGAGTTACAATTAGGGTTAAGGATAGAAATAAGGTAAGCATTAGAATTAAGGTTCTAATTATGGTTAGACTTAAAATTAGGGTTAGGATTAGAAATAAAGTTGGGGTTAGGGTTGGAATTACAATTAAAATAAGGGTTAGGGATAGGGTTAGAGTTAGGCTTAGAGTTAGAATTACAGTTAGAGTTGGGATTAGAGTTAGGGTTGGAGTTTTAATTAGGGTTAGGGTTAGAGTTACAATCAGGGTAATAATTAGAGTTAAAGTTAGGATTAGAATTAGGGTTAGGGTTAGAATTAAGGTTATGACTATAATTAGGGTTAATGTTAGAATTAGAGTTGGGGTTAGGGTTACGATTAGGATTAAGGTTAGGGTTAAATTAGAGCTATGTTTAAGGTTAGAATAAGGGTTAGGGTTAGGGTTAACATTATAATTAGGGTTAGGGTTAGTGTTAGAATTAGAGTTAGGGTTAGGATTACAAATAGGGTTGGGGTTAGGGTTAGGGATATAATTAAGGTTAGGGTTAGGGTTAGGTTTATTATTAAAGTTATGACTATAATTAGGGTTAATATTACAAATAGAGTTAGGGTTAGGGTTACAATTACAGTTAAAGTTAGTATTAAGGTTAGGGTTAGTCTTTGAATTATGGTCAAGGTTAGGGTTAGAGTTATGTTTAGGGTTGGAATAAGGGTTATGCTTAGGATTAGAATAAGGGTTAGGGTTAGAATTAGGGTTATGGTTAGGGTTAGAATTAGATTCAGGATAATGATTACAATTAGGGTTGGGGTTAGGGTTAGGGTTAGAATTAGGGTTCAAACTGCGATTACAATAAGTAGTCAATATAGACCATTCATTATCAATGTTAGGTTACAAATCAGGTTAAAATTAGAAATACTGTTACGGTTACAAATTGGTTTAAAATTAGAAATAATGTTAGGGTTATAGTTGGGTTTAACATTAAGGTTCAATTAGCATATATTTCTATAAAGATAAATATGCTAACCTTAACACTAATTTGGTACGTTAATAAAAAATTAAATGTGATAAAATTTATAAACATAACCATAACCCTAATAAGATTATAACCTTATTATAACCCTAATTGAACCATGATCCTAAATTTATACCTAGCATAGACTTCTCTAAAAATAAATATCCTAACATTGTAACTCTAATCCTTACCATATCCCTAACCCAAATTCTAATCCTTACCATAACTATTATTTTAAATATGATTAAAATCGTAAATCTATCCCTATTTGTAACCCTCACCCTAAATGTATCCCTAAAAGAATGTGTAATTCTAATCTGACCTTGGTTCTAACCCTAACTCAAACCATAATTGTAATCATAACGCTCAATCTAACCCTAATTCCAATTCTATCCATAACTGTAACATTACACTTAGCATTTATTCATAAGCATAACTCTATATCTAACCCTATTTATAATCCTAATCCTAACCCAATCATTAAACAAAACCATAATTCTAAATCTAACCTTCATTCAAACCTTAAAGAATAATATATAATTATAATAATATATCTAACCCAGATATTAATATTATATATAATTATTATATAATATATCTAACATATATTATAATATTATATTATATAATAATAATAATTCTTAATAAGATATATAACATAGTTAGAATTAGGCTTGCCGCTGCGGATGCTACTAGCATACCTATATTTAAAAAATATATCTAAAGTACGCCGAGAGATATCCTTCTCGAGGTGCCTATTTCCACCTATGTGTGGTAAATTGATTAAAAAAAATAGGCGCCTCGAGAAGGATATCTCTTGGCATATTTTAGATATATTTTTTAAATATAGGTATGCTAGTTAATATACATTGCAGTTGTTGCCATGATCACAATGACACTATTTTTGTGATGGAACATTATTAATGTAAATCTATACCATTCTACTTAAATATCATCCACTTTAATGGTCAAACAACTAATAGTAATTTTACACCTCATTCACAACAAAAAATGGTAAATATTTGGTAAATCTATACCATTCTATTTAAATATCATCCACTTTAATGGTCACACAACTAATAGTAATTTTACACCTCATTCACAACAAAAAATGGTAAATATTTGTCCTATTTTTATGATGATCAAATATGATGGAAGGAAAATTACAAATATAAAATTGTTCAACAATTGAAAATAAATTGTTGCCAATAAATCTAAAATAAAACAATGTGTTTTAATTTTTTTTTTGTTTCACTAGAATAAATCTAGAGTTAAAAATCATCACAATTTTTTTTTGAGTTGTATCGTTGTGGAATTTAAACATGGGTTCAAACCTTGTGACATAGGTAAAAACAATACAACTTTTTTTTAAAGAGCAGCGACAGTTGGTTCCCAGCTGCCGCTGCTTTCCACCTATAATTTCATTTATTTATTTTACGCTGATATCAAGCTCAATGGAAGAAACACATTAAAAAGGGCACTGGAAGCCATGCCAGTCAAACATGAGACATTCTATTACAAAGTTAGTAATGACCATGCCCTTTCCAAAAGCCTGTTTAAAATGTAGAATAATTCATCCATTTGTTCATGTATCCTTGAAATTCAATTTTTAGATACACCAAAATCTTTAAGATGTATGTTGCACTGTAATTCCTAAATATGGTACTAAAATTAAGAGAATAATTAGATCAATGAGAATAATTCATGCTGAGTCTTGTGAAAATCATCATAACGTGCACACCAATACAATTAAAAACCAATACAATTGATGAAAGTGACATATCAAATCCATATCCACAATTCTCAACCTTAACTAAAACTCAAAATAGAATTGGTTCATCTTGTCCATATTGCCCTCACTAATTCTAAATCGATTGCTATACTCATGTTGGTGTAGGTAGGGACCGATAAGAGATACAATTGTGAAGTTTAATAAAGCATTGGTGTTTTAATTGATGCGTGTAGTTTTAAAAAAGAAAGAAATAGTTTAAATCAAGTTATGAATATGTGAAACTGATAAACATAAAAATATTAAAAAAATCTCATAATCAATACCTAGCTATAAAATTATAAGAATTGAGGCAATTCTCTACTCTATTTTTTCCTACCTTTATTTTTCAAATGAATTTTCCTTAGTTTTTCGAATGTAGATCATTGACCAAAAAAACCAAAAACCCATTACTGTAGCATGATCATACTTTTAATCTTATTTGAAATAAACTTATGTAACATTTCACCCTATCGGCTATTTCGTTGTGCATAAATTTCGTGCAACTGCTAGTATGTATAGTTTGTCCCAGTAGGCATACATAATAGATATATTGACTTTGTAAATGTATATATCTAAAAATATGTACATCCATACATTCTTGTCTGTATATCTAGCTCAGAACGTAAGAGAATTGGATAGGATTAAAGTCTACAACCTCTTGAAGAGGCTTGCTTTCCAAAATCGTTCATACTCTTCTTCTTCCCTTCAATCTCTATAACCTGCAAGACAATATAGGGGATAAATGAAAATATTTTTATGTGTAACACTCATGGACTAGGGTTTTATTTTGGAGCCCTAATCCAGGGGGTGATATAAATCTACTCCAATGGATGAGATTTAGTTCTCACCCCATTAGAAGCCCTAAAGTTGTTAATTAGAGATACTTAGGCTAACAATAACCTAATTGTGATTAGTGCCTTGGTGGGGGGACCATGTGTCTAGGTCCCTTGATTTAAGTCATAACTTAAGACATCCTTTGTAAATAAGATAATTTAGTAAATTAAGTCTTTAAATTATAAATTTGAGAATTGTCCCTTGCATAATGTTAGTTTAATTATTAGGCAATCTTTTCTATCAACCTAACCTTATCCTAGTTATTGTGTGAAATTCATCGTTGGTCTTTCATTGACATGACTAAATATTAGTAGCCATAACCATAAGGTGAATAAGGCTATCTGAAATGGTTATGTAAAAAATTGTTGAAATTGACGTGTTTCAAATGTGTTCTACCCCATTTTAGTAGTGGCTTGTATGTAATTAAGGTTGTTAGTGTAATGTGGTTAGGAGAGTCATGTGATGAGAATTGCATATATTTGGATAATGCTACTATCATTACACTATATTCTAATCTAGTCATTTAACACTTCATCCTCTAGATAAGTCACCTATTCACCCCACCTAGGAGTGCCATTGGATTTGTATTGCTAAGAATCAACTCTTGGCGTATTGTTTCTCTCCCTTATCAATCATCTAGGTGTGATCCGAGTCATTCTAATGATAGTTCCGCGCCCCCCCCCCCCCCCTTTGTGTTTCTCATTTTGGTTATGAATCCTCCTCTACAACTAGGCTTGTTGTGATAGTACATGAGGTGATCTTGTATGTCTCTATGTGGTTATCTAGTGAAGTATCAACTATTCTTCATTAAAAAAAAATTGGTTCAAGTTGCATATTATTGTGCCTAATTTTTGGGCATGGCATTTGGTAGTTGCATATTATTGTGCCTAGTTTTTGGGCATGAAAAATGCATCAGATTCATCCTGAGAAGTTTTAGAAGTTGTATCATCTTATGATCTATTTTTCTTTCTCCTTCTCTTTGTAGTCCTTCAGATGTGGCCTTTCTTACTAAGTTCCAACATTTCACCTTAGATTAATCAATCTAGACTTAGATCTCCTTATGGAATTGGATCCTCCTTTCTCTTGCTTCTTGTCCTTCTTACCTTTCTCCTTAAATCTACCATTAACAACCAAGTCATATTTAATGACATCCAGTGTTTTCCATATCATCTCCTATAAAGGATGAGCACCCACCACCTCTTCATGTGTGAGCTTAGTGAAGGTAGTTCTTATAGCCATTACTAGGTTGTACCATGAATCTAGCAAAGAACATATCAATGTGATACTTTTATCCTTGTCATCCATCACAACACAAGTGAACTTCAATAGGGTGTTACAATAATGTTGGATGTGTTCACGTCATTAGATACAGAGTCACCATCACCTATCTTCAATGAATTTAAATTCTTCCAAAAAAAAAATATTCACCATGGATTTAGCCTAATATATTTTTAACTTCACCCACAAGGCATTCATAGTGGCTTCTCCTAAAATATTCAAGAGCACTAAATTAACCAAATAGAGCCTAATGAGGCTTCTCACTTTTTTGTCAACATATTCTAGTCTTCATAATTTATTCTAGTAGGTTTAGTTTTAGTGATCACTTCCCATATATCCTGATCTATTAGCAAGTCCTCCTTTTTAAGCTTCCAAAGGTAAAAATCATTGTTGTTCAACTTTTCCATCTCTAAATAAGATGTTTTTGTCATTTTTCTTAAAAGTAATTTTCCTACACATAGCTCCCACTCAAACCAAGATTAATATGATAAAAAAATATACTTAACACCCAATAATCAATTTGATTAGGATTTGATACGAAATGAAAGGAAAGTCAAATGAAACTTCCCACTAATAACTTATGAGGAGAGAAGTCTAGTATAGAAAATATATAGTTACCAAGAAATAATATGAACAAATAATAAATATTAGAAAATATATAATTACCAAGAAATAATATGCACACACAATAAATAGTACATAGTGTTTTACCCTGGAAATACCCTTTTAGGAAAAAACTTAGCCTCCAAACCTTGAACCATTTTTATTATCAACAACTATAATGATTACAAATATACTGCTCATACGAGCATTAGTGTGAGACCCATACAAGCTCTTGTGAGCATATACAGTAGAAACCACCTATGGAAGACCATGAGTCACTACATAGAAATCCATATTATTTAGAAACCACATTCACATTAGAAGACAACTATGTAAGACCAAGAGTCACCAATTAGAATTCCACATGAGATGTCCCTATAGGGATTTGAACTTGGATCTCCACAATGAGAACCCAATGCTTTCACCAATTAATCTTAACCCCTTGGAGATGCTAAAAAACAAGTTGAGTTAACTGATAGTAAATTAGTAACTAACATCACCAAATTGGGCTCTTGAATTGGTCATATCCTCCATTGTGGAAACATGCTCATGATAATCTTAGTTGACTAAAAGATCCACAATTAACTCTGTCCCATCATGTTCTTTCTATAACAACTCTTAAACACACCTTACAAATCTTGATAGTTTCATTTACCAACTTCCATGACACTTAAGTGAACCTTACAAATTTCCAATTTCAAAATAACAAGTGACACATAGTGCTACTCCAAGTGGGATGCCCCAAATATGTGGGTGCAATAATTAAATAGATACAAAATAATTAAATGCTTTGACCATTAAGATTACAAGGTGTATGAGACCTATTCCAATAGTTCATCCTATTACAATACATCTATTTTTTAGAAAAATTAAAATAGTTCCATATAATGAGAACGAAACAACAAAAGTAATATCTCAGAATGTACATAAATATAGTAATAAAAAATATTGAAATGATAGGAGAGGCTAGAAATAAAAACATAAAATAATGGCATTGAATCCAAAATAGTGAATCCATGTAATAAAACCATGTCTAGGGCAAGGACAAAGGTGGTGATTTCATAGGAGCCCATCATAATGGTCAAATCCCTATTTAAGCCTTTAGCCATCAACAAACAATCGATGGATTTTTGTTTGTGTTCAATTAGCCTAATGTGTTTAATATTAAGATATAAATAAAAGTGTGAGAAATATGAAATAATAGTAAATAAACTCTAAAAAATTCTTATGGTGCTCTCTATATATAGAGGAAGCAAGGAAATGGAACCATTGGTATTACCAAAGAGGAAAGACGACAACAAGGGATTCTAGAAATTTAGAGCTTGTAATGAAAAATAAGATTCTTAGCTATTTTGAAATAACTAGAAAGTAAGGATTATTGCCTTTGAGAGGGAAAGAGGACAAATATGGTAAATTCCCCAAATATTATCAAAAGAAGGATAATGTTTTAGGGGGATTCTACAAAAGAGACTAGAGAAGAAATTGTTATCTCCAAGAAAAAAAAGGGGAGAAAAAATGGAGAAATCCCCAAATATTATCAAGGAAGGAATAATATTTGTGGAATTTTTAGAAAATGGAATAGAAAAGAGGTTGTTGCATCCAAGAAGGAAAGAGGAACAACAATGGAGAAATCTATAGAATTATGTGAGATTCTAAGAGAAGAAGAGCTTCCCACATGAGGAGAGATATAATGGAAATTCTATTAATAATCAAAATCAAAAAGGCCAACAAATAACCAAGATCAAAAGGCTCAAGAGGAATCCAAAAGATAATGTTGCAGACAAGAGTTTGAGTTAAGAAAAGGAAACCATATATAAAATGGTAGCCAAGAGCATGGAGAGATCTTTAGAAAGTGACCAAGAGATAATCTAAAGAATAACCAATAAGGTAGCTAAGATTAGAAATACAACCAAGAATGTAATAAAAGGATCATCCAAGAGGTTGATGGCTCTAAAAGGGGTTTTTTATGGATGAAATAAGAGCTATTGGCAAGAAAAATCATGGCGTTAGGGTTTTAGTTGTTGAAAAAGGGGATTAAAAATGTGTTTGGAATTCTTGAATATTAAGGGACAAATCCACAATTATAGATATGTCTCCACAATCGTGAGTTAGTTTGACCTCAAATAAATAATAAAAACCATAATTAGGCCAAAATAGGATCCAGGATAAACTATGGAAATTTGGTGAGGGAAAAAGCATAGGAAATAGGGTTGGTGTAACCTAAAACATGCTACTAAAATGTGTGCTAAAGCAAGTGCAACACATAGAATAGAAATTGTGAGGTATGTAATTTCCTACATTACACTTCCATGTATGTGCAATATATTATTTATGTTTAGTTTTCACTTGTCCTTAATGGTTCTATATATTTTATAACATTGCTTTCTTTACCATATAGTAACTACATTTCGTTAATGTGGTTTATTACAAGATAGGTACTTGCACATGGAAACAAAGTGTTGAAGATTGATATCCTTTTTACATATCTTTTGTAAGAAAATTCAAGATATTATATAATGCTAATTTATTTAATTTATTGTACTAAATACTTTAGCATACTTCTTCACTTAGTGTCATCACCCTACTCAAGTGGGGGAAAATTATATTGTAGAAATTTCCTACTTTGTAATCTCCGCCATATGCTTTTGCACTCATCTTGATGCCTATTCACCTAGTGTGTTTTTAGGTTCATTTAAAAAGTTTTTGGCCTTTTCTATGATCACAGAAGGATAGAATGAGCATTCCCAACCCTAGGAGGCTATCACCAACCTGCCCTAAAAACTTGAAAGCTTTACCATGCAAAGACACATGAAGAACTAGCCCTAGTGTCCATAGTTAGATTTCAAAAAGTGAAGTTCTTCACCACTTTGTGCCTTAAATCTTGTTATATTTTCAACATTAATTTGTCCAAAAATGTAGTATTGACTTATTTTAAACCCTCTAATCACGCATTACTCATTACTTGAGAAAACTTACTACATCTCTGTCCTCCAACACATAGGAAATTGACGAAACACCATTAGAGAGGGAAGGGGTAAAAATTTACAAGTTTGAAGTTTGCACGTTTTGGGGCACCTTCACCACATTTCCACCATGATGATTGTGTAATAAATTTCCTCTAAATCATCATTGCATAGTTTCACACCATCCCTTCCCTATTTGAAAGCCATAGAACCCCATTTGTCTTTCATCCATTAACCAAAACCTTGCCATAGTTTCTCCCCTCAAATTTGAAACTCTTTATCTCTTTAAATTCCCTTATTTGCATATTTTTGTGATCTCCAATAACTTTCTTGTCCTCTGTCACATTTCACACACCACTTGTATGCAGTCTTTGCTCTAGGGTTTTGATCTTATGACCACTATTTTTTTGTACACACCACCATCACATTACCATTGGGTTTGCACATATTCTAAACATTTCTAGCAAAGATTTGTGGAATTTGGAATATACTTAACATGAAACTAATTGAGACAATCTCTCATACAACATACCCATCCCCCTTTGTCCCCCAAACTTTAGCTTAGGCATTCACACTCTTTAGATCAGACATTCAGACTCTTTAGATTAGACAATAGTCAATTTATAAGAAGAAACAGTGTAAGGAGATGCAGGTGAGCAAATTATAAAAGTTTCAAAGGCTTTATAGACAAAGAAAATGCACCTAGGAGGAGCTATAACACCAAGCTAATTAGCACAATTGTGCCCAATTATGTAGCAACAATGCCCAAAATCTTAGTTTTGACTTGATAGTGCCTAGATTTTTACCAATGATAGTTTTAAGTTTTTCCAATCCATTTCCTATTCTAGATTTGCTAAAAATCTAGTGCATATGTTTTATTTTTAGCTTTCTTTTTTGTAATCTTTCAAGTTATAAGGATAATGTCCCAAATATTGCATTTGATAGCATAAATTAGATTAAGTAGTACATTTATGTAATTTGTTGTTATTTATAGTTTATTATCTATTAAGTACTTAGAAAGTGAAAAGGTGTTTTCTTGTATGTTTAACTAGGAACACTCAATTTACATTCTTTTTATTGGTGTGAACAAAGGTATTTCCTATCCAATTTCCCTTTTATAGTGTGAACAATGGACATTATCTAACTAGTTATCAGTTAGGACCTATTCACACATGTTCACATGTTAAGTTGACTTAGGTCTCTAGGAATATTTCTAGAAGTTTCTAGTACACATGTGATCTTATCCTCTAGTTGTCACCTGTCATAGGATTATGACACTTGTCCTCATCGTATGTTATTTTATATCTCACCTTGGCCTATATAACCAAGGCTTCTCATTGTACTTGTAACAACTCATATTTTGTATAGATTGTTATTCTATCATGTTGATATTCTTTGATTCTTGTGATTATCTCTTAGGCATCTTGATCTTGGGATAGCTACCTCCATAGCTAATCCTAACATGGTACTAGAGCAGGAGATTGTCTAGAGTTAGTTCATTTTTAGAAGATCTACAATTGTGATTTATTTTCTTTTTTGAAACTAAGTATGCTCTTCTCTTGCATCCTCATATGACCTTGAGAATCAAAAAGGTTGAGAAAAATAACAAATTTTGGGGGGTTTCTACTTTGTGGCTTTGTATTGTAGGTCCATTCTAGAGCATTTTGGAGCAAATCTGAGCTCAACATTGAGTTCAGGGTGTCCAAGAAAGTTAGTTTAGCCTTTTGATTTGTCCAAATTAGACATTGGAGGAAAGATCTACAAGGGTTTAAAGTTGGGAGGTGGTTTCTAGATCTAAAAGGTAGCTATAATTTTGGAGCATTTTTTGTCAAATCTAACCTTGCCATTACATCCAGAAGGCCAAAGAACCTAAAGACCGACTGCCAATTTGTCAGATTTGGACACTTTTTCTTGAGGCCGTCAAAGAAAATTTTTACCCTCATGGTCGTATGGATCGTACCATAGAAAATATTCTTTATGTAGTGGAATTTGGGTGAATATTCTTTGATAGGTAGCACAGTCATTGTTCACTAGTAGTTTTATCCACTAGATAAATTCTTTAGTCACTAGTTATTTCATTTGTTTGCAAGTTAATTTTTTGTTTCTATGGATTTGATTTGTTCATAGGTCATACCTACACCAACAAGTACCTCAGGGTACAACAGGTACCCACTAGGCCATTAGTGGGTGCCACATGGCGTAAGCCCCACATTTAGACAACGACAGTGACTCTCAGAAAATGTCACAACTGACAATTCATAGACCTTGACAAAAGAATATACTAGGTGGATATTCCCCTATCTAACTCTCAAAATAGCTCTTCTTGTCTGAAACCACCCTTATCTTGCCATCAAGTGGTTTTCTGGGATGATTTTGGTAAGTTTGGAAATCAAATGGGTGGTCTTTACATTGATTCAGTGGTTTTCTCCTTCCCACTGGCAATCCATGTGAATCTTGGAGAATATTCTAGGTCTACCCATGCCAAAAACCACATCAAAATCTAGAACAATGGTTTAGCATGGACCATAAGTGGTTTCCACCATTATACAATGAGGTTTTAAAATTTATAGAGTAGTTTTAGAAAAATAGTAGGTGGTTTCAGACTCAAAAGAATATTTTAGTCAATGAGAAGAATATTCTATCACTAGGTTCTTTGATGTCAGCATGACATCATGGTGATGTCATCAATTTGTCCTCCTCCTAGCCTACCCCCTCACCATTGTAGTTTGGTTTTTTACACTTGATCTTCAAACGATGATATCCTTGCCATATGGAGGTCTTTTTTAGAGAAATTTTTTTGAAATGGGGTAAAACCTCATGCTCTTCACAATGGTGAAGGTATTTTTTAGATTGAACTTCTAGTTTTTGCAAAATTTTATTTTTCTCAGTGATCTTGCTATGCAGTTCTCATTTTGGGAAATTTGACGGGCTATAACTTTTGTGTATGGACTCCTTTTTGGGCCAATTTTTTTTATAAAGTACGTATTTTTCCACGTACTTTGTAGCAATGCCATCAGTTTCCTCTCATCTTCTAGCAAAATTATATTTTTAGCATGCAATCATTTTTTGGACATAGTAAGCATCTATTGAATGCACTTTTTGATTTGTAAATGTATTGAAATAAAGTGCCACATCTTGTACTTATATTTTGGGGATCTTGCACATCATGTTGTGCTATTTTATGCTCGCACTACTTTATAAATTACTATGGGTGTTTTGTTGTGTGTAGATTGTTATTTGTAATCACAACCTTGTCTACCTTCATGCTAGTGTGTCTTGTCTTTGCACACCCTTTATAGCAGTGTCCATTTAACTGGCCCTATCCTAGTTGCAGGTACTTCTTTGTGTATCTTTTGATATTTCTTCTTCACCTTCTTACACTACATTGTGACATAGTTTTAGTTGGGCGACCATACCTCTCTCTTGTTGTCACATCTCATTTTTATGAACAATACGATTACTCTAGATTAATGAACATTTACAATCGTTGATTTACTTTAAGTAATTTCAAATGTGTGAAAGTAATTATTATGAGTTATATTGATGAAAAATTGGAAATTGTTTTAAATATTGAATATTGATGCAATGATTTGCTTCGGCCATGTTTTTGGAGATGCTAACCTATTGACGCTGAGTTGAGTGCAACTGGATGCAGGTACTCATCGAAGATGAGAGCATGGCTGAGGTAGAGATGTTCTAGCCACTTGGCAAGAACTGATGGAGGGGTTACCCTGATGCAATCACACACATCACATAGTTCCACATGCATTATTGAATGGTTCTTATCGCACTAATGTGTGATTTTTAATTGTTTTGGGATGCATGATGTGATTACTTTAAATCTTTTCGAAGTATATTTAAATGATGTATTGTGTGTTAATTAAATAAATAATAAAATATTGTATATAAGATGTTTGGAAGATAATATGTGAAATAAAATTATATACTTATATTATATTAAAATATGAGTGTACTTTTGTATTATTTTATTTCTTCTTCATTTACCAAAATAAATAGATATTTTATATTAAATTATATAGATAAATATACAATATTATATTGCAACTCTCTTTTTGAATATTTAATTAGTTTTGTTTTAAATAGCAATAGTTAATAATAATGAAAATAACATTATTATATTTAGAGTTTTTGATAGAAGAATTAAATATTTTATTAGTGTCATTCATGCGATAGTAAGTGGCAAAGAAGATATTATTTTAATGTTTTAAATAGTTTTCTCCTCAATTCTATTGGCCGAAATTACATGCAAACTGAAATATAACTTCAGTTTTAAACCTAATTGGGGGATCACCAAAAATAAGAGTTAGAAAAATTGAATAAGAAAGAGATCGCTCAGCTAGGAGAAAACTACCCATGATTTGTAGAGAGAATAGTTTCATCAGAGCGATAGGCAGAAGAATTGGAGTCTACGAGAGGAGAAAGAAACAAAGGCAGCGACTTCAAACTGCAATTTCTTCCTCAAGTTGATTGCCATCACTAGGTTTTCTTCAATTATTTCTTTTGTTGCATTTAAATGGCTGGGTTGTATCTTTTATGAGGACGTTTGTATCTGCATGATTGAGAGGGTGATTGTATGTTTTTGGTCGATCCATGTTGTGGCTGGCCGTGCATCTTTTTAGCCATTTCTGCTTATTTCTTGGCTGCCTGTCCTTTTTTGAGTCGTTCTCTTTTTGTCTCTGACTGGGTGACTTACTTGCCATCGTCCTAAACTGTGATCGACCTACCATCTTGGCCTTGGCAGCTTCTTCCTTGCCTGGCCACTATTCTTTTTCTATCTATTTATCTTATCGCCTAGCCATTTAATCTTTTATGGTCTCTTACTCTTAGGCTAGCTGTCGTTTATTTTATGGTCATTGGCTGCTTTTGAGACGATCTTGTATAGATCGATCTCCTTGATCTTACTGACGCTTGAATCTTTTCCTTGGCTTTTCATTGTTAAGAATGACATACGATCCAACTCTCCCTGTGAGCTGCCATTAAACCAAAGGTTATACCCAGCTTTGCTTGTTAAAACAGAAGGAAACTATAAGTATATAACCCATAATTATTTATCTAATCTTCCTGTTAGGCAATTATATGACTGTGTTTTTTCTTTCGATGCTATTTTAGATAAGTGTGAGTTTTGTTTCATTATTGCTCGTAACATGTTTTGTAAACAATGCAACACAATATCTCTATGTATCATTATAGAATGTCATCATTGTATTTGGCAAGTTTTGACAAGTTTTGTTTCATTATTGCTCGTAACATGTTTTGTAAACAACGCAACACAATATCTCTATGTATCATTATATAATGTCATCATTGTATTTGGCAAGTTTTGTTTCATTATTGCTCGTAATATTAAAAAGCATATTAATTAGTTACAATATATATAAATAATAATATATATAAATA
This sequence comes from Cunninghamia lanceolata, assembly GCA_027924645.1. Taxonomy (NCBI): domain Eukaryota; kingdom Viridiplantae; phylum Streptophyta; class Pinopsida; order Cupressales; family Cupressaceae; genus Cunninghamia; species Cunninghamia lanceolata. Next base: position 2,437,817 of record BSBN01000610.1, read on the forward strand.
ATATAGAATAGGTTTCTCGCAATCAAAATTTCTTTATACTTACCATACCTTTATTATATTTATAATAATTTCTTTCTGTCAATTAGCATTATGTTATTATTTATTTCAATAAAATAAGGTTGGAAAAAGTGGAATAGAATCACTTGGTTTTAGTGTAATAATCATACGTTTATAATGCATTCTATGTTTCATTATTTTTTTTTTATTCCCTCTTTTTTCTTTCTTTTGCGGAGGCCAATAACTATTGACTCCTATTACTTTAACATTGAAGAAAAGTTCAATCCAATTTTTGATCTTTGTTTTATTCGATCCCGAATCGACAGGAAGGTTTTTAGAAGGATTATGTGTTTAAAAATGTATGCTTAAACAGACTAGTCTCTTGTCACCAAAATGACAAATAAGTTAGAGTAATCTGGGAATGAGTTTTTATAATGTTTTTATGCTTGAAAATCAAATTAAAAACTATCTTCTAAGTTCTTTATCTTTTATTGCATTAGTTCCTGTCGCAGCAGCGACAGGAAGACTGTCTTTATTATTTTTATTGTTCTTGAAACTTCCTGTCATAGAATTACATAGCAAGATAGATTATTATTTTAGAATGATTATTTTTGAAAGTCTTAATGACTGAAATACTAGACATAAACTATATCAAAATGATAACTTATGATTTCGATTGTATGAACAAAAGATGGCTTATTGTTGAAAGTTTATTTTTCCTTGATGATTTGGGAAAAGGGATTGATTTGACTTATTGTAAATCTTGAATTGATGATTCTTTATTTCATTTTCTTGCTTCTTGGGGAAAGAAGTAGTTTTATATAGGAATGTATTGGGTTACTTTTGGGATGGAGATGTCGAATGTGGAGTATCAGAGATGGCTTTTCCTCTTTTTAGGAATTAACTAATTTACTTGAAATGATTAGATCTAATCAGAGTAGCATTGAAATAGATGTTTATTGTCTAGCAAACTTATTAATTAACATCTCTGCCACATCCTGTTGTGAGACAATTTGCTTTTCATTACATAGAATTGCACATTCAGACATCAGTGTTGCATTGGGTGTTCCCTCCTGCATTTGTTACCAGGTAGCTAGATATTTCATGTAGGGCTGGGTTTCCTTCATTTCAGGAAGGGATCCGGGGAAGTGTAAATACTTCATGGTTGGGTGGAAAAGCACCTGAGCCATGTTCCCGTCTCTTGGTTTGCAGGTGGTGGACCACTTGGTTCATGCAGCTGGAGAGTGTATTTGATTTATTTATTATTTATGTATTTGTTCATTGTACCTATTGGATGTATTATGGCATGTTTGTTGAATGATTTATGTATATTATTTTATAGTGCTTGTTACCTAGATGAAGCACATGAATATGTAAGATTTATTGACATTGAGATTCATATTTATAAGATTATCTTTTCTTGAGATATTGTGATTAAGCGGATTAAGTCCATCTTTTATCTTTGAAAGTTGTATCTAAGTGGATTACTTACTTCTTTTTGATTTTGGTTATTACGATGTTGTATTTAAGTGGATTATTTACTTCATTTATTTTTGAGTTGGTTTAAATACTTTTACATGATTTGTGAGGCTTTACATTTGGTATCAGAGCTCTAGGTTTAACACTAGGGCCTTTATTTTTGGGACTATTGTGCTAAAGTTGCAAACTTGATAATAGATTATCCATCATGAATAGAAGAAACACTGATCGTGGTGACGGATCAGGAAGTAGTTGAGGTAGAGGATCACGTGGTGGTCAAACTTCTGGGGAACATGGAGATGCCAGTAATGACCAAGATGGAAGATTTGACCGTATTCTTGATCTCTTGACCCGACAGGACACGAGGATGAATACTCTTGAGAAAGAGATCAGAGGAATTCCTAGATGTTAGAATGCTAATAAAAACCCAAGGGTTGAGTCACAAAATAAGAACCCATGGACAGAAGTTCTAGTTCATGAAGTTGGAGCTACTGCTGATAATCAAGCGAAGATAGCTGAAGAATTGTGGAAAGACCTCAAGAAATTATCACCATCAAAATTTAATGGAAAGACCATAGGAGATGGAGCTGAGCCCTGGATAATAGAAATGGAGAAGTACTTTGGGCTTTGAAACCTTTTAGATCACACTAAGGCTATGTGGGGTTCTTACTAGTTGACTGGTGAAGCAACAACTTGGTGGGATAATGAGAAGGTGGATAAAAATTTGTTACCTGGTGAGATAACATGGGAGATTTTCTTGCAACTATTTAGAAAAAGATGGTTACCATAGTTATTCTTTGACAAGAAGATGACAGAGTTCCAGAACTTAATCCAAGGAGGTATGTCTGTGACCAGTTATTGGGAAAAGTTTTCTCATTTACTAGAATATGTTCCACAGTATTAGACAGATGAGAGATTTAGGATAAGAAAGTTTATTTTGGGATTGAGGACATAGATTGGAGCTATGGTGGACATTCATAACCCACTCACTGTGGATGCCACTTTTGAGAAAGCAATAAAGCAAGAGTATAGGTTGCAGTAGACAACAAATTACCACAAGCAAAGAGATTCTAAGTTTTCAAATAAGAAGCCATAGAATAATTAGCAGAACTATCAAAAGAATAACAACCAGGGCAATAATAAGCATATTAGGAATATGAAGAGAGGCAATAATTCTTAGGATGGGAATGGTGGAAACAAAAGGGGTGGCAATAATTACAGAAACAACAATCAGAGTGAAAGAGCTAAAGGACCAAGAGCACCTAAGGGTGGATGTTACAACTGTGGAGGAGAACATTATGCAAATGCATGTCCACAGAAAAGAGGAAACAAGAATCAACAAGGAGCACTGCAGCATCAGATTCATGCCACAGTGGATAATCAACAAGCAGAGTTTCAAGCAACACCTATTCAGTTCCAAGGTAAGCTCTACGGACTACCTATTTCTATTTTAATTGATACTGGTGCCACAAAATGCTTTGTAGATCCTAGAGTAGTATCTAAGTTATCTATTAGACTTGGACATATGCAAAACTCTTGGATGGTACAATATGACAATAGTGCAGAAAAGAGGGTAGACTCATGTCTAGCTTGCAATGAGTTAGAGCTTCCTAGTTTTCAGACACAAGTGAATATGTATGTAGCACCTTTAGGCTCTTATGATGTTATTCTGGGAATCAACTAGTTAACTAAACATAAGTCTCTAGTAAACTATGAAAACAAGGTTGTTAGGTGTTTGGATGACCTAGGAAATCAAGTGGAAATTAATGGAACAAAGAGACCTTTCGAGCTTAGACAAATCTTGGCTATGCAATTGAAGAAAGCCAAAAGGAAAGGATGTGCCATTTATGTTGTCTAAGTAAAGGACCTTGATAAAGAAGAACTAGTGTTCAATGACTATCCAATCCTTAGAGATTTTAGAGATGTATTTCATGTAGAGTTGACAGAGTTTCCACCAAAGAGAGAATTTGATTTCTCTCTTTACCAGGGACTGAGCCGCAATCTAAGGCACCCTAAAGAATGACTACTATAGAGTTGTATGAGCTTAAGGCTCAATTGTAAGAGCTGCTAAATCAAGGGTTCATTAGACCTAGTGTGTCACCATGGGGCGCACCGGTCATCTTTGTAAAGAAGAAGAATGGTTCTTTGAGATTATGCATTAATTATAGGATGCTTAGCAAAGCTACTATAAAGAACAAGTATCCACTTCCAAGGATAGATAAACTCTTTGATTAGATGAAAGGAGCAACAGTGTTCTTAAAGATAGACTTTAGATCCAGTTATCACCAATTGTGGATTAAGGATGAGGACATCTGATGCAGAGTCTTCAACAGAAATGTGCAAAATGTTTGAATTTGTCAATATCGGCAAGAGACTTTCATTGTCTTACCGACATATGCTTCTTTACCCTTATCGGCCTGACTTGCCTTGTCGGTCTAGCTTTCTCCTTGCTCGCCGAAACCAAAACTCACGCCGATGACTTATCACTATCAGCAAGACTTCCAACTTCTTACACCGATGTGCCTTCTATCGGTGTGACCTAGTCATTCGCTGTGACTCTCAACTTCTCCCGCCGATACACATCTCATACCAATATGCTAACCCCAAACTCCATCGTCAGCAACACTTTACACTATCGGTAGCTGCTTACAATCTCCAACCAACGCCCTGTCTCATGCCGATGTACTCTTCATCGGTGACACTTACAATTGTCACACTGATCGGTGAGAGCTCTACTGTCGGCCTAACACAAATTTGTCCACCCGATCGCCTAATTCACGTCGATACATACCCTTGGCCTGTTGACCATTGGTATGACCTCTGCTATTGGCCACTGCACCTTGTGTCATTCCGATGCCTTACCTCACGCCGATGACAAGTTCCTCATCGCCAAGACATATAACTATCAGCAAAGACTTCATTTCCTCTGCCGATATCACTTGTCACCCCGAAACTGTTTATGCCAACTCCCTCGTCTGCCAGACTCACTTCTTCAGCCAGACCTTAATCTTATTATTTGATGATGATACTCTTGCCGACCACTCAATCTTCAAACTTCCTCCATCGGTGAGACTATATACTATCGGCTCAACACAATTTCGTCCACCCGATGACTCTTCTCACGCCGATGCCTCTTCCATTGACCAATGCAGTATATTCACAACTATCTAGGACATACATTGGGCGTATACACACAAAGTGATACCAAGATACAACAACAATATACACAAAGGAAATACCTTCATACAGTTGCGATATATATAGATATTGTCTGTGACATACCATTGACCTATGCACAGGAAATATATTTCCTCAAACAATATACACAGGCGGTGGACCTCCACATGTAATAGGTGTATATACATCAAATGCACAGTTAGACATAGATTTCATAATTCCTATTTTGCCATACTTATTGGACAAGAGAAAACAAATAGAAACTAATATACATACTTCATTCCATAGATTTCACTGAAGTCCACCTGTGAAATGGATTTAATTAAGCATCTCGATGCAGAAGAATTAAATCTAATATAACAACAATCCTATACAGATAATACACAGAGTAATTTAATGTACAGGGAATTTACACAGAATTCAGACCTTTCAAAACACAATTTGCAGAATTTCTATTCCCTCTTTCCAGTTCCTTACATTGTTATCACTTCCAGAATGAAGAATGAAAAAAGACCCCTTTCTCGACCATCTCTCCTTGTTTTTGTTAATGGTGCTTCCTCTGTTTGTGTGATTTTGATTTTACCAAGATTATTAGTAGAAACCCTAATTAAGCTCATGACATCTGCTTTGTAGAAGACAACAAAACTCCTAATGACAAGACACCTTGTTTAACCCTTCACAATATCCAAGATGTCCGAAATGTAGCTTTTGATGTTTACAGACAGGAAATGCCAACATAAAATGTCACATTAGTTAATGACATACAAATGCTATCAGGTAACATGAATTGTCAAAATATATGTTAAAAACTTATTCTTCTCCCTTTTGTGCATCTTTATCCTGTTGAAGGGGTGCTCCTGCACCAACATCTCTAAAACAACTTTTAGGACTCGATATGGTCACTACGAGTTCACAGTAGTACCATTTGGGTTGACTAATGCTCCAACAACTTTCATGAATTTGATGAATAACATTTTTAGATATTGTTTAGATGATTTTGTGTTAATCTTCCTTGATGACATATTGATATACTCTAAATCAGTGGAAGAACATGGAAGGCATTTGAGAATTGTTTTGTAGTGGTTGAGAGAAAGAAAGCTTTATGGTAAATTATCTAAGTGTACATTCTTTCAAGATAAAGTGCACTACCTTGGTGATGTGATCTCAATAGAAGGGATTGCAGTTGATCCTGAAAAGATAAAAACAATAATGGAATGGCCTGCACCGCAGAGTGTGATAGAAGTCAGAAGTTTTATGGGACTTGCAGGTTACTATAGAAAGTTTGTGGAAGGTTTTTCAACCATAGCAGCACCGATTACTGCACTTCAAAAGAAGAGTAAGAAATTTGAATGGATAGAAAAGTGTGAGCAAGCTTTCCAAGTGTTGAAGGAAAAGCTCACAACTGCTCCTATCCTGACCATACCAGATCCTAATGGGCACTTTACAATTATAACAGATGCTTCAGGGGAAGGATTAGGAGTGTTGATGCAGAATGAGCAAGTGGTTACTTATGAGTCAAGAAAGTTAAAGGAACATGAGTTCAACTATGCGCCACATGATCTTGAGTTAGCTGCCATAGTTCATGCACTTTAGATGTGGAGGCATTATCTTCTAGGTAAGCCCTTTGAGTTAAAGATATATCATCTTGGGCTCAAATATATATTTACTCAACCTAACCTTAATGCATGACAAAGAAGATGGTTAGACTTCCTTAGTGAGTGTGATTAGTGTATTCAAAATGAAAGGAGAAAACATAAAACAAGTGCATAAACAAGCATTATACCTTTCAAAATGAGTCACAAATCCTTGATTTGGGTAGAAGGAGTTGCACCCAAACTCCTTAGATTGTACCCTAGATAAGGAAAACAATGTGAAATGCTCTATTCTAATGCAACGCATAAGCTAGCTCACAAGATTTTTGGGCATGGTAACATTACTTGAAAATTAAATCCCAAAATGGGTTGGAGGATGTTGTATTTATAGACATTTTGGGAGAGATTTTGATCCAAGGGTTGAGATTGATTTGGGAGATCAATGGTGGAGGATGAAGATGATGTGGAGGGCCTAGATTTCATCTTGGGAGAATGGAGGGATAGGAATAAAGATGAATTTTAAATTCATCTTGGGAAATGGGTGGAGTTAATGAGGTTGGGTGAGATGGAATATGTGTGAATTAAAAATTCACATGGGGAAGGGTAAAATGAATTAAAAATTTATTTGGGGATGAGTGGACATAAATGAGGCATGCCATGGGTAAGGGGTGTAAGAGATATTAAATGTGATGTTGGACATATTTAAATAAAAAATTGACTTATGTGGGATATATTTCAATTTTTTATTTGGAGGATGTGGGGAAGGGTGTTAAACTAGGTTTGACCACTTAAATGAGAGGTTAAGATTAATTAAATGAGGTTTTATTTAATTAACTCTAAGGCTAGGATGAGATAGGATAGGTTAGGCAAATTAAACAATAGCTATTTAATTACCTAGGGTAGGAATAGGTCAATAAATAGGCTGAATTAATTAGCTAAACATAATTTAGCTAATTAATTGGACTTAGTGAGGAGGGAGAAATTGACCAAATAAATATTGCATATTTATTTAATCAATGGGCTAAAGTTGAACTATTGAATTAATAGAATTAATCCAATTTTTGGGGATAGAATGATGAGAAATGAGGTGATGAAGGGATAATTAATTAAATAAAAATTTAATTAATTGATTAGAAGGGAAATTGGTATGTTTAGGGATGTCGGGAGTCAGTTTGATGATAAGGATATTTTTAGGTGTCTACATTTGCCCCTCTTTGACGTGGCGTTAGGACCTAAGAGGGAAGTGGTGTCAGGTCAAAGAAAAATATGCCCCAGTTGTCGAGAAGGAATAAGATGGGTTAGGGATGCCCCCTCGAGAGGTTGCCGAAATTTTTTTTTTTCAGGTGAGCTCTTGAAAGGACGTGACGGGAGCAAAGGTTGGATAGAGGATGGAAAAAGAAGATGACGGGAAGAAAAACAGAGGAAAAAGGTTGTGATCTGCACCCTGGAGGGGAGAAAGAGTGGGCGGAAGGATGACATGGCTTACTATATTAGGACTAGTGGGCCCTAAGGATGCCACATTTGCACACATTGAACTCGTGAGAAGGAGCAAAGGAGAGATGGCAGAGTGCAATCCCTGATTCCCATGACTCACACACATTTCTGAGCATTTCTGATCGTATGGCCGGGCACCGGAGGCTGGACCCCAGGTAGGGCCTAACCCTGGCTTTGTGATTTTTTGATTTCGTCGCATTTTTTGTGTTCAAGAATTGGGTATTGGCATTGTGGCGCTATTGCAAGATCGCGCAACGCCAAAAGTACATGGATTAGCGCCATCCTCTGGATTGGCACTATCCACTTGGGTAGAATAGAGGTGGATTGGTGCGAAATACTTAGCATTTTGGTGCCAATCTCTGAATTGGCACAATGTGCGTAGGGTTTTGGATTTTGGCGCCAAATGGGTATTAGGGTAGCGCTATGTTCTAGACTAGTGCTATTTTGGATAGTGACGCTATATTTAGGTTTAGCGCAATGTATAGGATCAGCGCCCTATGTGATATGTGCGCTATTGGGAGAATTGGCGTTATTCTTTAGATTAGCGCCAAGTGGAAGGGTGGTGCCATTTGTGAAAATGGCGCAAAGTGGCTTGTGCAGTGGCACTATTATCTGTATTAGTGCCTTGGGGAGATATAGTAGTGCCATATTTAAAAATGGCGTGGAACATGGTCTGTTGTGGTGCTAAAGTGTTTTTGGCTTTCAACATTAGAAGAAAGGGTTGATTCAGAAAAAGATAGGTAGATTTTTGACCAGAAAATTGTGGATGCAGGATAGGAGGCCTTTTATAGTGTCCTCACGGGAGTGACACATGCCATCTATGATGGCACTATTTGATCAATTTGATGATGCCACCTGGGCCCAACTGGCGAGGTTGGGGCTCTTGATAGCTGCATCGATGCCAGTGTTGCAAACTCATAGAGCTCTGATTACTGTGATTGTAGAGTGATATCAGCTAGAGACTTGTACATTTTTGCTTCCTACTGGTGAGATTACTATCACTCTTGAGGATGTTTATCACACCCTCAAACTACCTATTCATGGCCGACGGGTGACATATGACACGAGGAGGGGACGGAGGGCCTTGATCAGAGCGTTTGGCCATGATCACATGGCTTTGTCAGCAGATGAGTGGGAGATGAGTTATGAGGGGTCACTGGCGGCGGGTGTAGACCACTTTGCTTTATTCTTGTGTGCATTGATTGGTGGCATAGTGATGCCCGATGGGAGGGGTAGGGGATTTCCGGTTGGATGGGGAGAGTTGATCGAGGGGATGGTCAGACATGAGACCGTGTATGCCTGGGGACCGGCGATGCTGGGGCAACTCTATCATGAGATGCATATAGTTATCTATCATTATGATTCAACTTTATCAGCCGGGGTTACTTTGCTGCATGTGTGGATCTGGGAGCATATTGTAGTCACTCGGCCGAGATGTGGGTACTATCACTGTCTGTTTGAGGCCTTTGTGTTCTTGTATTGGGATGCTGAGTACACCTACACTGGTCAGGTTCGGTATTGGCGGTGGGTGTTGGATGATGTCATTCGAGTTACATGGCGACCCTATGTTGGAGTGGAGCCGTGGCCAGATGATGATGTGCACATGCCTTTTACTTTCTGGTAGTGCTACTTGATAGGTCGAGGAGACCACATGATTGACATGTATCTATTGTTGCGAGTTATGCGATAGTTTGAGTTACGGCAGGATGCCCCCTAGCAAATGGTGATTTTTGCACAGACCTGTTGGGATGTCCGGTATTGGCCTGCAACGATACAACCCTAGGTTGCTCTGGAGGATTTTGTGGCTTTGCAGCTGTTGCGGTGGGATTGCCAGAGTGCGGTCATGGATGCAAGCACTACTCCTACTTATGAGACATGGTGGCAGATGTGGCAGCTGACTCGGTTCACTGATCCATCAGATGAGATAGTCCCTGCGGAGGAGGCGGTGGGTTCAGGGGATGAGGAGTCTGAGGAGGATGGAGATGAGGATTCTGATGGAGATGATTTCCTGTAGGAGGGTGAGGAGATTATTGCAAACTACATCATGGAGGTTGGGGGGATGGAGAGGAGAGGGAGGTTGGGAGGGATGGGTAGTTGATGGATGTGCTAGCAGCAGTGGCAGCTGGATAGGTACCCTAGTAGTAGGTGAGATAGCAGGCACCTGTACAGAAGGTACCTGTTGAGCAGGTTCAGATTGGAGTGGTGCGATGACATGGAGGGCCACGATGGCATGGGGGACAATTGAGGGTGGACAGGGGTGTTTACCCTTACCGCAGGTATCACAGTAGCAGCAGGCAGAGGCGGACACCTCAGGGGCAGGTGGAGAGTCAGGGCTTTGAGGATCCACATCTCGTTGGTGGCCTTAGATTGGAGAGGAGGAGGAGATTGAGACTCTGCAGGCATAGGTAGCCAGCTTGCAGGAGGCTTTAGAGAGTTGTGAGGCAGAGTTAGTGCAGTTGCAGGGGACAGTGGCCTTATTGGAAGGTACAAATGGACAGGTGGCTGCATTGCGGGCACAGCTAGCTCAGGCTACAGTGAGATAGTGGTTTTGATAGGAGAGCAGGATGTTGCCCTTACGAGAGCTCTGTAGGCGGAGGCTATGGTGAATAATCTATAGGCCTCAGGTGCTGGTATGGCTCCAGTTTTGTCACTGATGCAGACATAGTTGTCTTAGGCACAGGGACAAGTGTCTCAGGTACAAGGATAGTTGTCAAAGGCCTATCGACGAGTGGATTATTATTGATTTCTCTATCATGCGGCAGTACCAATAGAGCAGCATGCAGCGAGTTACAGTGAGCTCAGTTGGCCCATGTCATCTAGGTCACACAGATCTAGATCGGTTCAGTCTGTTCAGTAGGTGATGGGTCCCCCATCACATGTGCCCCAGCAGGTTACATAGGTACAGGGACAGCCGCAGCCGCAGCTGCAGCCACAGGCAGGACCACAGCCACCACTAAGGCCAGGCTCTCCTAGTGTGTTAGAGAGAGGGTCCTCTATGTGATAGTTGTATTATTTTGGCACTTGGAGGCATTGTATCATGACATGGTTATTATTGTTTTGCGATGTATATACATGAGCGATGTCCATTTTTGTGATGATGATATGTGAGATGATGCTTTTTGATGGCCTATATGTTTGTTTATGATGATTTTATATGATTATGATGATGCTTATGTTGATGGATGCAGTATGCTTTATGGATTATATGCTATGGATGTGTTGTGTTTATGCAATGTATTATGTTGATGTTATGGATGTACCTATTGATGTAATATGATGGATGTAATGATGGTTTTCTTATTTTGATATATGCATTGTTGTGATCTATGGACTACAATGTATGATGCAAATAAATGTCAGATTAATAATCCTTTATTATGGATGTAAAATGTAATGAAATGGGAATGTATGCTTATCAAAATAAACACCTGTTATGTATGGAAATATGGATATGCAACTAGATGTTTTATAAAATGCAGCTAAATGGTTATGATTTTGGTTATGCAATGTAAATAAATGAGTATGCTATGCAAGTGAATGTAACTAAACGATTATGATATGATATATATGGGATGCAATGTAACGATTATGGAATACAACTTAAATGATTATTATATTGAACTAAAGGATTATAAAATGCACCTAAATTATTATGCAAACTAAAGGATTATGATATGCAATATTTAAATGATATATAATGTGCAACTAAATGATTCTAAAATGTACCTAATGAATATGAAACTTAAATGATATATGATATGCAATTTTAAATGATTGTGATATGCAGCTAATGAAATGTAAATGATATATGATATGCAAACTAAAGGATTCTAAAATGCACCTAATGAAATGTCAATGATATATGATATGCAACTAAATGATATGTAGGATTGAAACTAAGTGATTTAAGAGATGTAAACTGGGTGATATGTGAGATGCAAACTAGGTGATATGTGAGATGCAAATTAGGTGATATGTGAGATGCAAACTAGGTGATATGTGAGATGATTAAGTCTTGACACACATGATGTTCTTTGTTGGACCCTGGGTGGTGGGGCTGTGTGATAGGGGAATAGGTGGGGAGAGGATAAGGGTGGATGGATGGGGTATGGGTATGATTGGATGCGGCTAGATTGGGGGGGGGTTGGGATGGTTAATGAGGGAGTTGCTAGGTCATGAAACACCACATCATTGAGGAGGGGATATGGTTTGGTTCGGGATGTGTTGAGTGAGAGTAAGTTGGAGGAGTGGGATTAGTGAGGGGATTTGGGAAGGGGGGAATAGGCTAGGTGATTACAAAATCTAGGCCTAGATGGTATAGTTGAATAGATGATTAGCATAATGATTTAAGCTAGTAATAATAGTTGCATAACATTAATTAAGAGCATTTATTAGTTTATTATAGCAATGTAGGATACAGTTCACAAAGGTATGAGATAACCTAGGTGATGATGTATATCCCACGATTGCATGGAGTAGACCTACAAACAATAGGTTGATTTCATGCATGCCCAAGGTAGTATAACCTTGCCTAGCCTGGGAAGGGGACTCATAGTGATGAGTGCTAATAGTACATATAAGGTATTGATGCATGTATATGCAAATGAGGCACATCATGCTAGAACCGACCCAGGCTTCAAATATGAATACTACTCTTGGAGTAATGAAACCAACCCACAAGTATAGCATACAAAAACAATAACCATGTCTACTCCAGGTGTTGTCTGCTACTTACCATGATATAATGAGATCAAGGTAGCTTTGGAAATGACCTAGAGTGAGACAAAAAGATAAAAATCAATAATCAAAAAGACCAACAAAAAGATACAAATAGCCTTTGTGTGCTCTTGCCAAGATACATGTTGATAGGATCACAGATTCTTGTCCATTGTAGGAACGATATATCCTAGGACGCGAATTGGTTGGATCAGGTTGGATATTTTTTGAAAGGTGGGAAAAAGGATAGTCAAGCCATGTGTAGGATTATAGTTGGTATGTTGATTGATGATTTTTGTGTTAGGGATCGTGCTTCAAGCGTATACTTAGCGTGTGTATCATTTATTGGGTCCAACAAGCTCAGTGAATGAGGACCATCCAAACGGGTTGGACGGGTGCATCTTATGTACCTGAGTACTGGATACATCCTTCGTATTCCAGATTGCCTACATACCCTGTGTCCATGGGATCAAGGTACTTTCAAGATGCGAGCGAGATGAATATGTAGTTCTGGTGTGACTTGATGATGTGGGAATGGTTTAGGATGGGTGTTATACTAAGAGTTGATAGATGTTGATGGTCAGGAGAGATCGATGTATGGGGGTGATTTACAGTGAATTGTTTAGGAAGGATTTTTTTTGGATTTTGGTGATTTTCTATTGTTTTTGGATTTTGTGATTTTGAGTTGCACATAAGGAAGCTTACAAGGATCCTCATTCCATGAATTAGCCTTTGGATGGGATATTGCGGGGTGGGTGATAGGACTTAATGCTTTAGAATTCCAAGCCATGGGATGTGTGCGATATGGAGTGTTGTGATGGAGATAGGACTTATTAGATGGTAGAACCGGCCACTACACATGGCGCCTGACATAGGTTTTCACCATGGTACCAATCCAAGGCATCACTGAAGTGATTTTCACCATTGGAAGTCTTTATTGCACTTGGGTTTTTTCTTGATTTTTTTTTTGATTTTTTTGATATTTCTATTTTTTTGATTTTTTGATTGGGGTACTCGATGGGTTATGCGTAGAATTTCTTTAGGTGTAGAATGTTCATAGGCTCATCTAGAGGCTACCCCTCAGGTGTTGCAAGATGGTATGCTCCTGATCCATAGGTGGCTGTGATGACATAAGGCCCTAGCCAATTGGGTTCAAACTTTCCTTTCTTAGGGTGCTCTTGCAAGTTTTTCTAGTTTTCCATAAGGCCAAGGTCGCCTACTTCAAATTTTTGATTCTCTTGTTATAGCTTCTTCTAAGGCGATTTTGATAGGTCTGCAGGTGGTTCAACGCATCCAGATGTTTCTCATCCAGTAATTCTAGCTGATGCAACCTTGTGACTCGGTATTCCTCATCATTGATTATGTTTTGCGGGGATACTCTTAGGGATGGGAGCTCAACCTCAATAGGTAAAATGGCTTTGGATCCAAAGACCAGGGAATATGGAGTGGCTCCTGTGGGGGTGCAGATACTTGTGCAATAGGCCCATAGGGCGGGGTTGAGCTAAAGGTGCCAGTCACAACTAGCTTCATTAATCATCTTCTTTAGAATGTGGAGGATGGTTTTATTGGAAGCTTTGGCTTGACTGTTTCCTTGAGGGTAATATGGAGTGGAGAAATGGTGTTCGATTTGGAATTTTTCACACAAAGTGTGAACTTCCTGGTTCTTGAATGGCTTTCCATTGTCGGTGACGATGGAATGAGGGATACCATAATGACAGATGATATAATGGAGGATGAACTTGGATATCTGGGTTCTAGTGGTGAAGGTGAGTGGTATTGCTTCCACCCACTTAGTGAAGTATTTAGTAGCTATGATGATGAAATTATGGCCATTGGATGATGGGGGATGTATTTTGCCTACGAGGTCAAGTCCCCATTGTGAAAAAGGCCACGACGTCATGATTGGTTGCAATTCCTGTGCTGGTAAGTGAATGACATCTCCATGTTGTTGACATGGTAGGCATTTTTTGATAAACCGGTAGGCGTCTCATTCCATGGTTGGCCAATAGTATCCGGTCCTCAGGATCTTTTTAGCAAGAGTGGGTCCACTTGAATGTGCCCCATAGATGCCCGCATGTACCTCTTGCAAGGCCACTTCAGCTTCCCTAGAGTCTAAACATCGTAAAAGCATGCCATTAAGACTCCTTTTGTATAGGGTATCTCCTACAAGGGTGAAGCGGGAGGCTCAGCGGATGAAAGATTTTTGTTGTGAGGTGGATAGGTTAGGAGGGATGATGTTATCATGAAGATATAGATAGGTTTCTTGACACCATGGGGATAGGGGACCAATGACTTCACACACTAGCTCCGATTGAGGAACATCATATGCTGGGATAGGGAGTTCTTCTATCAGGAATTCACACCTCTTGCTATATTTCTTCATGTTGACTAGGGATCCGATGGTGGCCATGACGTCTGTAGCTTTGTTGTTTAGCCTTGGGATTTGTTTGAAGTGGATGTCATCAAAATAGTCTTTGAAGTCATCGACCATCTTTTTATAAGGCAGGAGTTTATCATCCTTGGTCTTGTACTCATTGTTTACCTACCAGATGACTAGTTGAGAGTCTCCATACATTGTCAGCTTCTCAATTCTCCATTTGATTGCCATTCAGAGACCTGTGATAAGGACCTCATACTTTGCCATGTTGTTGGTACATGGGAATGTGATTTTGAATGACTTGGGGATTGTGTCACCTTGAGGGGTAACAAATTGGACGCCTGCCCTCGAGCCTCTATGTGTGTATGATCCATCAAAGTACATTTTCCATGTTTCTGTTGCTGGTGCTATTGTCAAGATGGCTTCGTTAGGGAACTCGGCCAGTGTAGGATGTTCTACAGGAATGGGTGCTTCAGCTAACTAATCAACAATAATCTGTCCTTTGATGGCTTTTCTCTCAGTATATTCAATGTCAAATTCAGTGAGGATTATGACCCATTTTGCCATTCTCCCAATAAGAGTAGCTCTATTTAGCAGATACTTTAGTGGATCGATCTTGGCGATGAGCTTGGTTTTGTGATTGAGCATGTAGTGTCTTAGTTTTTGTGAAGTAAAGACCAGGGCTAGACATGCTTGTTCAATTGGTGTATAGTTTAGTTCATAGGAGATCAGGGTGCGGCTAATGTAATATATGGCTCTTTCCTTCCCTTGTTCATCGTGTTGTGCTAATAAGGCTCCAATAGCTATTTCTGTTGTTGAGATGTATAATAGGAGAGGTTCTCCTTGTCTTGGCAGAGTTAGAACATGGGGATTAGCTAGATAATATTTTAGATGGTTGAAGGCAGCCTGACACTAAGTGTTCTAGACAAAAGCTGTGTCCTTTTTGAGTAGATGTTGGAACGGTTGACATTTATTGGCAAGTTGAGAATTAAACTGACAAATGGACTGGAGTTTCCCTTGAAAACTTCTTAGTTGTTTTAGGGTTTTCGGAGGAGGCATTTCAATGATGGCTTTGACTTTTGCAAGGTCTACTTTGATTCCCCTTTTGGAGACGATGTATCCCAAAAGTTTTCCAGAGGTGACCCCGAAGACACATTTCTTTGGATTCAAATGAACATTGTATTGCTCCAGTTGGTTGAAGATCTTTGCTAATACATCTAGGTGTTCCTCTCGTGTCTTTGATTTTCCTAGCAAGTTGTCCACATAGTCTTCCATGATGTGGTGGAAAAGATCATGGAAGATGACAATCATGGCTCGTTGATACATGGCTCCAACATTCTTTAGGCAAAAAGGCATTACCACCCAGCAGTACATCCCCCATGGACATATGAAGGCTGTCTTATGTTGGTCCTCATCTACGATCCTGATTTGATTATACCCTAAAAAGCCATCCATTAGGGATAACATCGCATGTCCTACTGTAAGATCTACTATCATGTCAATGTTTGGTAAAGGGAAGTCATCCTTTAGGTAGGCTTTGTTAAGATCTCGGAAGTCAGTGTAGTAATGGATTCGGCCATTAGGTTTGGTTATTAGTACTAGGTTGGAAACCCATTCAGGATAATCAATTGGTCAGATGAAGCTGACGTCCAATAGTTTCTTCAATTCTGCTTTGACTAGGATTGCCATCTAAGGGTTCATTTTTTTGCAACTTCTATTTTACTGATTTTGCATCAAGCCGTACTGCAAGGTGATGGATGACCAAAGTGGGATTGAGCCCTGGCATGTCTGCATAAGTCCATGCAAAATTATGATTTCTACGTTTAAAGAAGGCTAAGAAGTTTTCCTGCTCTTTTGCACTGAGAGATTCTTCCCTGAAGGTGATTTTCGGCTCTTCTTCTATCCCAAGATTCATCTCTTGAGCTGGCTCTACCAGGATGGTTGATCTGTTGGGATATGCCTTGTCTATCTCAGGAAGGCCCATGCTTCCATCTCCTGGTGCCTTGTGCAGGTTTTCACTAGGAGATATCTCTTTTATTTTTACTTTTTTGGGATCTGACACTGCAGCGGAATAGTTTTCACCATCAGATCCATGTTTGATTTTTATATTTTTGTGACTAGAAGCCAGGGTTGTCTCCCTGAAATAGGCAGCCATATCAAGTTCCATGATGTATCCTGCTCTATGATCTCCCAGGGGGAAGCGATCTCTAACCCCCATCATTTCAACGATTGCTTCATCGTTTGGTGCTACGTCGAAGACAGGAGGTCCCTGTTGGTCCTAGTCTATGAGGTCTGGGTATACAAGGGGTAAGTCATTGGATGAAGAGGCTAGGGTGGTGACTATGTATATTGTACATATGGTGAGTTGAAGAATTTGGTGAATTCACTAAAGGAATCTTGATGGCCTGTTTCGTTGATATTATCGACTTCAGGGGAGACCGTAGCGACCTCGGCTAGGATACATTGTTGTTGACCATATCCTAACCCTTGAGTATAAGGATTTCTTGTCGCTTGGATTGGTTCCATGATCCCTTGTTCATGAAGGACGATACCACCTTGTCCTTTATATCCCATGTTTTTGATAATTTCTGACCCTTTACCATAGATCTCTATTGGTATTGTGGGAGCTTCTTGCTCAGTTTCTTCAAGTTTATATAGCCAAGATGATATGTCTTTGAGCACATCTTGATCCAGGAGATGTTTCTTCTCAAAGGTTGGTGATGGTTTACATTTGATGACCACTATATTGGTTGTTTCTTGCTTTGGGGTACCAAACATTTTAGGGTTGGGTAACGTGCCCACACAAAAGGTGCCATGTAGGTCATATTCCCCACATCCCATGTCACTAAGTTTGATCTTGACCTCAGGTGGTGGAGGTGTTTGGGATGAAGTGGTGGCAATGTTGGTGGGGTCGATGTATGAGGTGGAAGTTGTTGGATTGGCTTTTGTGATGGCTTTGTTATACGGATAGAAGGTGTGGTCATGGCCTTCCAAGAAACTACAGTATTGGAAGGGGTGGGGATCGGCATAGATAGTTACTTCTGTGCCATTGTGAGGGAACTTTAGACATTGATGGAATGTAGAGGGGACTGCTTGCATGGCATGGATCCATGGTCGGCCGAGAAGAATGTTGTAGGGGAGATCAAGATCAAGGACCTAACATTTTATTTCCATTATCTTTTGTCCCACTTGAATAGGGAGCTTGATAGTACCCTCAGATAGTCATTCAGTGTCATCATACCCTTTGATTGTTATGCATTCACTGGTGTCTACAATCACATCCGAGTATCCCAATTGTTTTAGTAATTTAAGAGTGCACAGGTTTAGGCCGGAGCCACCATCTATTAAGACTCTCTTGATGATGTGCTTGTGGATACAAACTTCAATGTGTAAGGCGTCATTATGTGAGTTTTCAGATGTGGGGAGATCCTTTTCTGAGAAGGTGAGATGATGAGGCGCAACGATATGACCCACCATGGCTTGGAATTGATTCACCTTTAGGTTGGCAGGAACTTGGGTTCCTAAGAGTACCTTATCAAGGACTTCTTTATGGAGAGGTGATGTGCAAAGTAACTCAAGTATGGAGATTTGCGTAGGGGTCTTTCCTAGATGTTCTAGGAGGTTGTATTGATTGGTAGGTGATGGGCGCGTAGATGGACGATTGGGGAGGGAGTCTGATGTGGATGTAGGCATTTGATCAGTGGTAGGGGCTGTGCGGATGGACATGTGGCTACAACGGGTTGTGACAGCACAATCAGGTGCTTGATCCTGAATGGTGATTGTGTTGATATGGTTAGATGATGGTTCTATCTACCCTACGATAGAGTCATAGGATGTGGGAGGTGGGGTGACGTTGTAGGCTTGATTGGATGAGGAAGGTTTGTTATGATTGGGCAATGGATCCTTGTAAGCTCCTAGATTAGCATTAAGCAATGGTTGGGTGCTTTGCTCAAGATTGACTTTGTTCTGATCGATGAGGTCTTGCACACAATGCTTTAACTTCATGCAATCAGCGGTCTTATGGCCCACAATGCAGTGGTAGTCGCAATAATCATTTTCATTGTACCACGCGGCTTTGAGCTCGCTCTCTTGGTGGGGTTTAACAGGTGGGAGAGTGATCAAAGCTTTCTTTAGACATTTGTCAAGGATATCCTCAATTGGTTCCCCTAAAGGTGTGAATTGTCTTCGAGGTTTGTTTTGTTTGGATTGCTCCCTAGGGATATTTACATTGGTGGCATATGTTTGATTTTGTACATGTTGAATGGCTTTCACATCAGTGACGTCGTCGTTCAAGGTATTTTTGTTCTTTCCCCAATAGTGTGGCTTTTCGTTTGATTGCGTGTTGTTTTTGTTTGTATTGGGGACATTGATATTGAGTTTGTTGTTGTTGTTGTTGGACTTGTTGTCATATAATTTAATCGAGCCCTTGGCAATGAGGGCCCTTTCTATGGTAGTACCTTTGTTAATGACTTCTTCAAAGGTAGACGCATAAAGGATCTATAGATGAAACCCTATTTCTTGATTGAGGTTAGTCACAAACATGGTGACTAGTTGTTTTTCAGGAATTGGCCAAGGGAGTTTGCTTGCTAAGCTTCTCCACCTCTGCAAGAAGGAAGCGAAAGATTCTCCATTCTTTTGTTTTGTGTTGCAAAGGTTTGTCATAGATATTTCATGTTTGAAGTTAAAGGAGAAATGATTGACAAATTTTTCCTCAAGCTCAGGGAAAGACCTAATGCCCGGGGGAAGATGTGCGAACCACTCAGCGGCTTGACCACCGAGGCTTCTTGGAAATAGTCTCATTAGATATGTATCAGTGTTTGAGACTCTAAACAAGAAAGGTAGAACTCCCTAAGATGATCCCTAGGTTCTCCCTTTCCCTTGTATTTGTCAAATTTGGACGTTTCAAAATTTTTGGGGAAAGGGGGCATGTATAGTGTCCGATCAAATGGATAGGAACAAATATCCTCAAAAGAATAATGCTTGCGTTTGCCCCTAGTTTGCATATCATCTACCTTTTGAATCAAGGCCTGTATAACTCTTGTGAGATCTAGGGTTGGTGGTGGTTGAGGTGTGTAGGTTTTCTAATGGATGAGGTGTTGGAGATTGGGTGGGGTTTGATGTTGGAGGTTTTGGGAGATCACGTTTTGGTACTATGGGGTGGTGTTTTGGTTGAGTTGTGCGAGATGTTATTGGTAAGCATGGCTTTGTTGGAGAATATGGGGAGGTATTTGAGGATTGGGATTATGATGTGTTGATGATGCTATGGGGTTTTGTAGATACATGAGATGAGACGGATTGACATTGGATGGGTTGACATTGGATGGATTGACATGAGATGCATTGACATTAGATGGGTTGGTCGTGTTGTAAGGTGGCTATCAAAAGAATTGTCGCATGTAGGCTATGGTTTGAGGGTTGAGTGGATGCATACTTGTGGAAGCACTTGCGTGCGTGAGGTTCCCTTGAATGCCCAAGGTGATTTGTGGAATAGAAGAGTTTACGATAGTTGTGGTAGTGGATGTGATGACGGGTTGGGAGGTGGTAGGATTGGAGACACTTGTAGGGATTGTAGATGTGGTAACATTAGAGCTTGTGGTGGCGGTAGATATGGTAGGATTTGAGGTTTGTGAGACGATAGGTTGGGTGTTTGATGTAGATGGTTGGGAGGATGTCGTAGGATTGATGTTAGAGGTGGATGGTTGGGACGATGTCGTGTTGTGGGGTGGTTGGGCACCACTTTTGAGGAGGTAGTCAAGATATCTATGTGGATCCGACCTTAGGATTTTATCAAGCAAGTCCATGTTGTCGATGTCTTGTGTAAAGTTCAAGACATCTTGGTCATCTTGGGACATGGTGGGGACATTTTGGATGGTTGGTGGTGGTGGTTGTAAGAAATGAAAGGGATTTTCATTGGGATTATATGTCAGAATTTGAAAGACCATAGGTGGTTGTGTGTTTGGTTGATTGGTAGGTTGTTGTCGTTGGTATTAGGCATTCCTATGCCCATATATTATCCAAAGTCTGCCATTGCTTGATTCTTCTTGTGTTGTGATCTAGTTATGGGCATGAAAGTGTATGGATTTGATTTTGAGGTGGATGAAAGGGGGATGAAGACCTTAGAGAATCTGGATTGATTTGTTGGACCCAAAAGAGGATGTGGTAGTGGAATGGAAGATGAAAGGGTGATTGTAGCATGATAAACAATAGATTTCTTACTTCTAAGATGATTCTTCAAAAAAGTGTCAATCTAGGGATGATAAAAAGGGGGGGTGATTTTGATGTTTTACAAAAAATTGGACCAAAATGGTAGATGATAGATGAAGTTTGCTTGAGGATGATTTGACAGAAGGGATTTTGATGTTGATTTGGATGGTGAGATTTTTAGATGAACTAGATGTTTGGTATGAGAGATTACGATGATGTTTTTGAAAAGAATGAATTGAGCGTAAGTAAGATCTAGTTTTGTGTTGCACAAATGGATGTTTCTCTTTGTTTGGGTAGACTAATGACCTTACACAAAGAAGGATGATTATTTTACTTGAAAGGTTGACTAATGACTCTCCAAGAAAAATATGATGAAAAAGATGAAATCTAGATCTAGCTTTAGCTCAAAGGGATGATGAGTTTTGGATGTTTGATTGATGGTTCTTTGATGGGTGTTTGGATTTTTGAAGATTTTGGATATGTTTTCGATGAGAAGCGAAAGGATTTTAGAATGATTGTTTGTGGTAAGGATGTTTGTTTGGTCCAAAAAGGTATGCAAAGATCAATGAGGATGAAATTGAGTGGATTATGGTATAGAAAAGGGTTTGATAATGATAATGGTTGATTCCATATGGCCAAAATGATGATATGATTGGAAAAATTTGGATAAAATGGGTGGTGTATTGACAGATTTTTGGAAGGTGATTATGGATTATGGCAAAGTAGGTCCTAAAGATCACAATGAAATTTTTTCTAGTTTCAGGCAAGTCAATCTGCAAATAACACCAATCCACAGATGAAATGGCACCAAAAGCAGATAGAGATGACACTGAAACAGGTCAGTGTTGGTCGAGGCTCTGAAAAAGATGAATTTTAATGATAGATTTGGATTTGTTTTGATATGAAGTTTGATCAAATGATTTTTATTGTCTCTTGGCAAGTTTCTTTGAAAGCACTTTAAGCACAATAACACACAATAACCAAGATTTTGTTTGTGAAAAGACGTGTGATTTTCTTAGACAAGCACTTTGCACAACCTAAGGCGAAGGTAGGACAATATTTGTTGAATCCCCTAGTTGCGCCTATTCAAAGCGGGTAGCTCCAAGATCTTGGTAGCATCGGCTCCCCCTTATAGTGCACTCACTTCTCACGCATACCAAGATCTAGGTTTCCATGAAGGTTTGTCCCTCACCAAACCTTAGGATTGTCCCTTCTACCTTGGCTAAGAACTGCATGAATTGGGGCCACTTCAAAGGTTTCCCTTTCGCGTCAACAAATAGAAGGTTTTTGGCTTGCTAAAACAAAGGTTCGTAGTAAGTGCATTCATTCAGGTGGCCATACGTGCGGCAATGCTACACTCCATTATGGAGTCTCCCAACCTCCAAGGGTTATGCCTTGGAGGGTTTTGGGGTAGGTTGGCTGTCGGTATGACACAACAACACCTATTTCTTGTGACTTTCGTCACAAACACCTTATTTTATATAGTGGCTCGAAAGAGCTTGGCTTTAGCTTATTGTCGCTTGGGTCATTCCCACCTTTTGAAGCGGGGTGGTAGGCCCTCTAAAGGATTAACAAAAGCAACACAACCACAAAAACACTTTTGATCCCCAAGTTCATACAAGGATGCGAGGGGAGAGCATATGTATATTTTGTGCTTGCATCACACTAAACAAGGTTCATTTTAGTTCTTTGGATTATGTTGGGGGTGATTTATGCAAGTGTTGTGAGAAGCTTTTGATTCCCAAGATCACCAATGGTGCGAGGGAAGAGCATACACTTTTCACTGCACAAACATCATCATAAAAACACTTCACACAATTTGATTTACATTCTTGTTTAGATGAGTGAAAAATACAGATTGTTGTTTGTTTTAATCCAATGAGTTATGATGCACTTTGTGGTTCTTTTTAAAGCCCAAAATTGAAATGTTTATGGAGTTGTTGGCAAGCACTTGTGAATTTTAGAGCACCAAATTCAAATGTTTTCTAAGCTAAGGCACATAAAGATTTGTTTGTTATTTGTTGTTGTTAATCAATTTTAGTACACCAAAGTGAAATGTTTGTTTATGCTAACAGACAAGGGTTTTTTTTAAGCACCAATTGAAGTGTTCATTTTAAACTAAAGATAAAAAAAATTGTACAAGAACTTGTTAGTGGCTGTAGAATGATGATGATGACCTCCAAATAGCTTACCAGCCCTTGCACATAACCCAAAGTTAGCCTGTACAAATAGCGCTAAACCAGAAACCAAATGGTGCCACTGCAGACTACAATGGTGCTACTGACAGAAATTGACCTAAATCCTAACCGTCCTAGACAATAGCATTGATATACATACAGATAGCGCTAATTTACAAAATAGCGCTAAAACTAGATACAGAATGCGCTAGAACAGAAGATAGCGCTACAACCAGATACAGAATGTGCCAGAATAGAAGATAACCCTAAAATAGATTACAAAAGGCACTAAAATAGACAATAGCACTAATATGTAGGTAACAAAGTGCCACTGCGCGTGTGACTAGTTGGTCTGGTCAACAGTTGAAAATAGTGTCGTTCTGGGTGCCGATAGCGCTGATACGAGGTTGAACTTGTCAAGCCTACAAAACAGAGGTCTTCCTAACCAAAACAGAGGGTTAGATTGCAAAAGGAAAGGGTCTTGTTAGTCTTGTTAGCCTAAGGAATGGAAAGCAAGAAAAAATGAAAGCCAAAATGTATGTTTGGTTATTGAGAAAATTTTGGCATAACCTCCCCCTCTTCGTACAAGATGTCTACAAAAACAGAGAGTGAATAACCTCTAAAAATGGTAGGAAAACCAATAGGTAGAAGATATGTGTGAGTACAATCCAAGAAAAACATGCTATGTTAAATAGCGCTAAAACAACATATAGCGCTAAAAGGTGCCACAGATAGTGCCGCTTATCTTGGGAAAGGGGTGGAGTTAATGAGGTTGGGTGAGATGGAATATGTGTGAATTAAAAATTCACATGGGGAAGGGTAAAATGAATTAAAAATTTATTTGGGGATGAGTGGACATAAATGAGACATGGCATGTGTAAGGGGTGTAAGAGATATTAAATGTGATGTTGGACATATTTAAATAAAAAATTAACTTATGTGGGATATATTTCAATTTTTTATTTGGAGGATGTGGGGAAGGGTGTTAAGCTAGGTTTGACCACTTAAATGAGAGGTTAAGATTAATTAAATGAGGTTTTATTTAATTAAACCTAAGGCTAGGATGAGATAGGCTAGGGTAGGCAAATTAAATAATAGCTATTTAATTACCTAGGGTAGGAATAGGTTAATTAATAGGCTAAATTAATTAGCTAAACATGATTTAGCTAATTAATTAGACTTAGTGAGGAGGGAGAAATTGACCAAATAAATATTTCATATTTATTTAATCAATGGGCTAAAGTTGAACTATTGAATTAATAGAATTAATCCAATTGTTGGGGATAGAATGATGAAAAATGAGGTGATGAAGGGATAATTAATTAAATAAAAATTTAATTAATTGATTAGAAGGGAAATTGGTATGTTTAGGGATGTTGGGAGTCGGTTTGTTGATAAGGCCATTTTTAGGTGTCTATAGTGAGTATGACTTTGGAATTGAGTATATTAAAGGAAAGGAGAATAGAGTAGTAGATGCTCTTAGTAGGAGAAGACATCCGGCTGTCATTGTTACTATGAGATCTAATTTGAAATAGAGAGTGATTTAGAATCTTCAAGGGGATAAGCATTATGAAAGAGTAAAGCAAGCTTTGGAATTAGACCCCTTAGATCACATGTTTGATGGTTATGTTATAGAATCAGATGGACTTTTGAGATATTAGGGAAGGATGTATATTCCTAACTCAGGAGAGTTGAGGAGGTTAGTGCTTGAAGAGATTCACAATGCACCTTATTCAGGTCACCCTGGAGTGACAAAGATGGTTGAAGGTTTGAAACCTTTATACTTTTGGCCTAGACTTAAGATGGATGTGATGGAGTTTGTAGCTCGATGTTTGGAATGCCAGCGAGTCAAGGCTGAGCATGTACATCTAGCAGGTTTGTTGTATCTGCATAGTATCCCTGAGCACAAGTGGCAAGTATAAGCATGGATTTTATTCAAGGGTTACCTATGTCTAAGAATAGGCATGATGCCATCTTAGTGGTGGTGGACAAGTTGACAAAGGTGGCACATTTTATTCTAGGGAATCTTTTAGATTGTTCTATGATCTTAGCTAAGAAGTTTGTACATGAGATTTTTAGATTGCATGGAGTGCATGAGACGATCATTTCAGATCAAGACACTCGCATGACATCTAGATTTTGGACAACTCTTAATACAGCTTTGGGTACAAAGTTAAATTTCAGTTCAACTTATCATCCTCAAACTGATGGTCAGACAGAAAGAGTTAATCAGGTGGTAGAAGACCTTCTTAGAATGTATTGTATGGATCGATAGTATAAATGGGAGGAGTATCTTCCATTGGTAGAGTTTGCATATAATAATTCATACCATGCATCTTTGGGAATGGCACCTTTCAAAGCTCTTTATGGGCGTAGGTGTCAAACATCTATCAGTTGGGATAGAGTGGAGGACAGAATTGTGATTGGTCATGAGATGTTAAGAGAAATGGATGATCAGATGAAGTTGATCAAGGAGAAGTTGAAGCAAGCTTCAGATCGTCAAAAGAGTTATGCAAATAAAATAGAACTCCTAGAAAGTTTTCAGTTGGTGACAAAGTCTTTTTGAGAGTCAAACCTCATAAGAGTTCAGTGTTGTTTGGCAAAGTGTCCAAACTTGCTCCTCATTTTGTGGGACCATTCAAAGTTCTGGAAGTGATTAATGCTATAGATTACAGACTTTCTCTCTTGCCTGCACTTGCCTGAATTCATAATCAAATGAAAAGTTTCTGCATAAATTGTGTTGCTTTTTTTGCATCGACGTTTTGGATCACACTCTATGATCCATCATCAGAAAAAAAATGAGAATGAGAGAGTAAAATTGCATAGTTAGTTGACCTTAAAAAGAGAGAGATGGGGAGTTTCATTGGTACGGAGTGCTAGGTTGACAGGAGCTACGGAAACCAGAAAAAAAGAAAATGGGAAAATTATAAAGCCACAAAATAAAATTATTAAAAATAAGAGAGGAAAAAGTTTATAACAAAGAATATATATATAAAAAGGAAAGGGAAAAATTATAGAGGCCAAATTAAACTATAAAAAATATATAAAAACAGAGAGAGGAAATTAAATGATAAAGAAATATATGTAAATATATATGAAAACTTAAACCATAATTATTAAAGATTAATGATAATAAAGCTAGGAGATTCTAGAAAGAAAAGAAGAGCAAGAAAGAGACAAATGAGGAAATAAAACATAAGAGAAAGAAATTAAATATCAACCTCTCTATATATATATATACATATATATATATATATACATGTATATATATATACATATATATATGTATATATATACATATATAGAGATATATATACATATATATATATATGTATATATATATACATGTATATATACATGTACATGTATATATACATGTACATGTGTATATACATGTACATGTATATATACATGTACATGTATATATACATGTACATGTATATATACATCTATATATACATACATACATCTATACATACATCTATATATACATACATCTATACATACATCTATATATACATATATATACATATATATACATACATACATACATACATACATACATACATACATACATACATATATATATAAGTTAGTTAACATAGTTAAAATAAAAATTAAACAACAAACCAAAAAATGGGTAAACAAGAAAGACCAAGAAAGAGTGAAAGGAGAGGGTAAGAAAGAGCAAGCAAACAAGAAGGAAGTACAGGAAGGGAAAATCAAAGAACAGAAGCACAAATAAGAAAATGAAGGAGGGGAGAGTAACTACCTTGAAGGAGCAACAAGAAAAGAGAGTTAAATAAGAAGAAAGCAACACAGTTTATCCAGAAACTTTTCATTTGATTATCATGGACTGTGGAAATATCATGTTTACTAGAATCCATAATGTTTTTCATGTGTCTTTACTTAAGCTCTATAATCTTGAGACATCACATATTCTTGATTGACGTGCTTTACAAGTTCAGGATCCAAGAGTGGTACTGGTGGAGCCCACTTGCATTCTAGGGAAGTGCAACATTAAGTTGCGTAGCAGAGATGTGGTGCAATATAAGGTCCAATGGGAACAATATTATGAGGACAGTGCCACATGGGAGGATGCAGAGGAGATTGATATATCTTTTCCTCATTTGAGGATATGGCATATATTTTTATTCATGCATGGATTATGATACTATGATTTCAGTTATTGCTTTGATACTTTGAGTTTGACTATTGTTTTGAGATACTATGAGTTGATGTTTTGATCTATGATACCTTGATACTTTGTTAGTGGTTGATGGACACTTTATTGTTTTGATGTTTTTATAAGACATCGGGACGATGTCTCTTCCAACTAGGGAAGGATGTCACGTCTCATTTTTATGAACAATATGATTACTCTAGATTAATGAACATTTACCATCGTTGATTTACTTTAAGTAATTTCAAATGTGTGAAAGTAATTATTATGAGTTATATTGATGAAAAATTGGAAATTGTCTTAAATATTGAATATTGATGCAATGATTTGCTTCGGCTATGTTTTTGGAGACACTAACCTATTGACATCGAGTTGAGTGCAACTAGATGCAGGTAATCATCGAAGATGAGAGCATGGCTGAGGTAGAGATGTTCTAGCCACTTGGCAAGAACTGATGGAGGGGTTACCCTAATGCAATCACACACATCATGTAGTTGCACATGCATTATTGAATGGTTATTATTGCACTAATGCATGATTTTTAATTGTTTTGGGATGCATGATGTGATTACTTTAAATATTTTTGAAGTATATTTAAATGATGTATTGTGTGTTAATTAAATAATAAAATATTGTCTATAAGATGTTTGGAAGACAATATGCGAAATATAATTATATAATTATATTATATTAAAATATGAGTGTACTTTTGTATTATTTTATTTCTTCTTGAATTACCAAAATAAATAGATATTTTATATTAAATTATATAGATAAATATGCAATATTATATTGCAACTCTCTTTTTGAATATTCAATTAGTTTTGTTTTAAATAACAATAGTTAATAATAGTGAAAATAACATTATTATATTTAGAGTTTTTGATAAAGGAATTAAATATTTTATTACTGTCATTCATGTGACAGTAAGTGGCAAAGAAGATATTATTTTAATGTTTTAAATAGTTTTCTCCTCAATTCTATTGGCTGAAATTACATGCAAACCGAAATATAACTTCAGTTCTGAACCTAATCGGGGGATCACCAAAAAAAAGAGTTAGAGAAATTGAATAAGAAAGAGATCACTCAGCTGGGAGAAAACTAGCCACGATTTACAGAAAGAATGGTTTCATCAGAGTGATAGGAAGAAGAATTGGAGTCTGCGAGAGGAGAAAGAAACAAAGGCAGCGACTTCAAACTACAATTTCTTCCTCAAGTCAACTGCCATCACCAAGTTTTCTTCAATTATTTCTTTTGTTGCATTTAAATGGCTGGGCTGTATCTTTTATGAGGGCATTTTTATCTGCATGATTGAGAGGGTGACTGTATGTTTTTTGTCGATCCATGTTGTGGTTGGATGTGCATCATTTTAGCCATTTCTACTTATTTCCTGGCTGCTTGTCCTTTTTTGAGTCATTCCCTTTTTGTCTCTACCTGGGTGACTTACTTAACATTGTCCTAAACTATGATCGACCTGCCATCTTGGCCTTGGCCGCTTCCTCCTTGCTTGGCCACTATTCTTTTTTTGGCTATTTATCTTATCACCTAGCCATTTAATCTTTTATGGCCACTTACTCTCAAGTTAGCCATCGTTTATTTTATGGCGGTTGGCTGCTTTTGGGACGATCTTGTATAGATCGATCTCCTTGATCTTGCTGATGCCTGAATCTTTTCCTTGGTTGTTCATTGTTAAGAATGACATGAGATCTAACTCTCCCTGTTAGCTACCATTAAACCAGAGGTTATACCCATATTTGCTTGTTAAAACAAAAGGAAACTATAAGTATATAACCCAGAATTATTTATCCGATCTTCCTATTAGGCAATTATATGACTTTGTTTTTTCTTTCAATGCTATTTTAGATAAGTGCGAGTTATAGATCACACTATTTTTATTGAACAAACAATATGAGCTTAAACTCTTTAAAGATTTAGATGAAAATACCAGTTCCAATAAACAATATTCAGTATTGAAATCGCTGTCCAAAAACCTAATTTTTAAACCATTAACTTAGAAGGACAAAAATCAGTTTTCGAATATAGTTCTTTTATTATTTATTAAATTCTACCATAGTTCCTATCGCCACAGTGACAGGAAGGTTTTTAGAAGGATTAAATGTGTTCAAAAATGTATGCTTAAATAGACTAGTTTCCTATCACCAGAATGACAAATAAGTTAGAGTAATCTGAGAATGAGTTTTTATAATGTTTTTATGCTCAAAAATTAGATTAAAAACTATGTTCTGAGTTCTTTCTCTTTTATTGCATTAGTTCCTGTTGCAGTAGCGACATGAAGACTGTCTTTATTATTTTTATTGTTCTTGAAACTTCCTGTCATAGAATTACACAGCAAGATAGATTATTATTTTAGAATGATTATTTTTGAAAGTCTTAATGAATGAAATACTAGACATCAAACTATATCAAAATGATAACTTATGATTTCGATTGTATGAACAAAAGACGGTTTATTGCTTAAAGTGTATTTTTCCTTACTTGATGATTTGGGAAAAGGGATTGATTTGACTTATTGCAAATCTTGAATTTATGATTCTTTATTTCATTTTCTTGCTGCTTTGGGAAAGAAGTAGTTCTATATAGGAATTTATTAGGTTACTTTTGGGATGGAGATGCCGAATGTGGAGTATCAGAGATGGCTTTTCCTCTTTTCAGGAATTAACCAATTTACTTGAAATGATTAGATCTAATCAAAGTAACATTGAAATATATGTTTATTATCTAGAAAACTTATTAATTAATATCTCTGCCACATCCTGTTGTGAGACAATTTGCTTTTCATTACATAGAATTGCACATTCAGGGTTGCATCATGTGTTCCCTCCTGCATTTGTTACTAGGTAGCTAGACATTTTGTGCAGGGTTGGGTTTCCTTAATTTCAGGAAGGGATCCAAGGAAGTGTAAATACTTCATGGTTGGGTGGAAAAGCACCTGAGCCATGTTCCCATCTCTCAGTTTGCAGGTGTTGGACCACTTGGTTTGTGCAACTGGAGAGTGTATTTGATTTATTTATTATTGATGTATTTGTTCATTGTACCTATTAGATGTATTATGGCATGTTTACGGAATGATTTATGTATATTATTTTATAGTGCTTGTTACCTGGATGAAGCACATGAATATGTAAGATTTATTGACATTGAGATTTATATTTATAAGATTATCTTTTCTTGAGATATTGTGATTAAGTAGATTAATTGCATCTTTTATCTTTGAAAGTTGTATCTAAGTGGATTATTTACTTCTTTTTGATTTTGGTTATTGCGATGTTGTATTTAAGTGGATTATTTACTTCATTTGTTTTTTAGTTGGTTTAAATGCTTTTACATGATTTGTGAGGCTTTACACTATGCAGGATTATGGGGGTATCATACTACTCATGCTAATGCTTCCTTGGTTTTGTTTGGAGTTAACTATGTATCTAGTTTTTGTTCCTATATATACTAGGTGGATGTAGTGGCTAGTTACCCATGCATTTTGGTGAGATGGAAAACATACCATATAGACACTCTTGCATTCCTATTTATGGAGGCAACCTTCTACCTTATTCAGATGACTAGAGTTCTTGAGACTGTTGGCACCTATATTTTTTTATCACTAGATTATTGTCTTATTGCAATATATTGGTGTGATTTCACTATTTATGCATTGGTTGAGTAGTGTTGTTGGGGTCACTTGTATAGATTGATGTGCCATCTACATCTTTGACTATCAGATTGGTTAAGTAGTGTCGTTGGGGTCACTCATGTAGATTTGTGTCTCTTTGATCTTGATCTTCATCCTAATTTCAGTGGAGATTTTTTCAGTAGTGTACCAATTGTTCTTCGGTAGTTCTTTGTGTTGATTGTCTGGAACACTAAGAGGGGGGGAAAATCAATGTTCTATAAACTTTTTCTTGTACTTTTACTTTTAACCATTTCAAAGGATTTATCAAATAGAAGCATAATACACAAATGAACTGTTGCAAGTATGGGTTTAACCAATGTTGTCATTGATGTCAACATACTCATGTTGCATTAATGAGAAGGATTGGATGAGCTATATGCTGAGGATATTGAGAAAATTAGTCTCAATCAGGAATAGTGAAGAACAATGATGATAACAAGGTAAAAGTCCAAGATAGGTTGCGGATAAGAGGATGCGGTTTAAAGGGTTTACAGATATAAGTCTTGAGGTGCTCCAGTCAAGTTTTCAAAAGTCCGCATGAAGATCTAAAGAAGTTATGGTCACTCAAGTAGAACCAGCTCCGACAGGTGTCCAGAGGTGACAGAGTGACATAGATAGGTCCGGTGAGGTCCGGAAATACATTATCCCATTCTGCGGATCGGAGGAAGTGTTGGGGATGTCCTTGTGAAGTATTAAGTGTTGCAAGTATGAGGTTAACCAGTGTTGTGATTGATGTTAACATACTCATATTTCATTGTTAAGAAGGATTGGATGAGCTGTGTGCTGAGGTTATTGAGGAAATCAGTCTCAATCAGGAACAGTGAAGAATAGTGATGAGAAGAAGGCAAAAGTACTCAATAGGTTGAGGATCAGAGGATGTGGATTAAAGGGTTTGTAGATATGAGTCTTGAGATGTTCCAGTTAAGATTTCAGAGGTCCGCATGAAGATATGAAGAAGTTGTGATCAATCAAGTAGAACTAGTTCCAGGAGATGCTCCAGAGTGATAGAGTGTTACAAAAAGGTCCGGTGAGATCTGAAAGTGCATTGTCCTATTCTACGGATTGGAAGGAGTGTTTAGGATGTCCTTGTGATGTGTCATCTCAATTTGTACATAGTTTGGAGGTCTAGAAGCACCTTTTTCAATATGACAGTGGCGATAGACTATGTTCTTGAAATTTCAGATGAAGAAGAGAAGAGATTCTAATAAGTAGAGGAAGTGCGGATGTACCTGGTCATTCAGGCAAGCCTGTGAAGGTTCTTGGATCATGATGAGGTTGTGTTGTCGGTCCACATTAGTGTTAGAGCCCAGAATTGGAGATATACTTCTGGATGAAGTTGTTCTTGTTCAGGTTGGCTGACCGGATGAGTTATTCATCTTGCGAATGGTCTTGTGGATGATTGCCAACTTAGATTATTGTTCCTAAGTCGATGCCTTATATAAATAAAGGTTTGTGAATTCATTTCGAAGTATATCATGTAGTGGATGAGTGTGGCATAGCAAGAGAGTGAAAGGCAGAGTAAGTGTGTCTCGGGCTTAAATGGAACCGATCCAGACATGGTGAAGATGTCAATCTCCAGTTCAAGTTTGTAATACTTGTTATCTTGTAGACAGTGTGTCTCTTGTAGGCAGTGTGCTCGGGTAGTGAGCCCTAATTGGCATGTGCCATCCATTTTTCTTATTCTTCTAATAGAGAATAATCCTTGGGTTAATCACCTCGTCGTTTTTCCCTTAACCAGGTTTTCCACGTCAAAATCTTGGTGTCTAATGTGTTGATGTTTATCTGCTCTGGTGTTTATGCTTTACGCTTTCATGAATGGTTAATTGATATACAAAGAAGAAGCAAGTGTTTGAAGTAGAAGCAAGTTTTTGTACAACTGATTCACCCCCCCTCTCAGTTGTGTGCCCTAGATCTAACAATTGGTATCAGAGCCAAGTTCCTCTAAAAGGAGCTTAACTGCTTGAGGAGATCCAGGATGTCGTCATACAAGAAGGATAGTCTAAAGTTTGATGGAACCAACTTCTCTCTTTGGTAAGGTTGCATGAAATGTCACTTGGAGTGTATGGGAAAAGCATACTTGTCCATGATTACAAAAGCATATGTACCTCCACAGGGTGGTCTGACAACTCTAAATGAAATCACAGATGTTGAAAACAATCTGTGGACCAAAGAAGCTCTTCTAAGTGCATTGACTAACTCAGAACTCTCAAATGTTATTGACCTACCAACGGCCTATGAGATCTGGGTTAAACTAGAACTTCTGCATGAAGGAGATGAGTTTGTTAAGAGTGCAAGGTTGCAAAGTCTCAAAGGGAAATTTGAAAGATTGAAGATGAGAGATGATGAAAATATCACTACCTTTATGCCAAGAGTAAATGAGCTGGTGTGTGGAATTAGGAATGTTGGTGGAATTCTGGATGAAAATGAGATTGTTTGCAAAATTCTCAGATCCCTTCCTGCTGCCTACAAAATCAAGGTTGCTGCCATTGATGAATTTAGAGCCCATACAACTGTCACAAGAGAGCAATTGGCTGGCAAATTAGCTACATTTTAAATGATCGAGTTTGGAGATGATCCCCCCAAGACTGAATTTGCATTCAAAGCCAGTGCCTATGTGAAAGGCAAACAAAGATTTGATCCAGGAGAAAACTCTTCAAGGAAGTTGTCATGGTATGATCAAGCAAGGAAAGACATGGAAGAGGAAGAAGTAGAAACAACTCATCTTGAAGCCCTCATTGCAAAGAGACTGCCAAGAGGATCCGGTAAGTATGAAGGAAAATTACCCTTTAAGTGCTTCAACTGCAATAAGATTGGTCATTTTGCTTCAAGATGTCTAGAAAGATCTGCAAGGTCAAATTCTAATAGATAAAGGTTCCAAAAGAACTGCTATTATGTTCATGAAGAAGATGATAATGAAGGAGTAACAGATGATGAATCAAAGATAGGAGACAAATCCGGAAATGAATGGGTGTTTATTGCCATCAAGGAAGGAGATCCAATATCTGTCAATCATAAGGTTGTAGAAAGAGCTTTGGCTGCCCAAGTTCAAGAAAATGATGATTGGGTTATTGATAGTGGATGCTCTCATCATATGATAGGTGACAAAGACAAGTTCCTAGACTTGGAAAGGTATGAAGGAGGAATGGTAAAGTTTGGTGATAATTCTGCTGGTAGAATCAGAGGTAGGGGAACTATTTCTTTTGATGGGAAGAGTAAAACCGGTAATGTACTGTATGTTGAAGGATTGAAGCACAATCTTCTCAGTGTTGGTCAGTTGGTGGACAAAGGCTATGATCTCCGGTTCAAGAATGGAAGATGCAGGATCTTTGAAAGCTCCAGAACTGAGATTGCATCCGGTACTCAAACAAAAGGTAATATCTTCCATCTAGTTGGTTCTAATAAAAGTTGTTTGTTTGTTCAAGTTGATCAGAGTTAGTTATGGCATAAA
Source organism: Cunninghamia lanceolata (assembly GCA_027924645.1). NCBI lineage: Eukaryota > Viridiplantae > Streptophyta > Pinopsida > Cupressales > Cupressaceae > Cunninghamia > Cunninghamia lanceolata. Next base: position 2,472,346 of record BSBN01000610.1, read on the forward strand.
AGGACGTGTCATGTGAATTTTGATAACATCATCAAGATAAGAAATACTCAGGCTGTAAGAGATCTTCCAAAATTGGTGAAACCTACAAATAGTTTGTGCAAAGAATGTCAACTAGGTAAACAGAGTAGAGTCTCTTTCAAAAGCAAGGATCAGTCCTCTATCGGATTATTGGAATTAGTTCATACTGATCTATGTGGTCCAACAAGAATCAAGAGTATGCAAGGTGATAGATATTTCATGTTACTAATTGATGACCATTCCTGGATGATGTGGGTTACCTTTCTAAAAGAGAAATCAGAAGCCTTTGAGAAGTTCAAAATCTTCAAAGCTATTGTAGAGAATCAAACCGAATTGAAACTGAAATATCTGAGGTTTGATAGAGGTGGTGAATTCACATCCGATGAATTCATAGACTTTTGTGAGAAGCATGGTATAAAGAGATAGTTGTCTGCTCCTAGGACTCCACAGCAGAATGGAGTAGTTGAGAGAAAGAACTGGACCATCTAGGAAGCATCCAGGACAATGATGATGGAAGCAAATGTTCCCCAGAGGTTTTGGAGAGAAGTTGTTAGCACTGCAGTCTATACTCTCAATCGAGTTCAAATCAGAAGCAATACCGGTAAGACTCCTTATGAACTTTGGTTTGGTATAACTCCTACTGTGAGATATTTCAAAGTATTTGGTAGCAAATGTTACATTAAAAGAGATGAAGATCTAGGAAAGTTTGATGCTAGAAGTGATGAAGGAATCTTCTTGGGTTACTCCACTCAAAGCAAAGCATACCAGTGTTACAATAAGAGACTGAGAAAGATGATAGAAAGTATAAATGTGAAGGTTGATGAAGGAATTGAGAAGCCCTCAAGGTTTTATGAATATGATGAAGATGATCATAATGGTTCTCTGGTGCAAGGAGCTCAATCCTCCTTTGAAAGTCAGATTTAGACTGATCCGATAAATCAGGAAGAAGAGGTTTGTCTGAATGAGCCTGATCAAGAAACAGTAATGCAAGAAACTCCCAAAGTTCCAACGTATGTAACTCTAAACCATTTTGAAGATCAGATCATAGGTGACAAAAGAAAAGGGGTACAAACAAGGAGGAGAATTGCTCAAAATTCAAATGAATACTGTCTGATTTCAAAGATTGAACCTAAGACAATAAATGAAGCTTGCAATGATGAAAACTGGACCAAAGCAATAGAGGAAGAGTTGATACAAATTGAGAAAAATCACACTTGGGATCTTGTTCCTAGACCTAGAAACAAGAATGTGATTGGAACCAAATGGGTCTTCCGGAACAAACTAAATGAAGTTGGTGAAGTAATCAGAAACAAAGCCAGACTGGTCTGCAAAGGCTACTCTCAAATAGAAGGAATTGATTTTGAAGAAACCTTTGCTCTGGTGGCAAGAATTGAAGCAGTCAGATTATTTCTTGCATTTTCTGCCTTCAAAGACTTCAAGGTATATTAGATGGATGTCAAGTCTGCCTTCCTAAATGGTGATTTGGAAGAAGTATACATTGAGCAGCCGGATCGATTTCAATTGTCTTATCATAGTGAATGGTCTGCAAGTTGAAGAAAGCACTGTATGGATTGAAGCAAGCCCCAAGGGCTTGGTATGAAAGGTTGGATAAGCATCTTGTGTAGATTGGTTTCAACAAAGGTACTACTGATAGTAATCTATATTTCCAAATAGATAATGACAACATCTTGATTGTTGAAGTATTTGTTGATGATATCATCTTTGGAAGAAGAGATAGTATGTGTAAAACCTTTGCAAATCAAATGAAAAGTGAGTTTGAAATGTCAATGCTTGGTGAAATGAATTTCTTCTTGGGTTTGCAAATTACTCAGACAAAGAAAGGCATCTTTATCTCTTAGACCAAATATGTGAAAGAATTGTTGATGAAATTTGGAATGGAAGATTCAAAGCCAATGAACACTCCTATGGCAACTGGATGTAAGTTGAGCTAATATGATGACTCTCCTAAGACAGATCAGACCAAGTACAGATCAATGATTGGAGGATTATTGTATCTCACTCAGACTAGACCAGATATAATGTAGGTTGTTGGTCTTGTGGCAAGATTCTAGGCTGATCCTAGAGAATCTCATGTTATGGCAATCAAGAGGATTTTTAGATATCTAAAGGGGACAATTGAGTATGGTCTATGGTACCCTAGAGATCATGATTTGTCTCTTCATGCATATACAGATGCAGATTGGGTAGGAGATGTGGATGACCAGAAGAGCACCGGTGGTGGAGCTTTCTTTTTGGGAAAAAGATTGGTTTCTTGGCTAAGCAAGAAACAAGAGGCAATATCTCTGTCTACAACTGAAGCAGAATACATTGCAGCAGTAGGTAGTTGCACTCAAATCTTATGGATGAAGCAGATGTTAAGAGACATTAAAGTAGAATATGAGGAGCCTATCACAATTTTCTGTGATAATTCAAGTGCAATAAATATTTCTAAGAATCTGGTGTTGCATTCTAAGACCAAGCACATATCTATCAAGTTTCACTTTCTGATAGAGCAAGTGAACAAGGATGAAGTTAGATTGGAGTATGTACCCTCCAAGGATCAGATTGCAGATATTTTTACTAAACCTCTTCCCAAGGACTCTTTTGAGTTTCTTCGGGAGAAGTTAGGGGTCATGGCCCCTCCGGTGATGAACTAGGATGCACTGATGTGCATTAGTCCAATGGATATCACAGTCATATCTTGTGATCTAGATTGATGATGGGGAGCTGCTACTAAGGGGGAGCAGCTGGCATGATTTTGATGTGTTAGAATTGCAAGTATGAGCCATTTGCCATTGATGTCAAAGGGGGAGAGAAGACATGTGAAAAATAAGTGGTTGATGATCAAAGGGGGAGCAACAAAGGAAGAGAAGACATGTGAAGAGTTGTTGCTGATAGGGGGAGCTGTGACAGAAAGGAGAAGTTCTTGTCTTGATGGTTTTTCACATCATATGTTGCCATCAATGACAAAGGGGGAGATTGTTGCAAGTATGAAGTTAACTAGTGTTGTCATTGATGTCAACATACTCATATTTCATTGTTAAGAAGGATTGGATGAGCTGTGTGCTGAGGTTATTGAGGAAATCAGTCTCAATCAGGAACAGTGAAGAACAGTGATGAGAAGAAGGCAAAAGTACTCAATAGGTTGAGGATCAGAGGATGCGGATTAAAGGGTTTGTAGATATGAGTCTTGAGATGTTCCAGTTAAGATTTCAGAGGTCTGCATGAAGATATGAAGAAGTTGTGATCAATCAAGTAGAACTAGTTTCGGGAGATGCTCTAGAGTGACAGATTGTTACAAAAAGGTCCGGTGAGATCCGAAAGTGCATTGTCCTATTCTACGGATTGGAAGGAGTGTTTGGGATGTCCTTGTGATGTGTCATCTTGATTTGTACATAGTTTGGAGGTCTAGAAGCACCTTTTTTAGTATGACAGTGGCGATAGACTGTGTTCTTGAAGTTCTGGATGAAGAAGAGAAGAGATTCTAATAAGTAGAGGAAGTGCGGATGTACCTGGTCATTCAGGCAAGCCTGTGAAGGTTCTTGGATCATGTTGAGGTTGTGTTGTCAGTCCGCATTAGTGTTAGAGCCCAGAATTGGAGATATACTTCCGGATGAAGTTGTTCTTGTTTAGGCTGGCCGACCGGATGAGTTATTCATCTTGCGAATGATCTTGTGGATGATTGTCGACTTAGAATATTGTTCCTAAGTCGATGCCTTGTATAAATAAAGGTTTGTGAATTCATTTCGAAGTATGTCGTGTAGCGGATGAGTGTGGAATAGCGAGAGAGCAAAAGGCAGAGCAGGTGTGTCTTGGGCTTAAATGGAACTGATCCAGACATGGTGAAGATGTCAATCTCCAGTTCAAGTTTGTAATACTTGTTATCTTGTAGACAGTGTGTCTCTTGTAGGCAGTGTACCTCCTTGTGAGCAGTGTGCTCGGGTAGTGAGCCCTAATTGGCATGTGCCATCTATTTTTCTTATTCTTCTAATAGAGAATAATCCTTGGGTTAATCACCCCGTGGTTTTTCCCTTAACTGGGTTTTCCACGTCAAAATCTTGGTGTCTAATGTGTTGATGTTTATCTGCTCCGGTGTTTATGCTTTACGCTTTCATAAATGGTTAATTGATATACAAAGAAGAAGCAAGTGTTTGAAGTAGAAGCAAGTTTTTGTACAACTGATTCACCCCCCCTCTCAGTTGTGTGCCCTAGATCTAACATCAAGTAGATTGGTTTATGGCTTGAAGGTCCGAAAGAACATATTCCTCTGTGACAGTGATGACAGACTATGTTCTTGAGGTTCCGGATGAAGGAGAGAAGGATTTCAGTAAGTAGAGGAAGTGCGGATGTTCTTGGTGTTTTAGGCAAGTTTGTGGAGGTCCTTGGATTGTGCTCAGTTCATGTTTATGGTCCGCATTAGAATTAGGGTCCCAAAAATGAAGAATAACTTCCGGATGATGGTCTTCTTTCTGTGACTGGCCGACTGGATGAATTATACATCTTGTGGATGTCTTTGTGGATGTTTGCTGACTTAGATGTTTGTTCCTAAGTCGATGTCATGTATAAATAAGGGATTGCGAAGTCATTTCAGTGACGAAATTGAGGAGATGAGTGTGTGGTAGTGAAGAAAAGAGCGAAAGGTAGAACTGAAGGTTTGGACTTAAATGGAACTAAATCAAGCATGGTGAAGATGCTATTTACCAGTTCAAGTATGTGATACTTATTCGTTTGTAGACAGTGTGTCTCTTATAGGCAGTGAGCCTCTTATGAGCAGTGCGCTCGGGTAGTGAGCCCTAATTGGCATGTGCCATTTTGTTCTTTCTATTCTTCTAACAAAGAAAATTATCTTGGGTTAATCACCTTGTGGTTTTTCCCTTAACTGGGTTTTCCACGTCAAAAATCTTGGTGTTATGTGTTTTAATGTGTATCTGCTCTTAACTTGTCACATTATGCTTTCATGATTGATTTACTATTATGCTTGTGTGGAGTTAAGTATTTGTTTTGGAAGAAAGTTTTGGACAACTGATTCACCCCCCCTCTCAGTTGTCTACCCTAAGTCTAATAATTGGTATTAGAGCTAATTTCCTCTGAAAGGAGCTTAACCGCTTGAGGTGATCCAGGATGTCATTCTACAAGAAGGATAGTCTGAAGTTTGATGGAACTAACTTTGCTCTTTGGAAAGGTCGCATGAAATGTCACTTGCAGTGTATGGGATTTGCATACTAGTCCATGGTTACAAAAGCTTATGTACCTCCACAGGGTGGTTTGACAACCCTAAATGAAATCATAGAATGTGAAAACAATTTGCGAACCAAAGAGGCTCTTTTAATCGCATTATCTGACTCAGAACTCTCAAATGTTATTGATCTACCAACTGCCTTTGAGATTTGGAATAAACTGGAACTTTTGCATGAAGGAGACCAGTATGTTAAATGTGCAAGGTTACAAAGTCTAAAAGGGAAATTTAAAAAACTGAAAATGAGAGATGATGAAAATTTTACCTCTTTTATGCCAAGAGTGAATGAGTTGGTTTGTGGAATTAGAAATGCAGGTGAAAAAGTTCTCAGATCCCTTCTTGCCTCTTATAAAATCAAGGCTTTTGCAGTCGAAGAATTCAGAGCTCACACAACAGTCACAAGAGATCAATTGGTTGGTAAGTTGGCTGCTTTTGAAATGGCCAAGTTTGGAGATGATCCTCCAAAGACTGAATTTACATTCAAAGCCAGTGCCTCTGAAAAAGGGAAACAAAGGTTTGATCTAGGAGAAAACTCTTCAAGGAACCTATCATGGTATGAAATAGCAAGAAAAGACTTGGAAGAAGAAGAAGCTGAAACTGCTCATCTTGAAGCTCTTATTGCAAAAAGACTGCCAAGAGGATCTGGTAAGTATGAAGGGAAATTACCTTTTAAGTGTTTTAACTGCAATAAAATTGGTCATTTTGCCTCAAGATGTCCAGAAAGATTTTCAAGACCAAATCCTAACCTACCAAGGTTTCAAAAGAATTGTTACTATGTTCATGAAGAAGATGATAATGAAGGAGTAACAGATGATGAATCAGAGACAGGAAATAAATCTAGTAATGAATGGGTGTTTATTGCCATCAAAGAAGAGGAACCAATATCCTCTGTATTTGTCAATCATAAAGTTGAAGAAAAAGCTCTGGCTGCCCAAGTTGAAGCAAAGGATGATTGGGTCATTGATAGTGGATGCTCTCACCATATGACAGGTGACAAGAATAAGTTATTAAATTTGGAAAAGTATGAAGGAGGAATTGTAAAGTTTGGAGATAATTCTGCTGGCAGAATCAGAGGTAGAGGAACTATTTCTCTTGATGGAAAGAACAAAACTAGTAATGTACTATATATTGAAGGATTAAAGCACAATCTTCTCAGTGTTGGATAGCTGGTGGACAAAGGCTATGATCTCAGATTCAAGAATAGAAAATGCAAGATCTTTGAAAGTTTCGGAACAAAGATTGCATCCGGTACTCAAACTAAAGGTAATATCTTCCACTTGGTTGGTACTAGTAAAAGTTGCTTATTTACTCAAATTGATCAGAGTTGGTTATGGCATAGGAGGATGTGCCATGTGAATTTTGACAATATCATCAAGATAAGCAATACTCAATCTGTAAGAGATCTTCCAAAATTAGTGAAACCTACTAATAGCTTATGCAAAGAATGTCAGTTGGGCAAACTAAGCAGAGTCATTCAAAAATAAGGAATTGTCTTCTACCGGACTGTTGGACTTAGTTCATACTGATCTTTGTGGTCCGGCAAGAGTTAGGAGTATCCAAGGTGATAGATACTTCATGTTGCTAATTGATGACTATTCCCGGATGATATGGGTAACCTTTCTAAAAGAAAAATCAGAAGCACTTGAGAAATTCAAAATATTCAAGGCCATGGTGGAGAATGAAATCAGATTAAAATTGAAATGTCTGAGGTCTAATAGAGGTGGAGAATTCACATCCGGTGAGTTCATAGACTTCTATGAGAAACATGGAATAAAGAGACAGTTGTCTGCGCCTAGAACTCCACAGCAAAATGGAGTAGTTGAGAGAAAGAACTGGACCATCCAGGAAGCATCCAGGACCATGATGATGGAAGAAAATGTTCCTTAGATCTATTGGAGAGAAGCTGTCAGCACTACAGTCTACACTCTCAATCAAGTTCAAATTAGAAACAATACCGGTAAGACTCATTATGAACTCTAGTTTGGCATTACTCCCACTGTGAGATACTTCAAATTTTTTGGTAGCAGATGTTACATTAAAAGGGATGAAGAACTAGGAAAGTTTGATGCTAGAAGTGATGAAGGAATATTCTTGGGTTACTCTAATCAAAGCAAAGCATATCGATGTTACAACAAGAGACTGAGACAGATTATATAAAGTGTAAATGTGAAGGTTGATGAAGAGATTGAAAGACCCTCAAGAATTCATGAGTATGATGAAGATGATCAGAATGGTGTTCAGATTTAAAGTATCCAAGCCTCTTCTGAGAAACAAAGTCAAGTTGATCCGGTAAGATAGGAAGAAGAGATAAGTCTCAATGAGACTGATCAAGAGTTAGAGGTGCAAGAAACTCCCAAAGTTCCAAGGTATGTAACTCTAAACCACTCTAAAGATCAGATCATAGGTGACAAAAGCAAAGGAGTGCAAACAAGGAGGAGAATTACTCAAAATTCAGATGAGTATTGTCTAATTTCAAGGATTGAACCTAAGACAGTAAATGAAGCCTGCAATGATGAAAACTGGACTAAGGCAATGGAGGAAGAACTGATGCAAATTGAGAAGAATCACACTTGGGATCTTGTTCCCAAACCTAGAAATAAAAATGTGATTGGAACCAAATGGGTCTTCCGGAACAAATTGAATGAAGCCGGTGAAGTGATCAGAAATAAGGCCAGATTAGTTTGCAAAGGTTACTCTCAAATAGAAGGAGTTGATTTTGAAGAAACTTTTCCTCCGGTGGAAAGAATTGAAGTAGTCAGATTATTTCTTGCATTTGCTGCCTTCAAAGATTTCAAAGTGTATCAGATGGATGTCAAGTCTGCCTTCCTGAATGGTGATTTAGAAGAAGAAGTGTACATTGAACAACCAGATGGATTTCAATTATCTGAGCATGATGATATGGTCTGCAAGTTGAAGAAGGCACTGTATGGACTAAAGCAAGCCCCAAGAGCATGGTATGAAAGATTGGACAAACATCTCTTGAAGATTGGACAAAACAAAGGTACTGCTGACAGCAACTTATATTTCAAAATTGATCAAGAAAACATTTTGATTGTTGAAGTATTTGTTGATGATATCATCTTTGGAGGAAGAGACAGTATGTGTAAAACCTTTACAAATCAAATGAAAAGTGAGTTTTTGATGTCAATGCTTGGTGAAATGAATTTCTTCTTGGGTCTACAAATTACTCAAACAAAGAAAGGAATCTTTATTTCCTAGACAAAATATGTGAAAGAATTGTTGAGGAAATTTGGAATGGAAGATTCAAAGCCAATGCATACTCCCATGGCAACTAGATGTAAGTTGAGCAAAGATGATGACTCTCCTAACCAGACAAAGTACAGATCAATGATTGGAGGATTACTGTATCTCACTCAAACTAGACTAGATATAATGCAGGCTGTTGGTCTTGTTGCGAGATTCCAGGCTGATCCCAGAGAATCTCATGTCATGGAAATCAAAAGGATTTTTAGGTATCTAAAAGGAATAGTTGAGTATGGTCTGTGGTATCCTTGAGATCATGATTTCTCTCTTCATGCATATACAGATGCTGATTGGGCAGGAGATGTGGATGATCAGAAGAGTACCAGTGGTGGAGCTTTCTTTTTGGGAAAAAGATTGGTTTTTTGGTTGAGCAATAAACAAGAGGCAATATCCCTATCTACAACTGAAGCAGAATACATTGTAGTAGCAAGTAGTTGCACTCAAGTTTTGTGGATGAAGCAGATGCTAAGAGATATTAAAGTAGAGTATGAGGAGCCTATCACAATTTTCTGTGATAATTCAAGTGTAATAAATATTTCTAAGAATCCAGTGTTGCATTCTAAGACTAAGCATATATCTATCAAATTTTACTTTCTGAGAGAGCAAGTGAACAAGGATGAAGTCAGACTGGAGTTTGTGCCCTCCTAGGATCAGATTGTAGATAGTTTTACTAAACCTCTTCCCAAGGACTCTTTTGAGTATCTCAGGGAGAAGTTAGGGGTTATTACCCCTCCAGTGATGAACTAGGATGCATTAATGTGCATCAGTCTGGTGGATATCACAGTCATATCTTGTGATCTGGATTGATGATGGGGAACTGCTACTCAGGGGGAGCAGCAGGTATGTTTCTGAAGTTGCAAGTATGGGCCCTTTGCCATTGATGTCAAAGGGGGAGAGAAGACATGTGAAAAACAATTGGTTGATGATCAAAGGGGGAGTAGTACAAGAAGAGAAGACATGTGAATAGTTGTTGGTGATAGGGGGAGTTGACAGTAAGGAGAAGTTCTTGTCTTGATGGTTTTTCACATCATATGTTGCCATCAATGACAAAGGGGGAGATTGTTGCAAGTATGGGTTTAACCAGTGTTGTCATTGATGTCAACATACTCATGTTGCATTAATGAGAAGGATTGGATGAGCTGTGTGTTGAGGATATTGATAAAATTAGTCTCAATTAGGAACAGTGAAGAACAGTGATAATAACAAGGTAAAAGTCCAAGATAGGTTGCGGATAAGAGGATGTGGTTTAAAGGGTTTGTAGATATAAGTCTTGAGATGCTCCAATCAAGTTTTTAGAGGTCCGTATGAAGATCTAAAGAAGTTATGGTCACTCAAGTAGAACCGGCTCCAGCAGGTGTCCAGAGGTGACACAGCGACATAGATAGGTCCAGTGAGGTCCGGAAATACATTATCCCATTGTGCAGATTGGAGGAAGTGTTGGGGACATCCTTGTGAAGTATCAAGTAGATTGGTTTATGGCTTGAAGGTCTGGAAGAACATATTCCTCTGTGACAGTGATGACAGACTATGTTCTTGAGGTTCCAGATGAAGGAGAGAAGGATTTTAGTAAGTAGAGGAAGTGCGGATGTTCTTGGTGTTTCAGGCAAGTTTGTGGAGGTCCTTGGATCGTGCTTAGTTTGTGTTTATGGTCCGCATTAGAATTGGGGTCCCAAAAATGAAGAATAACTTCCGGATGATGGTGTTCTTTCTGTGACTGGCCGACCAGATGAATTATACATCTTGCAGATGTCTTTGTGGATGTTTGCCAACTTAGATGTTTGTTCCTAAGTTGATGTCATGTATAAATAAGGGATTGCGAAGTCATTTCAGTGACAGAATTGAGCAGATGAGTGTGTGGTAGTGAAGAAAAGAGCGAAAGGCAGAATAGAAGGTTTGGACTTAAATGGAACTGACTCAAGCATGGTGAAGATGCTATTTACCAGTTCAAGTATGTGATACTTATTCTTTTGTAGACAGTGTGTCTCTTGTAGGCAGTGAGCCTCTTGTGAGCAGTGCACTCAGGCAGTGAGCTTCTATTCTTCTAACAAAGAAAATTATCTTGGGTTAATCACCCTGTGGTTTTTCCCTTAACCAAGTTTTCCACGTCAAAAATCTTGGTGTTATGTGTGTTAATGTGTATCTACTCTTAACTTGTCGCATTATGCTTTCATGATTGATTTACTATTATGCTTGTGTGGAGTTAAGTATTTGTTTTGGAAGAAAGTTTTGGACAACTGATTCACCCCCCCTCTTAGTTATCTACCCTAAGTCTAACATGAACAGCATCCACAAAAGCATGACACATAACACCAAGATTTTACATGGAAAACCCAAAATGGGAAAAATCATGGAGAGGATTAGCTCTCATAAAAATATTGCAATCTTTACAAAATGATGTTCAGGCTTGGTCACTCCACGGGCCTAGAACATGCTGGCTCACTGGCATGATGTACAACTAAGTTTAGCAAGCTAATTGCCTCAACCCCAAACCTAGCAATATTACAATAAGGGTTGTTAAACCCTATTAAAAGCTTTCTGCCTTGAAGACAAACAGTTGCTCCCAATCAGATTGCACATGAGAACTGAGCACTGCTTAAGCATCTGCCACTATGCTAGGGTGTAGTCATTTAACAACTATATTCTGAATCCCAAGTCTTCATTATTGCTTCTCTTCTAACTCTACTCTCTTATTCACATGCTCGTACCACACACACACCTCTATACACCCACACCACTGAACCAAATTTCATCACCTTTATATATCTGCATCATTATTTACTCCATAATCAGGTCGGCATCCAAGAAGTGAAACATGTACATAAAAAGATGTACCTTGTCGCTCAATCCAATGCACTATGTGTCGCGCGGGCCCAAATCTTCTCCCAAATGTGTTCATATAGGTCGGCACTAGTCATTCAATTACTTACATAGATCCTCCAAACATTAACTCTTCTCCACACAGTGATTAATATACTTGTCAGCCTCTTCCTTAAGAGTATGGTTAATAACTTCATCTGTTGACTTACAACTTTTATTGAGGATCTCAAAACACCTTCCAAAACATATCAAAGACTCTTTATACATTCTCAATCCTACCCTTAGAACCGCAAGGCATCATATCATCTTGCAGAGAAATGCGGACCATCAGAACTCAGACTCTGTCTCTGTCAAACCCTGTCAAACACTATGCTGATACTTAGCAGCTTGTAGCTATCCTTCCGGTGAACTTTAGATCTCCTAACTCTAGAATAAGACACTTCATATAAGTTTTTACAACACCTCAAAACCACATAATGAAATACTTGTCTGTAGAGGAATGTGGACCACTACTCTAGACCATGTGCACTATTCTTGGTATACCTTTGCTTGCCCAAACTTAGACATTTCTTCAAGATGACTTCCAGAGAGGATCATGACTTATTCTTTGAGGCATACCACTATCAAACACCAACTAACATCATACCTGAACTGCATCTGCAAGTCTTTAGTTGCGGAGGCATACTAGCTGACTGTCTGTCTTCCATTCAGAATACCTTCCTTAGCCATTTTCTGTCACCCAGACCTGGAATCCAACTTGTTCTTCTAGAGATATCTCTTCATGTCATGGGGATAGGTTCTCTGAGCCTTATTGCCATCAATGACAACATACAAGTCAATACCAGAGCAGTGTCTCTTGCGAACACTTTGTAGCTTTTTTATTCTTCAGTGGAGTTATTCATGTTCATCTTCATGTTCCTAATCTTTTTGGGACATATTTTAGGGATCCTTCTTTGTACTTCTCATGTTTTCTCTCTTATGGGATGTATCTATTGCATCTTTGTGATGGAAGTAGTCCTTGGGGATCATGTTGAGTCCTCCTTCCTTCCTTCACTTTTTTCATTCTTTTCTTTTCATGTTTTCTCTTTTTTGGGGAGGAGTTTTTCACATGATGTTTTCTCCTTTTCTCTTCTTGTGAGATATCTTTTGTACATGGGTACCTCATCAAGCCTTTGTAATCAAGACCCATCTTTGCATTTTTTTATTCCCCCCTAAGTTGCACTTAGGGGGTATTGGTGTGAATCGCATATTTCTTATCTAGTTTCCCCTTTATAGTGTGAACAAGGGACATTATCTAACTAGTTATTAGTTAGGACATATTCACACATGTTCACATGTTAAGTTGACTTAGGTCTCTAGGAATCTTTTTGGAAGTTTCTAGTACACATATGATCTTATCCTCTAATTGTCACATGTCATAGGATTATGACACTTGTCCTCATCCTATGTTGTCCTATGTCTCACCTTGGTCTATATAACCAAGGCTTCTCATTGTATTTGTTGTTGGAAAATGGTCAGTGCTCCCCGTGGGATTCGTGGCATGGACTAACTGCCTCTTGTGGATTCATTAACTCTGGCACTTGTATCAAAAATTGATAGGTTGACCTTTTGGTTTAACGACAATCTGGGCCAATAATTGGTATTAGAGCAAGGTTCCTAGTAGAGGTTTAATCAACTTGGGTAGATCCTAGTAGTTGAGTACAGTCATGGCTTATCAAGAAGGTTTTTCTATTCTCAAAGCACCCTTGTTTGATGGTTCTAGTTTTGCATTTTGGAGTTTCAGAATGGAGTCTTATTTGCAGTCCATAGGTTATGATGTGTGGGAAGCAGTTGAGAATGGATATAAAGTACCATCTCAACCACCCTCCACTGCTAATGAAAAAAGAGAGTATGAATGTAATGCAAAAGCCAAGAATGCTATCTATTGTGGGCTAACAAATAAAATTTTGGTTAAGGTTATGCATTGCAAATCTGCCAAGGAAGTATGGGACAAGTTGCTCAACATTTACCAAGGTGATGTTAAGATCAAAGAAGCTAAATTGCAAACCTTTAGGGCAAAGTTTGAAGGTTTGAAAATGACTAAAGTTGAAAATATTATAGATTGTCTCCTAAGAGTACAAGAAATAGTTAATGTCATTAGTGGTCTAAGAGAGGAAGAAAAACATCCAGTGGTTGTTAAAAAGGTTTTAAGGTCATTGTCTTCAAAATATGACTCCAAAGTCTGCAATAGAAGAAACTAGAGATTTAAACAAACTCTCCTTAGATGAACTACATGGTACCCTCACAACTTATAAAATGAGGATTAGAAATGATGAATCTTCAAGCAAGGAGGCAACCTTCAAATCTGTCAAAAAGGATAAGGAGGCAGATTCAGATTTTGAGGACTTAGATGTACAAGAATCCAACTTTGTGAGAAGGTTGAGAAGAGGTTTAGGCAAGTACAATGGTAAGTTTCCTTTTAAGTGCTTTCACTATGGTAAAGTTGGTCATTTTGCTTCAAAATGTCCTCTAAATGTAAAAACTAAGGAAGATAACTCTAAGAATTAGGACAACACTAAAAAGGGAAGAAGATCTTTTAGCACAAGGAAGAAAATTTTGTTTGTAGATGAGGACAACAGTTCTGATGATATTTCATATACTAGTGATCAAAATGAATGTTTTTTTTATGGTATTTGAAAAAGAATAGAACTCATCTAATAAAGAAGAAGAAGACAACATTAATATGGAAGAATATGATGATTTTGAGGTAGAAGAAGTTGATTTTGAGGGTGAGCGATTCTCTGCACTTGTAGACTTGAAACATGAGAGGAAAAGAAATGAAAAACTTAAGGTTAAACTTGAAGAATCTGACAAACACATTGTAGATCTGAAATTACAGTTAGAAGAGTCCAAAAGGATTGAAGAAGTTACAAAGTTTGACTTGCAAACAAAAGTGGATGATTGTCAGAAGTTAGAGGTAGAAATTGTGTCCTTGAGAAAGGACAACACCAACAAATTGTATGAGATGTTGGGCAAACAAAAGTGTCATAATGATACTACAGGATTAGGGTATGAAGTGGGGCAAACTTCTGAAGTTAGAAATGCACCTAGAAAGAAAATTGATCTAAGTTATCATGTTGTTGCTCCTAAAGATAAGAAGAAGATAGAACAAACATTTACTGATAAAGGAAAAAGGAAAAATAGGTCCACAAGATCTCCATCTACCGAACAATGTCAAGCAATACTTGGTATAACTATTCACACTTTCCTTGTTATTGCTATTCATGTTATGCGTTTGTTCATACAGCAATTGATTGTTGGATGCATGTATGGAAAGATGGATGGAATAGGGATTCTTATAAGTTGTCAAGCAAAGCCCTATGCTACAAATGCAATCATCTAGGTCATTCTGCAAGATTTTGTAGTATTCAAGCAAGAAATGGTGTTCCTAAGTTTTCAAGAAGACATGAATTCTTTGCTCCTCTAGTTGGTAATAATATTACTTGCTTTAAGTGTCATAACATTGGGCATAAGGTACAACATTGTAGGAGTAAGTTGAAGACATCATCTAGAAACAAAAGAACAGATGCCTTGAGCAAGAAAAAGGAAGAGTTTATAAGGGTTTGGAGAAGAAATTAAGACCTAGGAAAAGAAAACCCTAATCTTGTGCCTATTGCACAAGAGGCATCACCAATTGCATGAGAAGCAACTTGAAGACAGGGGGAGATGATCATTGGCTTATCTTTTTGCCCCAAGGAGTTAGAAGAATCATTACATAAGTAGCTTAGTGGAGATTAGATACACTAGTAAGCAGTATCAATGGTTGTGTTAATCCCTATCAGAATTTGAGTTATATTACAAATTCTTTTGTCTCAGAAATAAATGCATTGTCAAAAGCATGTTAAAAATCTCTTAAGAGTGCGTCTTAGAGGCTTTGTCATAGATAAAGTAATAGTTGTCAAAATATGCAAGGGAGTTGTGTATCTTGTTTTGATTGATGTCATAGCAAAGATATTATGGTTGGTTTTCTACTGTTGTCATCAGACTTGTGATATCCTCAAGACAATGCATGATCATGTTTATTAGAGCTATGCTTAATTATTTATTATGATTTGTTGAGTAGGGGTACTTAAGAAAATGCAGTTTGTAGGTGTAAATCAATCACTGCAACCTTTCGCAGTGTTCTTAAAGTCTGCACACAAATTAGAGACTTTGAAACAAGGTATGACATTCTTCAAGGTATATTGCAATTACAAATATCAACACTGCTCTATTGTTTTTCAAGCTTATCAAGCTTCTAATAGTGAATTTGTATCATTATAGATGTATCAGAGGACATTGAAGGACTGTGATATCTTTTGAATCTTATATGAGTTATAGCTACTATGATCTTTATGCTTGATAGTGCAGTGTATTGTATGTTACAGTGAGATGATGCATTGATGATATAGTGTGTCATGATAGTCAACCATTTTTAATGGTGAAGAAGGTTATAATGGCAAAGAATTTAGTAGCAGTCCTTGTTTCACATTTGCAATATGATGTGGATCTTGCAAATGTTAATATTCATGTGTTTGGATAGTGCATTGATCAGTGTGGTACAAGTGATACATTGCTACAAGGTTTTCAATCTATGATCCACCTTTGTGTGATAACATAATTTAATTCTCAACATGATTATGGTAATGTCTTTCGTAGCCAAGGATATGATTGGACACTTCAGACAGAGATTAGATGTTCAGTCCCTTTCTACTGTCCATTAAAACATGACTATTTCTATAGACTCAGGAGGAGTACTGCCATTTCAGAGTGGTATAGTTTCCTTGCTTCCTTTGATCAACAAGCATGATGGATATCTAAGGATGTTCCTTGTGTGTATCCCTGTAGTGATACATGGCATATCAGTTCAGACATGTCTCAATATAATATAGCTTTATTTTTCATTCTTCTAGAGTATGGTAGTGTTCTTCTGATGATAGTCCATTAGAAATAGTTATACTAGTCCATAGTTCATGATGACAAATGGTTATGATAGTGCTAGTCTTATTTGTTTTACGACAGTTAGACTCAATGGTTCCATGTTATGTTACAATAGCAGTTTGTATTCTAATGTTTGTTTATGACAATAGACAGTGCTTTGTCATTCAAAATGCATAGTGATAATTGGTTATAGATGGACAATGATATTCCAAGGTTATGAGATCAATCAGCTATGCCACTATGGTCACACCATTATCATCAGGTGTAAGTCCGATACAAACCACTCAGGTACTTGTATAGGAGGTCCTGCTAGTATATGATAGTATTAATTGAAGGAAGTTCAATATTTGGAAGGTGCATAAGACATGATGTACAAGTAGTTGTTGTTATGAAAAGAATACAATTTGTGTCAGTGTAGAGGATGATGGAGTTTGGTGATTCTGAAGATCAAAGCCAAAAATTATGCTTCATTGAATGATGACCCGCTTATTCAAAATGTAAAAGGTAGCATGTGTGTAGTATGACTATCCTTCCATCCTATATGACTATGTTTGTCTCATTTGGAAGTATGAAAATGTAAAAGAAGTTTGGTTCAAGACAGTGACAAGGACAAGGATATGACAAAAATGTTCCACTTGCAGTCCAAGAAGGAGCAATGTCCTCCATCCGCTCTATCTACATGTAGCAGTGGCTATTTGCAGCAGTTCATATTAGGTGTGGATCACTTAGTTTGTTGGCATGATATGCTCTTCCATGACTGTATCAGATAGGGGGAGACCTACTTGCCCTTTTCCATTGATGTCAAAGGGGGAGAATGAAGTAGAGTGAATGTTGTGTTGCCATCAATGCCAAAGGGGGAGATTGTTGACATGATTGGCAGATTGTGTGTGTTGGAATTGATGTCAACATATCTTTTTCATTAGGAGAACCCTCTCATTAATGCTCAAAATGTTCAGTGGATAACACTTGTTAATGTTGCTATGTGTTACATCCCCAACTTACAATTAGACTTAATCATTAACTTTGCATGATAATTGGGAGGATTAGTCATAGTTAACTAATTTGATATTGTGGAAATATCTGAGTTGATAATTGTTAATGATGTTAATGATTGATGTTAATTAGTTTTAAACATTAATTACTTTATATTATGAGATATGATTATGATGCACTGATCATGATTTTGTGGTCTTGAGTGTGAACAGGAAAAGTTAATGACCTTTGAAGAAGGAAGGAGGGTATCATCTTGGAGGAAGGGTTAGATGTCAAGAAAACAAGGTAGATTAGTCATCTGAGTATCAGTTTCCATGTCCTTCTGAATCCCTTGTGAGTTGTGATGAGTCATGTCTTCCTTTGTAGTAATTCAATTCTTGTGAGTAATTTTGTCGATGGTGCTTTAACGACTAGACGATGTTTGTGGCAATGTGTCTCAAGTTGTATGATAGTCAAGTTAAGAGTCGATGAGATTTCTCATTACCCCATTCTTAAATAGGGATATTAATTCTTTATTTTCTAGTCATTTGACTAAAGTTTACCATCAATGTTGGGGGAGTATTACTTGACCCCGATTATCCTAAGATTTTAGTGTGATATCTTTTGGTTTCATCTTTAAGATGATTTTGAATACTATAATAGTTCTTCAACTCATGTTATTAGTCGAGGGTGTTTATATATAATTATATATATATGGACCACTTTAGAGGTCGAAGTTAATAACTCTTAACTATGCTATTAACTACCTTATCTTATCTTATTCTTACCTCATCAATATCCTTAAACCCACGAGGAGTGGGAAAGGAGAGATGATAGGCTGAGTGGGCTGCATGGATCAAAGATCCCACAAGGTGGCAAACCTAGATCACATGCAAAGAACATCCTTTGGTTAGTTATCGAATGCCATGTTTGTGTCTTAGTGAAGGGCTCAGTTGGAGTCTACAGTTCTTTTTGTTTTTTTTCTTGGGTGAGAGACTTCGAGGAGGAAGTGGGTGTGTGGGTGGTGAACACCGAGAAACTACATTCTATTGTTGCAGAGAACTACAGTCGGGTAGAATGACTAGAGTAGATGGAAAAGTTTGAGCTCTGTGAGCTACATCCTTATCTCTATGAAATATTTACAAGTATCTGTAATCTAGAGCCCTTGACTCATATGATTAAATGACTGCAATATAGTTTAAAATCCTTTCATTTGAAAGTAACATCGGCACTGCTGACTAAATGGAATAAGTAATGCATTGCTCATAATGTATAGAGTTGAGACTGTATATTCATTTGTGCATATTGCTAATTGTTGAGTGGTCAAAGGCTCTTGGAGCCTCAATGAAATATAATTCATGATACTTTGAAACCTACTACTCTATAGTGGCGCTTGGCTAGCTTGAGGCCATAAACCCTACGTGGGATTGCATGCATGAGCATCCGCAAGATATTGATATTTCTATGCGCCATCAATCTATAATTAGTACAAATAAATGGTAATATTATTATATATACAAGAATAAATATATATGTATATGTATGGGAATGACAATCATAATGTAATCTTATTAATATAAATCCATGTGAATTATGGAATGTCTTATGTGTATGGATTTAATTCTAATGATGATAAACATGAATATTCTACAAGGATGAATATTTATGAATAATGTCATTAGGAATACAAGGATATTAATCATACTACATATATTGCTTCATCCTTGAGGAATGCATAGTATGAATATTCAAGTCTTATAATTTCCATTTTCATGATTCATCGAATATAAGAAGAAGAGAAATATAAATACATTTAGTCTAATAATAATAAAGATTTGAATAGATGACATAGTAGATATTCATAAAGAGACATCTCTACATTATAATGTTAAAATAAGCATGATATGAATCAAATAATAGGAATGAATTATGATCAAATATCTTAGGTTAGATTGAGAATAGTTTAATTATAAATGAACAAGAAAATAAGTCATAGCTGTGATAAATGTTTTATATATGGACATGATAAAATATGAAAACTTATGGCAAATGTGATACCAAATATAATGAGAGATAAATGAGAAAATGTGCTTATGTTATGAACCAATAAATGAAGCATGATTGAATTAGATAATGACTACATAAAGAATGTGAGCTACATAAACATAATGAATATTAATATTGAAAATATCTTGAATCTGAATATAGGATAGAATAGCATAAAAGTTTAATATATAGAATGTTAGAATGATCAAAATATAAGATCATCATAAGAATGGTGAAATGAATGATATACAATAAGAATGTAATATAACCAAATAGACAAGGAATGGCCATGATCAAGAAATAGAAATATAGGGCCAATTATATGATGATGGAAACACAAAGGTTCCCATAAAGTAATATGAATGATCATGCCATCTTGTGATCCAAGTAGGATCACAAGATAGCAATATTGAATGATTGATAACTCACAACTCATGACATATTTGAAAGGGGTGTTTGAGCCTCCTCCTTAATCATCTTACCAACCTATGAGTATGGGGTTAAGTTAAGGATGTGAAATTGGACCTAGGTGACCCTCAAGTGGATGAAGAACACCAGGTGTGTGTGAAGTCCCTTGATCCAAGAGACGAAGAACTCTGGGTGTTGAGTGAAGCTCTTTGGCCTATGGTATTGTGAGCTCATAATAAATGTGCCCGACGGTAGGTGACTCTTGATGGGATGAAGAATGCCAGGTGTTGCATGAAGTCCCCTCAAGCCAAATGGTGAAGGACATCGGGTGTTGTGAGAAGCCTTTGGCCCTCTGTGTGGGATGGATAACGCCTTAACAAACCATGCTCTTATGGGAGATAGGGTTGATTAATGATAGGGCTAACTGAGAACTATCTCAAGATAGTGCATGGGAATTGTGAATGAAAGAATGTGAATATGAAATGTCTATGTTTATTAATTTTAAGATGAAATCATTGTGATTAAGATCATAAGGTTATAAGCCTTAAGGATAAATAAGGAAACATATATGAACTGATAATTGATTAGTGAATTCTAATGATGATATGAAAAGGAAAAATTGAATATTAATGTTCTCTCTTGTAAGTTGAAATTGTGCAAGGTTAAGAAAAAATTTGGCTTACTAGAAGGGGACTTTATTTTGTTTACCAATTGATAATTCTTGCAAACTTGTAAATGCTTATGAGCCTGATAGGGAAACATTCTATAATGAATGGTTAATCGGTGGTATCGTCTTGCGGAACAATCCATACCATTATTTTGATGGTCACAACCATGATTAACTTTAAACACAGTAAACCCAACATAAACTTGGTCGAGTTATTGCACTCAATACCTTACTTTGTCAATTCAATAGTAAAATATGACATGAATCGAATGGCTATCCATAAATACTTATATCTTGTGATTATAATGACTCTTCGAGGAGAGTAATAGATTAATATTATTTTACTATCATGATAATGTTTGCATGATAGCCAAGACTTCAATAGTGTCATCATTAAGAAGTAGAATCTTGACATATTCTTTGATATAAGAAACCTACCCTAGTTCTATTAGAAGCTAGTGGTTATATATGAGAAGAATGCCAACTTTATAAATGGCAATTATGCTTTTATATTTAGGCTTTATGAAAGTTTCTTGAAGAACTTAGAAGGGTTCGACTCTATGAGTCTTTATGATCCTTTAAAAGATACTATGATTTGAGCCTTTACTATTTATTATGAACTGAATTATAACCTTGACAATAATTAAACAAAGTAAACATTGACTGAGTAGGGTGAGTGTTGAAAACAAGAATGAAATCATTGTTCAAGAAAATGGGAGAATGTGACATGGAGTCACTAGTTTCTGAGTATCTATGAAACCAAGAACCTAAGTATGGGTTTTCAAGATAACAATCCAGAGTCCAAGGATTGGACTTAGATGTATTGAAACCTAATTATACTAGACCAGGAATGGTCAAATTTGGTATGATTTACAAGATGGAACAAGGTGGCAAGGAGTCACAAGTTCCTCATTATGAAGGTAACCTTTTCAGTCGTAACTAACCAATGATGGGAGTTGAGTGTCTTGATATGGGCTATGTATCGAATTGATCCCACTTATTCTATACCAAGAGAGAAAGGTCAATTTGAACTTACTGTAGGACATGACAACTTATAAGTCAAGTCAGGGTGGTGGACATGTGACAACGTTCAATGCGTAATGTTTATATATGAAAATCTTTGGCCAAAGTAATGCATCCGTCTCTGAATGCATTGTCGGTCCACAGTGCTCTAGATGGCCTAGTGTCTCCAGTAGTATCATACATAGTTAGAGTGGATCTATAGTTGTGTGACCATAAGACATTAGGAAGGAAACAACACCAGATACTCAGATGGCTAACCCAACGGTTCCTAATATCTAACCTTTCTATGAAGGGTAGGGCCATTTCCAGTTTGGAAGTTGAGCAGGGGACCACAGGTCCGTGGTTGGTCAAAAAGCACTAGGATGATACTCTCCTTCCCAAGCATGAGACAAGTCGAGGCTTATGGAGACAGATGTCATTGGTTCCATATACAATGTTTGTATTTATGACCATTTGGTTTATTGGAATGTATGAATTGATTATAATGCCTTGGGCATAACTTGTATATGAATAGTGATGGTTATTTACTGAAGATATGTAAATGATTATCATTTTGTAAGCTTTGTTATATTCTATTTAGAATAACATGCTTAATTGATGAAATGACAATGAATCATTTTGGTTAAGTTTTGATTTGTATAATCATATTGCTAACTAATCTCTTTATTAAGATGAATGTTTAAGTTAAATCTTGAGCATTAAGGAAAGTGATGTTACATATGGAAAGTGATGTTACACTGTGGACATATGGTGATTGTTGTCATACAAGTGGTATGGTGTTTGATGTTAATATCATAGTGGCAGAGGTGTTGATGCTTGATGCAAAGTTGGATGTCAGGAGATCTGTGTGTAAACTCCTTGGTTAAAGAGGGCAGAGTCCATGATATTTCTATTTGTCAAGTTTTCCTTATTGCCTCTGCATATTATTAGTTCAAAGCAAGGTCTCATCCCTTGAATTCACTTTAGGGTTTGTCAGGTTACTCTTTTAATGTTAAATGATTCCTTTCTTAAGCTTTACATGTCTTCTATCTCTGCTCAAGGTATATGGTGTCTTAGAGTCATTGTTTCTTGATTGAATTCATTAGGGTTTTATCTCTAATACACACCTCATTCTAGGAGTTTAAAATGTCTTTGAAACTCTAAGTTATAATTGCTTTAAAACCATAGAACTTCTTATCTCTTGGCTTATATTGTATGTCTTTTTCCTATCTTCGCTGGTCTGCATCAAAATTAGGGTTTAAACTTTATTTGCATTCATGTTCTTTTCTAAGTTCTATGACCTTAGAAACCCTAAAACCCTAAAATAAAACTTAGTTTTAAAAGCCTCAGACATAGTTTTTAACCTTATAAACCCATCACTATAGAAGGTCACTTTTTGTTATATTCGAATGGTGACTGGGTATTAGAGGTCAATATTGACTGAAGTCATAAATTGAAGGGGTCGTATCTGTTAAGTGACTGGCCCCCTCTCTTAGGGCAACTGGTCCTCAGAGGTTGAAGGATTTTGGAAAGGTAGAAAAACAAGATCAATAGCTTAAGTATGTTTCTCCAAGCCCGCAAAATCAAAGATCAACAAACAAGGTTTAAAAAGGTTCAAAACCTAATGGCTCTACTATTGGCATGAACCTTGACAGTTGGTTGGCCGTATCCTTTGTTACTTGTAGTTAGGTTAATAGTTTCATAACTGTTCTTGAACCGATGTTTATTGGGGTTGATAAATCTTCTTCTCGTGTTGTTACATAGTTTTTGGTTGTGGTGATCATAGTAGAATATAAAAAAATACACATGGTATTGTTGCAAGTATGTCCCTAATCGGTGTTGTCATTGATGTCAACATATCTGTGTTTTAATTGGTGTCAACTATGCTCTTATTTTGTTGCTTGCTTATAGGGAGTGAGATGTTTTGTATTTAATTATGTAAGTGATTTTGATGTTGATGATATTGAGAAAATTTGCTCCTCCGGTGGTAACAGTGTGTTGCAGTGGAAACAGTGTATTATATTTAGAAAAACAGTCTAAAAGTTTGCTCCACATTTCCTATAGAATAAATATCTTTGCGTGCAGATTGGAAGTTGTTTAGAAGTCTGTCTGAAGATGTTATATTCCAAGTTTGAGCCTCCAGTATGAAGATTTGAGTGAGTTATGCTCACCAAAGTGAAAACTGCTTTTTCTATATATTTGATGGTGACAAGGTGACAGTATTTTGCTTTGCATTCCTTCGCAATGACAAGTTATGATTTGTAGTTCTATAGTTAAGTCTGGGATGATATTATACACCCTCAAGTCAATTGGTTTGTGATTTGGTGGTCTGCAAGCGATCTTTTCTTTATGTCAGTAGCTGACAATGTTATTCTTGTGATCCAGTTTGAAGAATTTGACGGGTAGAGTGTTTGGGTATTGTGCAGATGTTTTTGATGATTATAATGTGCTTGTGGATGTCTCCTGATCGTGTTCCTATCTTTTGATTGGTCTACAAAAGAGTAAGTTGGATCGTTCAAATGGAGAATGTTCTTAGAAGACCTAGTGTGCTCACTAGTCTTGGCTAACTTGGTTGATTTCACAAATTGCGAAGATGCATTGAAGATTGTAGAAGCGTGTCATGGCATGAAAGATTTGATTTGAGTCCCAGCTAAGGCGTGGCGTGATCCACATACATCTTTACATCTTTTCCTTAGCAAAATTTGTATTACGTCCAGACCTATTTTATGTATGTTTGTAATGCCGACCTTGATGTACATTCCAAGGTTAATTAATTGTATTAAAACATAAAATGTAGTTGCAAAAATTATGAAGTATGAAAAAGATGAAGAGATAAGTGTGAAGGTGTGAAGGAGTAGAGCAGTGAAGTTTTATTGTGCTTCAAAGGAACTGAAACTAGGCATAGAGTAGATGCTACTTAATCAGTTCACCATTTTGGCAGTGAGCCACCCTTTGGCAGTGAGCCATTCTTTGTAGTGAGCAATTTGGGCAGTGAGCCTTGTAGGCAGTGAGCCTTTATTTTTTGGTATTGTTATAACTCATATATCTTGTGGGCTAACACCCACTGTGGTTTTTCCCTCTTAGGGTTTTCCACGTAAAAATCTGGTGCCTACTATGTTAAATGTGTGACTGTTATTAAGTCTATGGTTTCATGATTTCATGTTTAATTATGATTATCAGCAGTTAAGGATTTGATGATTTGATATTCACATGAAGTTAATTTTTTGTGACAACTGATTCACCCCTCCCTCTCAGTTGTCCTGTGTATTTCAACAGGTATAACAGGTTTATTGCTTAGAAAGCATATTATAGGCATGTGAACCTAAGGAATACAAAGAATTCAATCTGCAGTGAGATGACACAAAATGTGTAGTAGGGTTTTGTAATGAATTGTTTAGAAGTGTGTGTGAAGTTGATACATTGATTATTATTTTTGTAGAAGGTATTGTATGTTTTGAACGTTACAAACACAGTAAGATTATTGAGTATTAGGCATATGGCTGAGAAAGGGTAAAGTGATACAAAAGGAATAGTGGGATATTGTAGTGATGTTTTTTGCTGATTAGGAGTATGAAGTTGCTATACTAAAGATTTCTTTCTTGCAGAGGGAGTGGTATGTTTTTTTTATTGGTGCAAATCAAATTGATTAAGAATCATAACTTGCACATTTATTTGTCACATTTTAAGGAGTTTGATGTTATTATTTTTGATGGTTTGAGGAGGGTGCCTCATTGAAGTGGGTGCTTTAGGAAGTGTTTGATGGCAACCAGGTGTGCATTGTACCTGTGTTGGAAAAACAATGCTATATGTGTCTTTTGTACTTTGGAGTGGGTGCTTCAAAACAAACGTATTTTTCTTGATTTTGAGGTTGGATTTGAGTAGTAGACCCAAGCAAATCTCAGTGGTTTTTCCCTCATAGGGTTTCCACATAAATCTGGTGTCATGTGTACATATTTGGCTTAATGGATTCATTCTCTTATTTGATTTGATGTGTTTAAAGTTATTGAACAAAGCATTGAATTGAACCACACTGATTCACCCCCCTCCCAGTATAATTGTGCTCTTTTCAATTGGTATTAGAGCGAAAGATCATGGGTTCGAATCCCCTCGGGTAACACTGGGGGGAGTTTGTTGGCAAATGGTCAGTGCTCCCCGTGGGATTCATGACATGGACTAACCACCTCCGGTGGATTCATTAACTCTGACGCTTGTATTGGAAATTGATAGGTCAACCTTTTGGTTTAATGGCAATCATGGGCCAACATTTGTAACAACTCATATTTTGTATAGATTGTTACTTTATCATGTTGATCCTCTTTGATTCTTGTGATTAGCTCTTAGGCATCTTGATCTTGGGATAGCTACCTCCATAGCTAATCCTAACACTTTCACCTAGATATTTAAGAGTTGAGTTATAAACATGTACTTGATTAGATATGAAAATAGAATGAAATAACAAGAATAAATGCATAGCTTTATATTGATGAAAATATGATAAGTTTGACTATAACATGTAGTTACTAGTTGGAATCTAATATTATATCTGAGATGAATAAATTATGAAAATTGTGACCTATGAATTCTATGATCTTGTGTACCAACTCAGTTCACTTTTGTGGCATGGAAGTGATCTATACACCCATGGATGTAATATTTCACTCATGGAAATAACCTTTGATTGTGGATTAAACCTTGATGTGTGCAAACCTTTAGTACTTGCAAACAAAGATTTACCTAGGGTGTATAGACCTACGATGGAGAAACTAGTAGTGTTGATGAATACATTTTGGAGCTTGCTAAGCAAGGATCTTCTTCTTGGTCAAACCTTGCATTCAATTCAAAGATTTTGAAAAAGTTGGAAGACAACATGTAGTAATGAAAATGATAATAATATGATTGTGATAGACCGTGAAACTTGATAGTTGAACAATGTGTAAAAGGGTGATGCAATTACCTAGCGTGAAACTAGGGTTTTGTAACTTGTTGATAAAGAGGTGATACAATCAAAATATGTTGATGTAGAGTGGTGCTATGATAGGGGTGAGAGTGATTGTGAGAGGCTTGATGTTAGAAGTGAGTGATTCTAGACGGTAAGGAGTGATAATTGATGCTAAGCGATATTTGGATAATGACCTAGGGGTGATGTCCTTTTACACATGACCTAGGCACATCATTTTAAAGTTTTGGTATGAGAGTCAACACACAGTGGCTAGTTGAAATTGAGTCAACTTAGACTAGGAGTGAAATTTAAATTTGAACTTGGGTCATTTCTATACCCATATATTTGACCCAAGAATAAAAACTAATAATCTAAGAATTGAAAATTATCTTAACTATGATTAATTTCTATTTTTAAGAGTCAACTAAAAATTAAGATTAATAAGATCATAAAATTTATCAAAATTATGTGTTAAGATTGTACACTTAAAACACCCATACAACTTTATGTAAACCAAAAAAATAAAAATAAAAGATTTACACTTTACACTTTTACAACTTTATTTCCTATACCCATAAAATTACATGTTTAAAAAAAAAATGTCCATAATTAGAAAGACTTCATTACACACAACTTAAAATATGTATTATTATAATTTGTTAGAAGTGTAAGATATAAAATATATAAATACAAATATTAGGATTTAGAAAGAATACATTATTATCTTAATATTAAAAAATAATGAAGACAAATCTACTAATCGTAATTTTATATTAAAAAATAAGTTTTCCTCCGAAAATTTTAATTTATTTCATTTTAAAATGATTTAATGCTCTTTTTGAATTCATTAATTCTTTGACTAAAGGTTTAACTTAAAGGAAGAATTAGTGTTTGAGAGTTGCGAAAATAGAGGAAGGTCTTCCTACAAGAGATATGCAGTTGACAAAAACAATATAAGCCTTGGAATTGTGGAGGTTGAAAGAGAAATGTGGGCACCCACATTCATTCCTTAAATCACATCTTCGTTACCACCACTCTATTAAAATACTTCTTTGGATTGTTTTTTAAACACATAACAAGGTGAGTTTTACCAAAATTTTAAAATAACTTATAACATTTTTTTAATATGGAACTGCACATGCTTGTATGATAATGCAATCTAAAAAAAATATTTTTCAAATCCATTTGTTTACTTCAATTATAAGATAAGATGACCTTTCTATGAATATTCATTAAGTTTGTTAGGTTTCACATCATAAAGCCTAGTTTTTTAGTTCCTATGGTAATTGAAACAACCCTATAAAGTTCAATATTGCATCAACTATCCTTCCTTTTATTTTTTATTTTTAATGTATTCAAAACAAACAAAGTTTAGTCTTTCCCGATTGTGTATTTTTTAATAAATGAGATTAGTTTGTGTTATTATAATATGTTTGGAAAAATAGTTTATTTGGTTAAGTTATGGGTTAGTAGTTTGGTTAAGTTATACTTTTCAAATATGAAAATATCATATTAAAAAAAATCTTATATATAATATACTTAATATTCTTTTAAAAATTTCTTTAAAAAACTTGAAAAAATAGATGTGTATTTATGAAACGTGCTTACTAGCAAATTGTTGACTTATCCTTGATTTGAAATAGAACAATATAGTCTTAATTGTACATATTTTTATATTTATTAACAATTTGTTTATAAATATTAATATTAATATTGATAAATATTTTTTTAGTGGTTATCTAATATAATCAGGATAGTTATAATATTGGATTTATTTTTATTGAAATATTGTTGAAAATGACATAAAATTTTATATCAATTATGAAAAATAGAAAATGTCAAGACACTTGGCACTTTTCTCATGCTTTGTAATAAATTAATAATTAAGATAATCATGATATTAGATCTATCTTTCATAGCATTAGATTTTTTTATTGAAATAATGTTGAAAATGACATAAAACTTTGTATCAATTTAAAAAATTATAGGCATTTTTGAGGATTCTTTTCTTTTGTACTAACACAATTTACAAGTGGGAAACTAAAAACTAATATAGATATCTTAAATACATCTATTTTGAGCTATTTTATTTATTAGTCCCTGCCTTCTGCCAGTATATTGCAATGGGTTCGCACTTATCTAGTTATTAATCTATTGATTGTAAACCAATCAAAAGACGGGATTATTTTTCTTGTCGGGCAAATTTGATTTAAATTTGTACTTTTCCTATTTGTCGGAGAGAGCAACAAAAAGCTATAAATGTGGAGAGAATTTTGGTTTGAGGGGAGGATGTGGCAAGTAAACAAATTATGAACACAAATTTTGTCTCCCACTAGTTAACACTAGTTAAGTCATGCCTAAATGGATGATGATAATTATGAGAGGGAAAAATCATAGTTTTTATGAATTTTTTACTTTTTGTCAAAAGGACAAAGTTATAATATTAATAATACTATTAAAAATATAGGGTTCTGCACATTTTATTTTATGAAATTAGATTATTTTTGGGATTTCAATTTTATTTATTCAAGAGTTAAAAATCTAGTATTTCAATTTTATTTACTTAAAAGTTAAAAATCTAGAGTATCATAATATTTCTCCATGTTATTACATTTTTTATTTTATTCTTCAAACATTAAATATTTTAATTTGTAAAGTTTAGTTTTATAGTTAAGGAAATATTTTAGTGTTATTTTATTTTTACTAAATTAAATTATTTTTGAGATTTCAATTTTATTTACCCAAGACATTTCAAAACGAGTTCACATAAATTTTTCCTTATAAATTTAGTTCCGGAAATATAATAATTACAAATTTGAAATGATAAACAATTATTTATCTTTAGAAAAAAAAAATTACTAAACCACAATTATCATGTTCTCTAAAAGTACTTACTATTATTACTTAAACAAAAAATTAAGTGATTAAGATAAAATAAGGTAGTTAATATGTTATTGTTATTATATTGTGTAATTATTCTTCAAACTTACAATATTTTAATGCATTTTAAATTGTAATAGTATTCAATATTATTACATTTTAATATCTTAGGCAGACATTTCAAATCTCTCCACACCCAACTAGGGTTGGGGTTCTACACATTTTATTTTATGAAATTAGATTATTTTTGGGATTTCAATTTTATTTACTCTAAGAGTTAAAAATCTAGGATTTCAATTTTATTTAGTCAAAAGTTCAAAATCTACATATGATGAAAAATATTTCGACATGTTATTACATTTTTTATTTTATCCTTCAAACTTACAATATTTTAATGTATTTTAAATTATAAAAGTATTAGTATTATTACATTTTAATATCTTAAGGAGACATTTCAAATCTTTTTATAGTTGAGGAAATATTTGTGTTATTTAATAGGCTTTATAAAGTTTAGTTTTATAGTTAAGGAAATATTTTAGTCCTTTTTTTTACCAAATTAGATTTTTTTTAGATTTCAATTTTATTTAGGAAGACTTTTCAACACTCTTCAAAAATTAATTTTTCAATTATTGGAATGCAATTTGTCTATACAACCAATAGCTAATCAATATAAAAAATCCAAGTTCCTCAGGACAAAAAGTGAAAGAAGATAAATCCAAGTTATATTTGTTTTTTGTGAATGAGTTTTCCAAACATGAGATCTCAAGTATTTTTAATTTTCAAATGGAATCATTGCCAAGAAAATATCTGGGCATTGAAGTGGTGGATAGCTTGGAGAGAAAGATTGGGACCTGGAAGGGTAAATTGTTGTCTCTAGCAAGGAGGCTTACTTTGGTGAAGTCAGTACTCTCAGCTATTCTGGTGCATATGCTATCAAAAAATTTGCAAGAGATTCCTCTGGCAAGGCTCGACTGAAGAAAGGAAAATTCACCTTATCTCATGGGATAGAGTTTGTATGCCTACATCTCTAGGAGGTGCAGGAGTCCTAAATTAAGATTTGTAGAATCAGGCCTTGGTGGAAAGTTGGCTTGGAAAATGTATAAGAAACCACATCTAAAATGGGTAAGGTTTCTACAAGCTAAATATTTAGATAATGAGCTCCCTAAGAGAATTTTAACTGTGGCTAACCCCCCAAAAGGTTCCTCCATTTGGAACTTTATAGTAAAGAGAAGAGAAGTAATCTTACCAAAACTTTCATGGGCTATTTTCAATGGTAACAAGGCCAATTTCTGGTATGATTCTTGGAATGGATGGCCCATCCTTGCTAAGAGAAATGACCTAAAGGAAGCAGAATTGGTCCTTAAGTCTCATTAGGGTGAGAAGGTTTCAGACTACTTTCAGATTGATAACAGCTATTGCTCCCCAAGGGCAGTGTGGAGAGATTTCAATGCCTTAAATATACCTAAAGATCAAAAACTTACCCTCAAGGCTATTTTGAAGGACATAATTTTACACCCATTATAGAAAGATGATGAGCTAATTTGGATGGGAGATGGTTCAGGTTCATATAAGGTGAAGAAAAGCTATAAATGGCTCATGTCTAGGGGTGTTGCAGATTGGCCTGTACAACTTTGTTGGTCAGATGCTTTACTTCCCAAAACAGGAACTTTTTCTTGGCTTGCACTCAACAAAAAATTCTCACAGGAGATAGGATCCACAAATTGGCTCTTGGTAAAAGCTTCAAAGTGTTCTATGCAATGAAATGGAAGAGACAACTGACCATCTCCTTATACATTGTAATTTCAGACATGAAGCCTAGAATTGGCTGTGTAATAAACTAGAATGGCACTTGGCACTTCTGAAGTCTCTTCTCCAACTCTTTAAAGGCTAGCCTCTTCTTTTTTGGGACTCCACTCTACATAACCTCTAGTCAATCTCCCCGTCCATCCTGATTTAGCATCTTTGGAAAGAACAAAACTTTAGAATATTTAGGAGCCAATCTAAGTCCCTACAGCTCTTCCTAGAAGAATTAGAAACAACCATAGTGGAAGTGTTGAATGCAAAGCTTCGTAGGGATGGTGGCAAGGATCAGACATGGACTTCATGGGATAATAGCATGATTCTTAGATGGAAAGGCATAGATAAACCTGTGTTGGGCTCTTTGGTGCACCAGGGTACCCCCCGAGTGGAGAGAAGTAAGGTAAGATGGGTTCCACTAACCAAATCAGTGGTCAAGATTAATGTGGATGGAGCTAGTCATGGAAACCCAGGGTTATCTGGTACAGGCTATGTGCTAAGAGATTGGATGGACAATCTATTGGTAGCTAAATGTTCTAAGATTCCTAAGGGCATGAATAATATGATAGAAGCACTTGCAGTTCTACATGGTCTTTAGCTAGCTCATTTTTATGGAGCTCAACATATTTGGTAGAGGGTGATTCACAAATCATTATTTCTGCAGTCTACTCAAGGAAAGTGGAGAGCTGGCATCTTTCGTATACCCTAAATTAGGTTTGGTGCTTATTAGACAATTTTGATTCCTTCAAAATCTCTCATTGTTACCACAAAGCCAACAAGGTGGTGGATTGCTTAGCAAATATAGCTATTGACCAATCCCAGTAGGCAGTTACTTTTTCGGCTACAAGAGATAATTGGCCCTTAGATCTTCTATCCTTGATTAATAAGGACAAAGAAGGCCTCATTTCTTCGTGACCTCAGGGGTGATCAAGATGGAAGAGGATGGAGCTTTTTTGCTAGGTAGGTGAAGGTGTGCCATCTAGGGCATAGTTGGGTGGCGGGTACAACCTCTTGCATTGCCACGTCCGCTACCTCCTCTTTAACTTCTTCATCCACCCCAACTACATTTGTTGGCCCCTCTCTTCCATAGATGGCTACCTCCTACATGTCAGTCTTTGGAGGCATCCCCTGATAGCCCTTCTTCTCTCACTAGTACAGTTTGGTATGTTTAAGCTGCCAACTTGCTTTCATGATTGACTTCTCTACAATGAGTAGAGTGATGAGACCTGCATTTATGATTGGCACGTTGGGAGTGGGGGACCTTGTCAAATGTGGCTTATTCTGGTTGGCTTCAAGTTTTGTTTCGATCCTTGGCGCTGGCCTCTCCCCTCCGTCTTGCAGGCCTCATTAATTCATCATTATGACTGTTCATTTGCTTGGCTAGTTTTGGAGGTCCCCGTGTTTTTCAAGCTGCCACCTCGACGTCACTTTTCTTATTTGCACAAAATGAGCAAGGTTGGAGGACGAAGGTAAGATCTATGTCAGGCACCATGCACTTGTGAAATCTCGCTGAATCTCTCATTGGGATTGGCTTAGGACAAATTGCAGTGCCCTTAACAAACCATGATAACTCTCTCTTCTTCTGCACTTGCGTTAATTCTTTTTTACTCCAGCCTCCCATTTTGCTCACCAAATGTAGTCATGCTTCCAAAGCTTTCCCTGCCTTTCGACGAAGGTAATGGTGGAAACTAGGCTAAATTTAAGACTATTCTTCCCTCCCCTAGAAGATGAGCCAGAAGTCCATGGGAAGATTGGCGTGGCAGATTTTATATCCATTATAGAACGGGAGGGCACCCTGGTTTAATTTGCCATTCAACATCTTGCAGGTCTTAGATGGATCAAGGGATATGTAGAAAGGATATTGAATTACTCTGACATTGTATCCCACATCCTCTCCAACATCATGGATTTAGTTCAAGACGCTGAGTATGTGCATAAGGTGGCGTCGAGCTCTTCTCCAATAACCTATATACTATTGCTAGGTGGACGGAAGCTGTCAAAGGCTATGAGATGGAACAAGGGGAGGCGTGTATAAGCGGGTTGTTTGAATGTTCAACTCTGAGACATTTTTCTCCTCACCAAGCTATTTATCATGCATTACAGGGCTCTCTCTGGTCTCTCTCCAGTGATCTAATCGATCAGGAGCTCGCTGCTTTTCCCTTCATTTTTTCTATGGACATGAAACAAATTAAGGACATTTTTACAGGTATTCGATACTTGAGAATTATTGCTCTTGACATGGCCCTCCATATCCCCAGAGATGCTTTTGAGGACCCGGTAGATGAGGGAAATTTAGGCGAAGTAGGTTATCTAGTTGATCAAATGGATCTTGATGCAATTCCAGAGGCAAGTCCAGTGGCGTAGGGTGTCATTGGCTTCGGGGGTGGTATTTTTGACTGTTTGTAGCATACATGTGTGTTTTCTCGGTGTTGGTTTCTCGATGCCTGTGGTTGGTGATGCGCATTGCTTCTCTAGGGTGCACTCTTTCTATCCTCACCTGATTGGGGTTTTTTGTTAAATTTCTTTTTTGTTTGTTAGTCTAGTTTACCGGGTGGGAGGGCGTAACATGCCAACTATCAATTGCCAACTAAACTAAAGAGGCGGATCTAAGAATCGATCGAAATATCCTAGATCGATATGTAATATTTGCCGATCTCACTCAATATCTGCCTTCCCTACGCAGGGCTCAAATTATCCCTCTGTTCTTGGTGGGGGATGCTATATCTAGCCAACAGGGCTTTTTTATTTATGCTTATACTGTATATTTCATAAACCAGAGACTTTATTTACTGGTATCTTTATCTTTTGTAAATTTCCTCCTTTTCTTTAATGCAATCATCTGTGCTTCGTCACCTTTATTTTAAAAAAAAATTACAACTAAACAAATACTATAATAACAACACTACAAGGCAAGTACTGGCAAGTAAACAAATTATGAACACAAATTTTGTCTCCCACTAGTTAAGTCATGCCTAAATGGATGGTGATAATTAATTTTTTGCTTCATTAGCTAAACTTAAAAATTACTTTTTGTCAAAGGGACAAAGTTATAATATTAATAATACTATTAAAAATATAGGGTTCTACACATTTTATTTTATGAAATTAGATTATTTTTGGGATTTCAATTTTATTTACTCAAGAGTTAAAAATCTAGTATTTCAATTTTATTTACTAAAAGTTAAAAATCTACAGTATCATGAAAAATATTTCGCCATGTTATTACATTTTTTATTTTAATGCATTTTAAATTATCATAGTATTAATATTATTACATTTTAATATCTTAAGTCGACATTTAAAATCTTTATACACTCAAGGGCCAGGGCTCTCCACATAATACAAATATGCAGGCTTTGTAAAGTTTAGTTTTATAGTTAAGGAAATATTTGTGTTATTTAATTTTAGTGCTATTTTATTTTTACCAAATTAAATTATTTTTGAGATTTCAATTTTATTTACCCAAGACATTTCAAAACGAGTTCACATAAATTTTTCCTATAATAGTTATAAATTTGAAATGATAAACAATTCTTTATCTTTAGAAAAAATTATTACTAAACCACAATATTAGATTAATTAAAATAATTATTACTTAAACAAAAAATTAAGTGACTAAGATAAAATACTGTAGTGATCTCAAAACAATACTTTAATGTATTTTAAATTGTAATAGTATTCAATATTATTACATTTTAATATCTTAGGTAGACATTTCAAATCTCTCCACACCCAACTAGGGTTAGGGTTCTACACATTTTATTTTATGAAATTAGATAGGGTTAGGGTTCTACACATTTTATTTTATGAAATTAGATTATTTTTGGGATTTCAATTTTATTTCCTCAAGAGTTAAAAATCTAGGATTTCAATTTTATTTAGTCAAAAATTAAAAATCTACAGTATCACGAAAAATATTTCGCCATGTTATTATATTTCTTATTTTATTCTTCAAACGTACAATATTTTAATGCATTTTAAATTATAAAAGTATTAGTATTATTACATTTTTAGGAAATATTTGTGTTATTTAATAGGTTTTGTAAAGTTTAGTTTTATAGTTAAGGAAATTTTTTAGTCTTATTTTATTTTTACCAAATTAGATTATTTTTGAGATTTCAATTTTATTTACCCAAGACATTTCAACACTCTTCAAAAATTAAATTTTCAATTATTGGAATGCAATTTGTCTATACAACCAATACCTAATCAATAAAAAAATTACAACTAAACAAATACTATATACAACCAATAGCTAATCAACAAAAAAATTACAACTAAACAGATACTATAATAACAACACTACAAGGTGACCACTACGTGGCACTTGTTTACTAAAGAGTTATTTTATTTTATTTTATTTACTTAAGAGTTATTTTATATTTTTAGTTTTTAAAAAATAATTGCAAGCTTTAAATGTTTTTTAACAGAATCACAACACACAATATACATACTATTATGCAAGAAAATTTTAATATTGTTAGATCTACCCTCTACTATATTGTTGTAAGAGAAAAACATACCCTTACATAAATATCTAGGCTAATTGAATAACTAAAGGATTTAAATAAATAATCAACCTAGATAAAGAACGAGAACTTGAAATAATAAATGATAAATTAGATAAATTTGAATGTGATACTTAGGTAGGTTTTGAAGGTAGAAAAATGATATAAAAGATGCTAGGAATTGGCTTGCCACAATGCTATATTTTTAGGGCTTTCCTAGATGATTGCCTTAGAATTTAAAAATTTACTATATTTTCCCCTAGTCTAGAACCATATTTGAATGTGATACTTAGGTAGGTTTTGAAGGTAGAAAAATGATATAAAAGATGCTAGGAATTGGTTTTCCACAATGCTATATTTTTAGGGCTTTCTTAGATGATTGCCTTAGAATTTAAAAATTGACTATGTTTTCCCCTAGTCTAGAACCATGCTTTTGGAACTAACCTTTGTGAGTGTGGAAATTATTAGGCACATAGACCTAAACTTGTACCCATGGGAATGACCAACATAAAACTAAATGTTAGAATTTTCTCACTTCAATCTTCTGATCTATTTGAATTTTGATAAGGATAACCTTTGGGAATCTATTGAATTGTGAGGGTCATGTTCTCCTTAGTCAAACCCCTAGTTGGACCAATTTAATAGCTATGGAATGAGGATCGAGGACAAAAGGAAAATGTGCAATGGACCTAGTATGATGTATGTTGATCTAATACTTTGATAGTGCAACTATGATGCTCTCATAAGTGATTCATGATTATGCTCTAATGATTCTATGATGATTCCTAGGTGATTTCAAAATGAAACAACGAGTCTTTAAATACAACAACATGGCACACAAATCAACACAAATTTGTGCTAGCTTAGCTCATAATAGCTAATGAAAAGATTAGCAAGATGTAAATTTGAATTTTAAAATTTAAAATTTTAAGGTTCATATCTATGACTATGAAAATGACTAGGGTCATGTTGACACCCATGGATCTAAAATAGGTAATGAATGGGAAATCTAGGGATTAGGATCAATATTTGGGGACGAGTGATAATGGAATGAGAATAAAATAATATCATGACTCAAATTCATGCAAGAATATGCCACTTGTAAATTAGTCATTGTATTAAGGGAACTACAATCAAAGTGGGCCCAAAACATAAGGGAAAGGGCATGGGTATGTGATTTTCATCGTTAATTTTTCCCCCACTTTGATGTGCATGCAAACTACTAGGAAAATGCATGTAAAAAAAGTAATCAACATGAATATTAAATATTTCTCACACTTAATAGGATACAGATCTACTCAAAGTATACAAATAATTCTTGAACTCTTCTTGAATAAGCACTCCATCATAAACCTATATAAAAAACATGCAATGCATAACATCTTTCACACATTTAAAATAGGAACTAACTACAACTAGCTTTGAAAAAGAATTATAATGCAAGAACATCCTAAGCCTATGAAAAATATTGCATCAACCAAAAATATTTTAGTTTAGTCTATTTTGTTTTGATTTTAGTCAATTCTTTTGTAATAACTTTTGGTAATGCCATAGTTGGATTTTTTTGACATGTACATTAGTGAGCACTTAGACTAGTAGACTCAAACCATTTGTGGTACTACATTTTGGTTAGAACACCTTGCACTTTTATCTACAACATCAATAGAGAACCACAAGCATGCCCATGTATCCATTTGATTTAAATGATCATTTGACTTTGTGACATGCCAGGTCAAATAAGAGAGCTCTATGTGATGTGTGCAAGTATTTGCAGCCTTGTGCTAAAGGATAATTATTTGGGAGGCCTCATTAGTCCCATGGGAGGCCCTATTTAGCATCACATTAATTTTGGGAGGGTATTTATCATCTAGGCCAACCTAAAGCCTTTTACATCAAATATTCATTATATAAACAAGTTTATATCATTTGTAGAAGAAAGTTGAGGGCAAGGAGAGATATCAAGGGCCAAGTAATGTCCAATAGGCTTAGAAAAGAGAAAGAATAGTGAGATCAACCCAAGGAAGCCCATATTGGTTGTCACACTTATGTAAAGTGCTAGAATTTTATTGAAATCAAATGGCTAAGGCCTAACATGTTGTAAGTTGATTGCAATAGAAATTACGAATGTAATTCTAATTGTGAAACACATATTTGATCCAATTGATTGTCATAAGATTGTGTTGATATTGAGTATCATTGTGCTTGGATTGTGTGTATTTTATATTGAGTTTTCATGGTTTTATAGTCCTTAGTTAGACCTTCTATCCATTACTACATCAAAATAACCTCAATGAAAGTAAACATAAAAAGGAAAAGGATAAGGGATTCCACTTGATATAGAAAGTGGTAAAGCTCCAACTAAAAGGAAATGTAAAAGAACTCTAACCAAGTAGAGAATATTGGTAAAGATCTTGTAGACATGGGAATGACTATGAACTTGTCACTTATAAATATAACTCACAAAAGGAATGATAGTGATATATATGCACCCCCAATTGGTTCCATAGAAAGTATATAAATAATTACAGGAAAGGAGATGAATATATAATCATGGTAAAAGAATGTAAACATGGTAAAATAAAGAATTATATGATAAGAATGTAAGGGAATAGGAAAGATGTGAACATGAAAGACATAAAGCATGGGAAAAAGGTAATATTCCCCTAATTCCCACGATAAAGACAAATATGGTAGTCATAAATGATAGATAAGGATCTTATAAGCACAAATAAAATGTATGCTATAAGCATGATAATTATCATAAACATATAATCATTATATATAATAAAGATAAGAATCATAAACATATAATAATAAGATAGAAGCATGATAATGATCATAAAATAAACATGTAACCATAAACATGATAGAATAAGTGATGCAATCAAGGATAGGGGACCTAATGAAGGGTAACCTTTTCCTTATATAATCATAAGATAGAAGCATGATAATGATCATAAAATAAACATGTAACCATAAACATGATATAATAAGTGATGCAATCAAGGATAGGGGACTTAATGAAGGGTAGCCTTTTCCTTGTAGAAATAAATCAAAATAATCTACCATAAGATTCACACATGTTCTTTAATCCCCATCAAACTAAAAAAAAGGCCTCTACATTCATGCCAAACCTCATGACATAAAATTGCCAAGACTAAACACTAAATAAGGTTTTAAACATGTTGAATCCTCACACCACAATTAAGAATTTCTCAAATACAACATTTCTATTGTATATTATAAATAATACATTATTACAATCTATTAAATTTTTTAATCAACACATCCAATAAATATTTCTCATCTACCCACAAAACTATTCAACTTCTAGAAACAATTCATTGACAAATATTTAGGAAATTGTTGAATTTATTATCAAAAAAAAAAATTACAACCCATTTTTTAAAAGGAAAATTTGATAGAATCTCCCCTTTTAAAACCAATATTTTACTTACCACAACTTAAGAAAGAAATTTACAACTTCAAATAACCATAAAACATTCATTATCTAACACAAATCCCAAACTAGGCACTAGTCTTAAGGAAGTCTAACATTGTCTTATCATTGATCATTTATAACCTGCATATGACACCTCCATGGATGATACAAAACTTTAAACCTGAAATAAACATCATAAATCTCTTCCCTTATGCATTCCCACATTCAACTTTCTCAAAATCTTCAATATGGTGCATTAAAGGAAGATTTTCTAAGTTACAATTATATAAGAATGACTAAGAGAAATGGAAGTTTTAGGAAAAACTCCTTCAATTTGGGTCTCAAGTATAATTAAATATCTCTATAATATGGCGCTCAACCTTTAAAAATAATGAAACTCATGAAAAACTTCAAACCAAGGCTCCTAAAATCAGAACATAGACATGGATTCTCCAAGTGGCATGCAAGATTCAAACTAAACTTGTAACTCAACTTAGATATTTTCTATCACATGAGTGCATGGATGAAGTATATAAAAATGCATTAAAAGGGTGAATGCTAAAAATTCAAACTCTCTCCCAACTTGACTTCAACTCCTCTTTAAGTCTAGGTCCTTAAATCTCTCAATCTAGGTGCTTGCATGGAAAACTTTCAACTTATAACTAAAGTGAAGTATCTCAAACATATATAATGCCCTTTTGAGAGGGAAAAGGATTAAGATATGCCACAACTCTTCACATGCACACTACAAAGTGTCACATATGCATTCAAGGATTCATTTTGTAGATCAATGTGCATGTTTTCCCCACTTCTTCCCCCCAATAAATGAGCAATAAATGCACTCAAAGATAAAAAACATACATACCCATACACTAGTGCCTAGTGGCCACTTATATATCCACATGATTCTCTTAGATTGGCACACACTCCAGCTCTGCTCCCTACTAGTTCTACTCTCACTCAAGTTTGCTATGGGCTAGGGGTGAAAATAAATAGTTTTCACCCTCACTCCTATTTGTTCACCCCATCCCACCCTACCATTCCTTCTTTATAAATTATTTTTCACCACCTTTCATCTCTTTTCATCCTATTTCTACATTTTTCACCCTTTTTCCCCATATTTTGCCATTGATCATTATTTTCCCCTTCTTCCATATTTTTCCCTACTTTTGAGAGATCACTTGCACAATTTTTTCACCTAATCTCTAAAGGAGGCATCATCCTTCCATCCAATAATTTTAAGTTTTTCCATCGATTGGGGCATCCAATCATCTTCATCACCTCCAAAAGTGCTATATTTTATTTTTCTTTGAAACAACATTATATAATGTCATCTCAAAGAGGGGAAAACTGTTGACACCTAAAAACACCTCACAACATTTCCTTTATCACCATTTCAAACTGTAATCATGCTTCTAAAATTAATCAAATAAATTCTATTTATTTAATTAATTAAACTAACTATTCCTCTAAAGTTGAGTGAATAAATTTTATTTATTTAATTAAACAATCTAATTATTCTTCCAATTAATTAAATGATCCTTGATTATTTAATTAATAAATTAGTCTCTTTTGCCACTATTAATTAAAAATTATAATGATTTATTTAATTAATTAGTCAAATTATCACTCTTTCTAATGTCCAACCTTAATTAAATAAATCAATATTTATTTAATTAAGCCAATCATTCCTAAGTCATTCTCCCAAAAATTAAATAAACAAACAATATTTATTTAATTCCTCCAAAATCCTCTAGGCCTTAGTTGATTAAATAATCCCACTTAATCATGTAATTAATCATTTGCATATTCCAAATCATCATTAGCCATGTCAACCTTGCACATGGCTCAAGGTTGCACAAGGCTCCAAAATCTCCTTTTTCAATATTCACCCTCTAATTCTAGCTAGAAAATCTCCACCATCTAAATCCCTTGGATCATGAGCCTAATCATGTGCACCAATCACAAATTTCCACTTAGCGGCTTCTCATGCACTCTTGGATCTCAATCAACCCTAGCCCTCCATTCCTAAGGTTTCATCTCATTCATTGATCCTCCACTATCCAAATCTATAATTACCTCATCCCCTTAGCATATTTCAATCATAAGTTAAATGCAAAGACATGTAGGATCATAGAGCAACCAACATCATTCTCACAACCACAAATCCATCAAGCACATCCATTGCATCAAGGATTTGTGTTGGTGAGAACTTTACTGTTTTTATTGATATTAGTTTCCCTTTACTCAATCCAATGTGTTTGATTTAGTGTAGGTTAGAATAGGTTTTATGATTAATTTATTTTTCTTTTCATCTTTCATTTTATCACACACATAATAAATCAAATAATGGAGAATAAGTGTCACAGTGCATTGATATGTAGCTCCTACATTTTTAAGTCCAAAGGGCATGAAAACATAACAAAATATACCCCAAGGTGTGGTGAAAGTGGTTTTATGTTGGTCTTGAGGATATATAAGGATTTTATTGTAATTGGAGAATCTATCCATGAAGGAAAGGATTTCATGTCCTATTGTGGAATCAATAATCATGTTGATGTTTGGTAAAGGGAAGTCATCTTTGGATGAGGCCATGTTTAAATGATGAAAAAACTATGCAAATATGAATGTGACCATCACGTTTTTCTACAAGGACAATGTTGGAGATTGATGGTAAGTAATCAATGGGATCGATAAATCCATCCTTTAAAGTTTTTGATTTCATCTTTAACTAATAGGGCAATTTTATGGTGTATTTTACAGATCTTTTGTTTGATAAGTTTAGCATTTGGTGTGGGGACGGTGTTATGAATGATGATGGTTGGATCAATTCTTAACATATCCTCATAGGTCCAAGTGAACACATTTAGATATTCATGAAGTACTTATCGATATGTTTCTTGTTCCATCAATGATAGGCATTTATCTATTTTAAAGATCTTTTTCAGGGTGGTTAGGGTCAATGGGTATGTAGATGGTTTTACCCAAAGTAGGTGTGCTACATTCTTTGATGAAAGGGTTGAGGGGTAAATCTAGGTTCATAGTGGTGAATGATGTTTTCTTGATGGAAAGTAGAAGGTTCATGAGGTTAATCCTAAGAAAGGTTCTCACAATTATAAAGGGAAAGATGTTAGGGTCTCTGTTGATAAGGATTATTTGTCTTCTGATAAAAACCCTTCCTCTCATACTCCGACCCTTAAATTGGGGAAGTCTATGGAAAGTAGGGATCTTGACTCCCCTAAGAACATTCTTCTCTCTCTAAAAGATAAAGGTAAGGGTGGGGCCCCTTCTACTAAAGGCTCGGGGAAGAAAAATAAAAATGTAAAAATCAAATTTGCCTCTGCTAAAGTTAACCTCAATGCTAGATTTAAGGAAATTAAACCACAAGAAATTATGGAGAATATCTACTCCCATGTTTCTACAATGGGTAGAAGATCAACTAGGCTAGCTAAAGCTAGTCTTCAAAATCATAATCAGACAAAGAAGAGCACTAAAGGTAACAAGAAGGGTGCGATTTCTATTGAGGAAATTGCCTTTGATACTATCTCTAAAGATATTAATCCTATGATGGTTGAAGAATAAGGTGAGGAGTTAGAATGCATTGAGGAGTTTCAGGAAGAGAAGGGGGTTGAAGAAGAGGAGAACGATAAGAATGAAAAGCATCCTCAACTACAAGAGGATGACTTTATGGAGGAGGGTAACATGACTTTTCAGTTTGAAC
Organism: Cunninghamia lanceolata; assembly: GCA_027924645.1. Classification (NCBI taxonomy): domain Eukaryota; kingdom Viridiplantae; phylum Streptophyta; class Pinopsida; order Cupressales; family Cupressaceae; genus Cunninghamia; species Cunninghamia lanceolata. Next base: position 2,515,022 of record BSBN01000610.1, read on the forward strand.
AAGGGAATATTGCAGTTAACTCCTATGGTGATAATGATTATGAAGATGTGGAGTTTGATATTGGTACTTTTGAAAATTAACTTCATAGGAATGAGGTGGATGTTAATTCAGGCAATGTTCATTAGATTAATGACCTGGTTAAAAGAATGGAAGAGATGGAAAAGGTTTTTCACAAGAGAATGGATTGCAGTACTTACCAAGATAGTTGGGTTAATATGTTTGATATGATGTAGATGTATCAACAAAAGGTGGTTAAGTTGGAGCAGGGTCTAAAGGACCTGGCATAGTTCTCCAATGATATTATGAAGAAAACAACTTTTGATGTGTTGGAAATTTGAGCATGGATGGATAAATGAAAGGCTCAATGGGATAAGGTGCATGATTCTAACAAAAAATAGAGGAAGGAGCATCATATGGGAGATTCTACTTGGGAGTAGAAGATGATTCAAATAAGAAAGGATAGGGATAAAACCAATATCTAATCTAGTTGTTAGTTTGTTTTTTGGTTTTTTGTGGTGCCTTGTTGTTTGTTGTTATCTAGCTATGTTTTCATTGTATTCCCTGGCCCATTTAGGGTTATTATCAGTGCTTTATGGATGTAAACTGTTATACTTGATGGACTAGTGATTCTAAAACTTTGACTATATGGGACTGGGACCCTCTTTTCCAGTTAAACTTAATCAAAAACATTTTGTCCAAAGTTTGTATGAGAGTTGGTCAAGTATATGGGTTTGTCTTGGTATAGTGGGGTTGCAGAGTCTATACCTAAGAAGATTTCTAGGACTCAGTCATTGCAAAATAAATCAATTTTGGTTGTGGTTAATGGGAAATGAGCATCAATAAGTTTAGCATGATGAAGGGAAAGTTAATATAATGCAAGACCATGTAACAATCAAAATTAATTCCATTCTTATCTCATTGAGGTTTATATCCAAAGCCCACTTTATTGGTTTCAGTTGTAATTTGTATGGGTTCTTTGGTTCCTTGTTTATAATGCCCTAATCCTTGTTCATGATATCCATTATGTGCTAAAATTACAAGCATCTTCTGTGAAGATTAGTCCATTCTGTTAGATGAGGTTGATGAGATGTGGAGGATTCACATGTATTTATAGGTGTTTATCTCTTGTCTTGGTTCGTAAAGAAGATGTGAGATGAGTGGACTATGGTATTGATGAAGGGGGAGTTACTATTTTGGGTAAATATATTTTCATTGGTTGATGTGGAGAGGTAATGGTGGTTTATTTTGATGATGCTTGATTAGGTGTCTTATGGTGTTCTTTTTGTGAAGATGCAAATTATTGTAAAGGTTTACCATATTCATGGGGATCTATATAGGGGTTGGACTTTGGAAAGCATGAGAGTTGACTTTGTATTGAAATATGTAGGATGGTGTGAAATCTAATATTATGCAATACTCCCCATTAAAATAATTAGAAGTGCAAGTGGAAGGTGTTGATTCTTTAGGTTGCATACTTGAAAGAATGGGTTAATGGGAACATGTATTTTTATGTGAATTTAGAGTGGTGGTGGGGCTTGAGGGTGGGGTGTTTGATTCTTTAGCATCATGGGAACTTAAAGGTTTGTCTCATGATCAAATGAAAGAAACATGTATTTAGTGGTAGGTTGATAATGTTGAAATGATGTTTCATCAACAAGTACCATATAAAATTGTGACTTAACTTTAACCGCTCTGTAAATTTTCCTGCTCATTGCTTCAATTTTGAATTTGAATTCTGATGGCTGCTGGGGATCTAGGTGGTCCCTCGGACCCTATGGTTTTGAGTTTCCTGGGGATTGCTTTAGAGATTGTGACTGTTTCTAGTGCTCTGGACAATTGTGTGGACCATGTGGGTCATGTGCTCGGTGACAAGGACTATGAGTCCTCTATTCACGTGTTGCGCAAGGAGTTGGGACCCAAGGCCTAGAAAAATGTCCTTTTAAAGGAGGAGTCGAATGGAACTTGTGCTTCTCCAAGTTTTCAAGATTTAGCTGATGGGTCGGTGATTTTTCTCCCAGACATTACGATGGATAGAGTGGTCTCCTATATGGAGAATGCTCTGCTAGGAAAGTTTTTTTCCTTCAGACCCAACATTGATGCAATCAGGAAATGGGTGACTACCAAATGGAGAGTTAAGGGAAGTGTTATGGTGAATGCTATGGCTGGAGGGACGTTTCTCTTCAAATTCATAGCCAGAGAAGATCTTGCCTCTATTTTAGTGGGGGGTCCTGGATGTATGGAAAGCATAGTTTATCCCTGTGTAAATGGAAATAGGATTTGACAGCGTGGCAGACCTCAACAAAACAACGTCGGTGTGGATCAGACTCTTGGGTCTCCCTCTAGAGTACTGGGATGAAGAGATTTTTATATGGATTGCCAACTCGTTTGGTCACTTCATAGCTCTTGACAACACGACCAGGAACAAATCGAGGTTAGTGTTTTCTAGATTCTGTGTTAGCATCGATATTAACAAGGTCCTACCTAACCATATTACTCTAGAATCAAAGTTTGGCCAGTCGGATCAACCTATTATCTATGAAAACTCTACAACATTTTGCCAAATTTGTAATAAGAAGGGTCATCTAGCAACCCAATGTAGGGCTAGAAAACACACCCCAATTCTAGAAGCCTAGACCACTAAGAATGAGGAAGACTATCCTTTTAAGGAGGATCTGCTGAATATTATTGGCTCTCCTTGTAAGGATAATGTTGTCAAGGATAAGAGTACCAATTTGTTGTCTGCCAAACTAGAGGATGGGGAGATTCAGCAAGGGGAAGTTCCAAGAAAGGAAGGCTTAATGGAGAAAATGGTCCCTTCTAGGGTGAATAGCCCTTTGATAGGTAAGGGGGGTAATCATGATGACTGTGATGCTGGCTTGGAGTTATCTTCCACCAACAATAAAGTGTTGGCCCTTACTCTTGGGGCTAGTTCTAGTTTCACTAGATCAGACAGTTGGACAACTGCTAGAAGGAAAGGCAAAGGTCTAGGGAAAAAGATTCTGGACATGGGAGCATATACTAAGCAAGGAAGGCTGTCCTAAAGAGAGACTAGATAGAAGATGTTTAACAAAGACATTGCAATGGGTAGGCAGAAGACCTTGGAGATTGGCTCCAAGAAGGCCCCAATCAAATGAGAATCCTATCATGGAATATACGGGGGCTTAATAACCCCCACAAGCAATTCTTAGTCAAGAACTGTATCTTTGACAATAAAATTGACATTTTGATGCTTCAAGAAGTTAAGATGAAAAGTGAAGGTTTTCAATCTGTTGCTAGGAATTTATGGCCTAATGCGGAGCACCTGAGTTGTGATGCCTATGGTGCCTCTAGGGGAATTGTCACCATGTGGAACAACAAGATTGTTAAGGGAAGGATCATTGGAAAAAATAAAAACTTTCTGGCGATTAGAATGGAGTCTAACAACTTTTCTTGGAACTTGATTAACATATATGCTCTTAATTAGAGGGACCCAAGAAGGGAGTTGTGGGACCTTCTCTCCTCTCTAATTGCTAGTGACCCCAGTAGCTACTTGGTGTTAGCTGGAGTTTTTAACACTCCACTGTTCCCCTCAAAGAAGAGTCGAGGGACCATGGATTACATTGACAACATGACAGACTTGAATGCTTTTTTAAATAATGAAGGACTTATAGACCTTGATATTCAAGGAAATAGGTCTACTTGGTCGAATCAGAGGAAGGGGAGGAATCTGATCCAAGTCAAGTTAGATAGAATTTTGGTCTCTTACAACTAGAAGTTCTTAAGCACTCATACTCTAGAAGCTTTGCTTTGAACTACTTCAGACCATAACCCCCTACTTCTCTCTTGGAGGGATGTGAATGGTAAAGGCCCTTACCCTTTCAAGTTTGAGATTATGTGGACTAAACACCCAGAATTTAAAGATAAATTAGTGAGTTGGTGAAAGGAAGAAGTCCAAGGAACACCCATGTTCAGACTAGCACAAAAGCTGTTGATGGTTAAGAAAAAGGTAAAAGGATGAAACATGTTCAACTTTGGGAACATATTTGATGAAAAAGGGAGAATCAATGCTAAACTGGGGGAGCTGCAAAAGAGGTTGGAGGAAGGGGACACCTCAGAGGACACTACTAATGAAGAGCTTTTGAGAAAGGAATTGAAAGACTTGTTAAAAGAAGAGATTCATTGGAAATAGAAGTCAAGGGTCCAATGGATAAAGGAGGGAGATAGAAACACTTCTTTTTTCCATCAATCCATGATGAAGCACAAAAAAAGGAATAGTATAACTAAACTGATAGATAAAAGAGGTATTATGGTTGATTCTGACACTCAGATTGGGCAAGTGGTTGCTTCCTACTTTCAGAACTTTCTTGATTCTCAAGACATCTACATTAACTAGGACCTCATTGATACCATCCCTACTATTCTAAATGAAGAAGATAATACATAGCTTGGAAGATTAATCACTGAGGAGGAGGTTCAGGCTAGTCTTTTCTCCATGGGCGCTTATAAAGCCCTTGGGCCTGATGGTTTCCCTTGCTTTCTTCCAGGAATATTGGGACATTGTGGAAAAAGATGCCACTGAAGTTGCTAGGGACTTCTTTAGGACGGGTAAGTTGTTGAAGCAAGTAAATCATACCTTCATTGCTCTTATTCCAAAAAATAGGATCCTGTTTGTATGGGGGACTTTAGACCCGTAAGCCCTTGTAATATTGTTTATAAGATTTTCTCCAAAATCTTAGTGTTCAGACTGCAACCTATGCTAGATAAGCTCATTAGCAGTTGCCAAAAAGGATTTGTGCTGCGCAAATAGATTACGGATGCAGCCAGTACAACCCATGAAATTATCCACTCCATGGAGAGAAGTAAAATCCCAAGTATGGCTTTTAAACTTGACATCTCAAAATCCTATGACAAAGTTAATTGGGAGTTCCTTTTCACTGTCTTGAGGAAGTTGGGCTTCCAAGGCAAATTCCTGCAACTTATCAAGATATGTGTTACTTCAGTCAGATTTTCTATTTTGGTGAATGGTGTTCCTAGGGGGTTCTTCAATGCTGGTAGGGGGATTAGGCAAGGGGACCCCCTGTCCCCCTACCCTTTTATCTTATTGGCCGAATCACTATGCAGATGTTTCCTCTCCCTGTTAAAATCTAGAGAGATCAAAGGTATTAAACCTGCTTCAACAACTGCTCTTGCTACTATTTAGCAATTTGTGGATGACAATATCCTATTTGGGGTAGCTTCGGTAATTGAGGCTATAAAGTGGAAAAAAGTGCTACAAGAGTATGGTACTTCGGCTGGCCAATGCATCAACTATGACAAAAGCCAAGTGTACTTTTTTAACACCCCATTTGTTTTGCAACAGAAAATTATGGGGATATTGGGCTGCTCTGTGGGTGTGCTACCTGACATTTATCTTAGACTTCCCTTCTTAGTGAAAGACGCTCCTCCAGAGTACTAGAATTCCATTATGGAAAGGACGTAGAGAAAGTTGGTAGGGTGGAAAGGAAAACTTCTGAGTCAAGTAGATAAGTTTCAATTACTTAAAGCCTCACTCCAAGGGATTCCTATTTATTTTTTGTCTCTTTTAAAATTCCTAAGTCTTTAGTTGAGAGATTGGAGAAAATCCAAAGGAAGTTTTTATGGTTAGGAGTGGAAAGTAAAAAGAGACTAGCTCTTGTGAGTTGGGATAAAGTTTGCAGACCAAATATTTTGGGAACCTAGCCCCTGAGGACCTCCTACTCTCATCTGACTTTCCTAAAGGTTCTATGATTTGGAATAACATTCTGAAATATAGAACTATTCTTCTGAGAGGTGTTAAGTGGCAACTGGGGGATGGTGAAGCTATAAGGTTTTGGGATGACAATTGGACCAATGGTGGGCCTTTAAAGAAGCTTCAAAATATTCAAGGGTTGATGAACTTAGCTATTCACCACTTTGGTAGGTTGGTCTGAGACTATTTTCTTCCTGACAAAAGGGGTTGAAAACAACTATTAGAGTGCTGTCAAAGACAGGGTGATCTTGTTGGGATTGCCGATGAGACCCAACTCTCCTTGAAGGGTTGCAGAATTCCTCTCTTCCCACAAAAAGATAGACTTCTATGGTCCAAGGAGAAGTCTTGGCATTTTACTATTAAATCGGCTTATAATCTTTTCTTTCCACAAAATGCAGACAACTTATGGAGGATTATATGGAATCACAATCTTATACCAAAGATTAACCATTCTGGTGGCTGGCAGTGTAGAACAAAATTCTAATTATAGATAACCATAGGATCAGAGGGTTCCAGATCCCAAAAAATGTGTTCTTTGCATGAAAGAAGAGGAGACTATCTCTCATTTCCTTTTACATTGTGACTTCTCTTGGGAGATATGGTGCTTTGCCTTAAGTTTTTTGGGTGTTTCTTGGTGTTGGAATGAGAATATGGAGGATTGCATTAGGTCTTAGGTCCCTCCTTTCTTTAATCCTGTCTACTGTGAAATATGGGCTCAGGCCCCCCATTATGTTTTGGTGTCTCTAGAAAGAAATGAACAATAGACTCTTTCAAGAGAAATTCAAAGAGCCCAAGGAAGTGTTTGGCTTAGCTATCAAACTACTGCAAGACAACATCATTAGCAGTTCCCTAAATGCAGCGGAAACTCCCCCAAATGCGATGGAAACAAATATCATTAACCAATGGACTATCCTAATAAGTGTTTACAGAGTGGATGATAGAAAGAAAAGAGCCAGGGCTAACACTAAGTGGTCACCACCCCTTGCTAGTTAGACTAAGCTTAACTTCGATGGCGCTGCTAAAGATAACCCTAGGTTGGCAAGTGGAGGGGGAATTATAAGATCTAATAAGGGTGATCTCATGGTTGTTTTTGTTTGGAGCATTGGTGAAAATACTAATAATGTTGTGGAGGCCACAACTCTTCTTTGGGGTGAAAATACTAATAATATTGTGGAGGCCACAACTCTCCTTTGGGGCCTCAAAATTGCCTTGGCTTTAGGCACCAAACATAATATAGTTGAAAGGGACTCCAAGATTGTTATTGAAGTTGTTAAAGGAAATGTTAAAGTTGGTTGGCAGTTGGAGGATATTGTTGAAGATATTAAAGGCCTTCTCTTAAACTTCGAAGGCAGAGAGGCCAGACATATATAGAGAGAGGGCAATAGAACTGCTGATCTAATGGAAAACCTTGGGATTAATCTTAATCCCCTAAGGTGTTAGAGAAACATAGACAATCTTCCCCTAAATGTCAATGATTACATTCAGATTGAGGTGCACCGCTAATCATAATGGCTATTATCATGACTTGTTCTGCTTGGTGTGGTGTCTTTTCAGGCTTCCCTCACTTTGAGAGAAGGCGTGGCATTGATGACGTGGTAGGTCTCCCCACTCTTCCTTCCTTGATGATGTGGACTATGGAGTTGTTTGTGGACCTTGAACAACTCATCAATAAATATAATCGTTGATAGGATATTTTTAAAATGTCTTTTCACTCGCTTCGGGAGGAGATGGCTACGGGAGGCTCGCACAAGCCGATTAATGAAGGCAATTATGATTCAAGGGCGCCTGAGTTTTGGAAGGACATGCTTGTAAACTTGAGTAGGGAAGTGGAACTTAAGTTTTTTAATTCCATTTCTAGATTGTTCGTTTAGTGCCTCTCTTGTCTCTGTAACTACATTCCCAGTGTTGTGCATTGTGTGTTTGAGATAATGGGTGGGGAGAAAGTTAGAACAAAGCCCAGGCAGTGAACTCAAAGAGGATTTATAGGTTTGGAGCATTACTTATGAGGGAGGTGTGACCCATTTTCTTGAAAGCTTGAATGGTTAGGATGAACACTTATCGGTTCAATTTGCTGGCTCTTGGGACAGGGATCATAAGGTGAAAGTAGGTGGAGTTTAGTTTGTTGTTTCTGAGGAATCATTGCCATTGTCATGGGCTTGCCTCGTTCAGGGAATAGGTTCAAGAAGTAGATGCGGGTCCAAGATAATGATGGCTTGAAACTATTCTACAAGGAAGGGGAGAAGCTTGTTAGACTCCAAGGTGGGTTCAAACATGAAAGCCTGATCAACCCTTGGAACCAGGTATGTTTCTTAATTATGAAATACTTTACTCTGGAAGGGAGATACAAAGTTTTTTATCACTATCACTTTGCATTTCTAAACCACTTTCGTTACAAAATCTTGGTAAACTTTCCCTCCTTTCTTCTCTCCAGCCTTGAGGCTTCTATGCTCCAAACCAAAAAGGCCTGTGAGGGTAACCCTGAGGTGGTTTCCTTGCCCCTGCACTAGGGTCTCATTTTTCATCTGTATCAATACCATTTGGCTATGTGTCCTACAAAACCCCCTGCTATCCAGCTCGTTGAAGATAGCTTTAATGAAGACCCCGAGGATAAGATCCCCCTAAGTGTTAGGCTTGGAAATTCCTCTAAACTGAAAACCTCAGCGCCTTCTGAGCCCAATTCCCCCTCTAACCCTCCTATGAGTGGCCCTTCAGTTCCTTTTTCTACCCCTCCTATGTCTAAGGTCACTTCTACTTTGAAGTCTCATTTTGGCAGCCGCACCCTAAAGGCCCCCGTAATTGTTAAGCTAGATGTTTCTCATGGTCAATCTCGTGAAGAGGCGGCTGAGGGTCTTTGCAATCTTAAGAACAACACTCCTAAACAAGGTAGTAAAAAATGTAAAGGAAGGAACACTATTCCAAGAAAAAGTGGTAAGAAAAGCTATAGTAGAAGTGTTGAAGGGAGGGGGAATGATGATCAGTAGGCTCAGGAAAAGATTGACAAACAGGAGAAATAGTTGAAAGAGGAAGTGGTGATTGGCAAAGAGAGGGCCATGGGAAAGTCCAGCTCTGATAGAAGACCAAGTATCAGGAGATCTTCTAGGCTAGCTGGGGAAATACTCCAAGTTCTGAAGTTAGTCAACTACTCCTCTGCCTTGGATCAGGAGGACGTTGTGTAGGAGGTTGAGTAGGATATTGATATAAAGGAAGTAAAAACCATCTTGGTGCAGGATCAGGAGAGTGCTAGCCATTTCACATCCATGAATAACTCTTTTTATGACACAAAAAATGAGGACACTTAAATACAGGAGACCCCAGACAAGGAGGTGATGAGTGCCAGAAGGGAGACTAACAAAAAGAAACTTGAGATGGAGATTGCGGAGGTCAAGACCCATCTGTCAGCCATGGAAGACAAAGTCAAAGCACTAATCAAGCTGGTGATGAAGTCCTCTCATAGGGCTGCTACTATCTTCTCTATTCTACAGGTGGACCGGAATAGTGGCGTGGATCCTCTACTCTAGGATAAAGAGAATTTTTTTAATTTGATTACTAATGACTGGAAAGAACTACTTAATTAGTTGTTTATTTAGGTTATGCTTATAAAAACATTCTCTAGTTTTTTGATGTGTTGTTAATCTATTGTTAGTTGACTGTTTGAGGCTCTAGGCCTATTCTGCTGTGTTTTTGGCTTTTGTTATCAGTACCTGCACCCAGGTTTGCAGCTTAATTTTATCAAAAAAAAGTACCATATAAGCTTGGTTGTTATGCATAAATTTTAGGCATTATGAAGGGTGGGGTACAACTTGCATAGCATGTAATCAAGGTTGACCTAAGAGTAAATCATAAGTCAACTTTCTAGCGATGACATGAAATAAGGTATCAATAGTGTTGGGTCCTATAGTGATGGGTGAGGTAACGATACCTAAAGGCTCTCTACTAATATTATTGAAACCTTAGACTTCTAGATCAGACTTGTCTAAGTTTGAATGATCTATATGTGGTGCATGTAATTTGTCAATTTTATAAATGTTGATCCCAAGACCATTACGAATAAGCATAGATTTTATGCCTTTGTTTTCTGTATCTAGAAATTATGATTAATGGTAAGGCATCTCAGGTAATGGATGCAGGAGGAATTTCATCAATGGAGAATGAGGTCTCTTGCATAGATTTGAGCATGGTGACAAGTTTAGCAAGTTGTATAGAAGTTTTCATGGAAATATTATGCAAATCTTGTTGAAGCATGTCCCAATGGATGGGTAAAGTTTGCAATAAGTCCCACAATGAAATTTTTGCTTGTGTAATTTGAAGTTTCCCTAAGATATATTATTTAGTTTTTTTAGGTGTGAGGTGGTGTGGGAAGATTGATCGTAGTGGATGGGAGACTTGTATTATTTTGAATATTTCTATGATTCCTTCTAGTGTCATAAGTGTGTCCTACTATTTGATAATCATGTTGAGGTGATATGGTTAGTTGAAAAATAAGTGGTTTAACTAGTTGAACAATAAGATGAGGTGTGGAAGTAATGGTATTAGAATTATATTTATTGTTTGTGAATGTGGGGAGCATTTGAGATACTTCTTTGTATGTGATATTGAGTTGTTTCAAACCATGTTTAGTGACATGAGATTTTGTAGACATACATATCATAAATTATTGAAGGTATTATGAATTATTGAAAAGAAATTGATAAAGGCCATAACTAATGGGTGGAATGACTTATATTTTAAGCTATGAGTTTTGAACCAAATATTAGCATATCCTTTCAATGTTTGAGAAAATCTAAGAATTAAATATTTTTCATTGTATTTTCATTTTTGTATTTGGAGTAGGAACTTGATGAAATGTTTTTGGGGATCACTTTTTTCCCTTGTAGTGTTTGGTGAAATGTTTTTGCTAGAAGCATCTTGATCGTCATGTTCAACATTGTGTAAATTAAATGTTGCTTAAGTGTAACATGCTAAGGATTGAGGTGAATGGATTTTTGGTTGACTAATGGGGTTAGGAGAAGATTATGGGTGAGGTTGAGGGGAATATAGTGGGCTAGGTAAGCTAGGAAAGTTGGACAAAGAAGGGATGGGAACTAAGGAGTAATGGGAGTTATGACTTACTGTATTAGGGAGTGAGTAGGATGAATTCAGTTCATGAGATGGGGTAGAATTAGGAGGGGATAAGAGGATGTATGGGGAGTTAGGAGGAGATAATTGTGAATAGGATGAACTAGGATCATGTGATGATATGGAATTAGGAAGGGACAAAGAGATGTATGGGGAGAAAGGAGGAGATAAAGATGAATAGAGTGAACTAGGATCATGTGATGGGATGGAAAAGGATGGGTGAGGAGGGGAGTCAATAGGTGGGGAGTCAAAAAAGGATGGATTGGGGATAGATTGATCTAAATGTGAAAGGCTAGGTGAATCTAGTGTAGGGGATAGAAAGTGACAAGGTATTGGATGTTAACAAGGTGAGAATCAAATAAATTCATGAAGGTGCTATACTGGGTGAAATGATCTATGATGGAAAAAGATGATAATGATGAGGAAGGGAGGATAAGGAAATCTGACATATTGTTGAGGGTATTGAAATAGCTGGAGAGGAAAGAGGCCATTTAATGGGGGTCTAAGAATCTCAAGTGTAATGCTTGAAGGTTCTTAGAGTCCATTATAGAATCCAAAAGTTCACTTTCATTTTTTTTATAAAAACGGTTGAACTAGTATGATACATCAAGCTCACAAAACTATAACCCCAAAAAAATGTTAACTTTTTTTATAAAATTACTTAGTGTGGTTGTGTATGGAAATGTGTTGAGCTATGATGTGAATCAAAGTATGTGAAAGTGTCTAAAATGCAATACAAAACTACAAGAAAACTAAAGACCTAAGGCCATCTCCAACCAGCCAAACCTTGATTAACAACCACTAAATGAGTTGGGAAAATATAATGCGACCAATTGATAATTGAAACTAGATCAATGCATGCAATTAATATTTGAAAATTGTGTAAAGACTACACTATGCCATAGAAAATTGTGAAACAAAGGGTAAGGATTCACCTAGATTGAGTTAGGCCAGTTATGAAAGTTGGAAGTCAAGTTCTAAAGTTATTAGTGAAATTTAGGGAAAAACTAAGAATGTGGCAACCCTGACCACTATTGACCAGTCCTGGTAACTATTGGACAGCCTATAGGGTGGCCTTGACTTCCTTGGATGGCTACTGACTAGAGGTAGATGAGGATTTGTGGCTTTCTGGGTGTATCAAGGGTTGTTTGATGCTTTAGTCTAATGGTTTAGACCTATCAAATAGTAAATAAAAGACTGCTAATACAAAAAAACCTAACATCAACTAGTGCAAAATTTGAAATGGATAAGAACATGAGGAAGTGGAATGGTTTAACTTAATAATGCACTAATATAGACTAGTGATTAGAAGGGTTGATGATCAACTATGTAAAGAGTGTATGCGAGGAATTTCACGCTCAGACCTACAAGTTAGACCTACAAATGGGCATCAAATCTAAAGTACTTCATATTGATTCAATTTGATAAAATAACATGATTATACTTAATATAGTGGAATTTTCTAATCATTGATGACTTTGGGATGACCTAAGGGACCTCTATTATTGATTTGGATATATTCTAAGATGATTTAGGGTTGTATTGGAGAAGTGGAAGCCTTGGTAACTTTTGGGTAGCTTGTTGTGCCTTAGTAACTGTTGAATGGCTTGTAGGGAAGCCTTGGCAACTACTAGATGGCTTGTAGGAAAGCCAAGCCCCTTAGTGATAGCTAGTGACTGGTGAAAGATAGGACTAAAAACTTTACAACTTTGGGATATGCTAATTGGCCTAATTATGTTTAGAACTACTGATATCCTACAAGTGTCCTTAGAAATAACTTGCAAACTTGAATCTCTTCAATGGGGTAACCTATAAAAATAAGGGTTAGAAGGGGAGTCTATATCAATTATCTCCCTTGTGGGTGTTCAAACATGGATCCACATTGTAGAAGGGATTATAAACATGATAATAAACTAATATATGTAAAGAAACTAAGTCTAAAGTACAGCTAAGACATGAAAACTTCAAAACCTAGCTTAAGGGTTCTTGTGAATCATGTAAGCAAGAAGGGGTAGGAGAAAGGGTTTGGACAAAAAAAATGGATTTTGATGCAAAATGGTTTTGGGGTTGTTAGAGGACTTGTATAAGGTGTATAAATGATAATCTATAGCACCCCTAATGGAGTTTTTTAGATCTTTGGAAAGGTGGCAAAGAGGATGCACATTCACATTGGGGTGATGGGAAACATGACTAAATGATAAATTGCTCTCTTGGTGATTAAAGATGGAACTCTTATGGAATTATATTTTGAATCACTAGGGTTGTAAGTGAGGTTTTGGAGTAAACCTTTGATTTTGGGCTAAAGTCTAGGATGGATGCAATCTAGCTTAAGGGGAATGGTTTAAGATGAAAAATAGTTTTGAATGGGATGGAAATGGAAGGATGAAGGATTTGAAGGGTAGTGGAATGGATGGAGAAAAGACACATATAATTATATTAATAAAATATATTCATTTGCATGAAAAAAAATAAATTTATGCATACCTTGCTTGAAAACATGAAAAACCAGGACCTAGCTCAAAGAACTTGAGTAAGCAAGCTACCTAAGCATGATAAAAATATTATAATTATTGTAGGCTAAACATAGCTTAATTTCTAATTTTTAAAAATACATTTGAATAGTTGTTCTCATGTTGAAAATATAAATTCAAGATGACCTATGCCAAATTTACGTTTTCTCTATTAAAATGAGGCAAGGTTAAGCCTACTAATAGAATTTATGAAAGAGTTTCAAAATAGTCTCATTGGTTATGGGTAGGTATGGCATTAATTGATATTCAATTTGAAGGATTATTGATGCCTTTAAAATTCAAGGACAACTTGGTGAGAGTCAATGTGATGGCAGTGACCTCCAATAAGGTTTGGACCCATTTATAAATGGAATGATAAGTTGTAAGGTGTACATCTAAAAGTAATTATTTTTGTAGAAAATTCACTCATTTAGACATGTATTGGGAGGGTAATAGGTGGGTTTCACATGGGAAACTTACCTAAGAGTGGAAAACTAAGGGGGAAATGATCAACAACTTAGGAAACATAAACAAAAAGATTATGATATTGGGTGGAACTAATAATTAAATTAAAAGTACCACTTAGAAAACATAACAATGGTAAGACAATATGGGAAAGGGAAAAAAATGTGGCTAGGAGATGACATAGGCTATGGAAAAAGGATTGAAACATGACAAAACACACATAAGGGCAAAGGGGCTAAAATGGTGACAAATATGAGATAAAGGTATGCAAATATTGTTATCACAAGAAGACATAATTTATTAATGGAAATGAGGGTTCAAATTATTGGTTTTGATGAGTTGAAGAATTTGTATGAAATTTATTTTAATTTATTATTTTTGTATGAAGTTATCCTTAGTTGGAGATAGAACCAAGTGGTTGGATTATATAATTTTAGAAGATTTTACTATTTAAGGGTAATCAATTATGTATTCCTAAGAGTTCAATGAGGGAGAGTTTGATCAAAGAGAAATATTGTGGTGAATTAATAGGACATTTTGGTGGTCATAAAACATTTGCATCAATGAATGAATATTATTTTGGCCTCAGATGCATAAAAATGTTAGAAAATATGTACAGTATTCCAAAACATATCAAGTAGAAAAAGGAAGAAGTTAGAATATTAGGTTGTAAAAATCATTACCAATTCTCGAGAAACTATGGGAGGATATTAGTATGGATTTTGTGTTGTGATTAATAAGAACTCCAAGAAGACATGAATTTATTTTTGTAGTTGTTGATATATTTTTGAAGATGGCACATTTCATTTCTTGTAAGAAAATTAATGATGTGATACACATAACTGATTTATTTTTCAAAGAAATTGTGAGATTATATGGGTTACTAAAAAGCATTGTGTCAGATAAAGATGTGAAATTTGTTGGACACTTTTGGAGAACTTTATGGAAGAAGATGAACATAGACCTAAAGTTTAGTTTAGCATATCATCTACAAACAAAGGGACCAATAGAATTTGTGAAAAAAAGCTTAGAAAAATTGTTGAGATGTTTTTCAAGTGAGAAAATAGGAAATTGGGATTTAATCTTACAACAAGCTAACCTTTCTTATAATAACTTGGTGAATAGGAGTACTAGAAAAAAACCTTTTGAGATTGTATATGAACATAATCCAAGAAATATTTTAGAACTAAGAGATTTTACCACAAATCTAGAAAAAGTGTTATAGCTAAAGAATGTGTAGAATATATGAAGGAATTACATTAGAAAGTTAAATAGCTAGAAAAGGCCAATATAAAATACAAAGAGAATGTTGATCAAAGGTGAAGACATAATGAACATGAAATCAGGGATAAAGTAATGATTTATATGAGAAAGGAAAGATTTGTACATGGTGCATACAATAAAATGAAGATGAAAAATTTTGGACCTTGTAGGATTCTTAAGAAACTTGATTCTAAAAATGCATATGAAGTAGAATTACTTGAAGATCATGGGATTTCACCAATGTTTATTATTGTTGATATTTATGAATATCATGAACGAAAACTAGAAGACCCTAAACCATTAAAATATTTGGAGGCATGGATACCTATAGAAAGAATAGAAGAGATTGAAGAAATACTTAACAATAGAATTGGAAGAAGCACAAGGAACAAACAATATGAGGAATACTTGGTGAAATGGAAAGACAAACCAATTGAGGATTCTAATTGGATATCCAAATTAGATGTTGACCAACTTGGTTTCCCTTTAGATCATACTTGTGCACAAAACTGAGAAAGATTACTTTTCATTTACCCAGGGTGTTTTATGTAAGAGCAGCTAGGGTGTAAGAGCAATCTTGTATTAACGAAAAAATAAATCTTTCAATGTTTATTTGTTTTGTGGGTATTTTTATGGCTTATAGATTTTTTAGTAGTGTAGGAAAATTTTTGAGCACCACATATCATCGCACTCATGTGTTCAAGAACTAGGGCTTTATACTTGCAACCGCAAGTATAGTCAAGCCATGAGAAGCACTACAAGTCACCACAATTGGTTTTCATTCATTGCAATTGGAAACATAGATTTTTTATATATCTAGAACCTTCCATTTGATTTATATGTATTATTTATCACCACAAATGTGTTGTTCATTCAAGGAAGTTAGTTAAGACCTATACTAGGTATTTATTGTATAATTTTAGATTTTTTTATCAATGCAAAAAGTTTTGAAACTTGTGGCAATTATTAATGTTACCTACTTCATTATACATCCTAGAAATGGTTATCTATGGAATTTAATTAATTTTAGAGACTCCTAGCTCATTAGGGACAGTAACACACATTACTAGTAAACCTACATGCTATGATAGGGTGGTGTGCCAACTCCCAGGTAAATTGTTGAAAAAACATTTAATATTGGGGCCAATAATCCCTATCACCTTACTCTAGAAGTGTGGATCATGATATCAACTAAAACATTATGTTTTACATTATTTATATAAAGAGAAGTTTGAAATGTTTTGAGGACAGATCAAGTAGATCAAAGATAGTAGGAGCTTGACAAGAAGAAAAAAATAAAGAGTATAAGAAGAAAGAAATACATTGGGTGAGATCATATTTTGATCTAATTGTAATGCATACATGATGCCTAAAACTTATAATAAATCTCTTGATAAATAAAGTATTGTTGTTATCCCTAGTGTTGTGTTTTGATCTATAGAATTAAATAAGGTTTAGATTAAATAATTATGTTGGATGCAAGGATAGATAATCCTTAATTGGACCCTTTGATCTTTACTACATTAAATTCAGTAACATATAATCTACCAAGAAAACCTAATAAGTCTTCTCACCCTTTTAACCAACACTACCCAATCATCTGGTGACATTGTAGTTGGTTTGGATTTGGATACTATAACTCGTAAATCTTTATCTATGATAAAATCTTCCATCTCAATCTTTGATAGCTCAAATTTAGTGCCACTAAATTTATCCACCTCCAATCAATACATTCTTTCCATCTTCTCTAAAACAAAGATCTTATTTGTGCACACTCCCACTCAAACCAAGAAAAGTACAAAAATCCATGTTCCTACCACCTACGACCTAAGTTCATCAGGATTTAATACCAAATGAAAGGAAGATAAGGTATACAAATGCTTTCTACACTAATCTAAGAGGAGAAATAAACAAAAAAATATGATAGAAAATAATTTATAGGAATAAAACAAACACAATAAATTCATTCACCATAATGCAATGATATGTCCTAGGAAAACCTTTTCAAGAAAAATTAGCTTCCTAACTTTGAACTACTGTATTAATCAACAACAACATCAATTACAATATACAATCTACACAAGAAGCCTTCATAGGAAACAACACCAAAACTCAAATCTAGATTAATACCAACAACATAACAATACCTACAAAATACACTATCCAAACTCCATCCCAAGCACCGAATATATAGAAAAACTAATACATGAAACCAACAAAGTGGAATCACAAAACCATGATCTAATACCACCCAAAAGTGGCACCAAAATCCCTTACTCAAGTTTCAACATCCAAATCCCAAGGGAAATCCTAATCTATTATAGCATGTGTCATAATTATCCTACCAACTTGGGTAATCTAATTTGTCATATTCAAACCCTCCAAACATGCTTTATGATAGTCATAATGGAATGTCATAGGCTAGTGAATGCATTTGGTCAACATGTGTAACTCCCTCTTATAACTATATTATGCATCATAGATGCTCTTATATTTGTAAAGTGGGAGCCTGTTGAAAAAAGGTAGTGCTGAGTGCTAAAGTATATTAAACCATAGTAGCACCAATAATAAAAAAAATATAAATTTAAAACTAATGCTTATAGGAGGGTTCAATATGGATCACACTAAAATGAACTTGAATTGTCTTATAAAGCCATTCCCATAAATAACTACCAAACTAACCCCCAAACTAACTACATAGGAGAAAGTTCTCAAAACTAACAAATCATTAAAGCTAATGCTAAGCCACTAAGGTGACTTTGTTATAAAATGTAATCCTTAATTTTTTGGCAACCCCCTTAAGGTTTACATTTAAAAAAAAAGAATAGAAAAAATTACACAAACTAATTACAACAACCCATTTGGAAATCTATGGAAGCATCATTTCCATCAAATCTCCTCGCTTATCCAAAATACCCCAAACTACTCATGTCTAGTAAAATGTTCTAGATGACCACCAAACCTCCTTAGATCACCCCATACTACACATGTCTAGGCAAATGTCCTAGTTGACCACCAAATCTCCTTAGAACACCCCAAACTACTCATGTCTAGCAAATTGTCCTAGCTGACTACCAAATCTACTAAGAATACCCCAAACTACTCATGTCTAGGAAAATCTCTTGATTGTCCAACAATACCTCTGAATCCAGAGATACTCAACTATTCACAAGTACACCACCCTTCTTGTCAATCGATATACACTTAATTATCCACAAGAAAAAACACTAACCAAGTTTTTAGAATAAATCAAAAACCAAAAAAATATATAGTAATTTTTTTCAAGCTTGTGCCTACCTATGCAGGCAAGTCGTATGACTATTTTTTTTCCTACAAAATACTCTAAATTTGATAAATTTTATGTCAATCCATAAGTTTTTTTTCACTATAGATGTAATCACACACTCCATTTTGTGCCAAAATCCTTTGGAAAATTGAGTTTTTCACAAAAGATAAAAAGTAAGCCCTCTAGGAAAACCATAATAAATTGATAGATCTGGACAAAATGATAGTGAATCCTAGCTAATTTTATTATTCTAGACACAATGGTGGGATTAGAATGGCTTCACCATTCACCATACATCCCAAATACTAAGATCTACTTTCCCCCATTACTTAGAATAGAACTAGATCTATGACATCATGGATCTAATCCCATATTACAAAAATTCATATACACAACAAATCTATTCAAGATCTAATGCCATTGAGCTAATCAAAAACCAAGAAAATTAAAATAAAGATACTCTATATTCAATATAATAGAGTATTATTACAAAGTGTAGCATACAAATATATAGACCTATTGGATCCATGAATCAAGGAGATGACATGTCCAAGAGGTAAGAGTTTAAATCCCAATCACTCTCAATAATGAAGGGAGTTAACTCACTCTAACTATCATGATAGATGGAGTGTAACTTAACCTACACAAGATAAGTGTCAATCAAGTGCATAAATCAAGGAACATGACTAATTGACACAACTACCTAAGTGTGCTTAAATAGAAAAAAAATAAATATAAATGGTAGTTATTCTAATCTATTGAACTAACATGTAACTAGTTTAGTGATAATATTTTATTACTCTAACACAACCCTAGAAAAATTGTGCATTGGTATCCCATATCCCCACACTAAGACACATAATTCCTCACTTGCAATAAACTATAAAAAAGTTAGCAGTATTGTTCACATTTGTAATTAAGTTTCAACTATTACACTGTGGACTTATGAATACTTCCTTTGATAGATATAGATTATTGAGGATCATGTACTTCATTTTATATGACTTTATGTGCTTCATTTTATGTGACTTTATATATTTTAAAGTATACATAGTTATTTCTTTGGATTTTTTAACAATAATGTTTGATTCCTCTAGCATGGAAAGAAGACCAAATAGAGCTAAAATTGTCTCTATGTCACTTAACTAAATAAAAGGTCAAGAGATTTATCTAATTTGAGGTAATGTTTAGACATTATTCTAGTCAAGGATGTATATTTTGTAAAAACGCTTTGTGTTGGTCCATGCAAGGAGATCCATCTTGTATCAACATCCTTAAGAAGTTTTCTTCCTATGGTTATATCCTTAGCAAATTGTTGAAATTATAAAAACCATTTGGGATTTTGATAAAAATATAGGTGGAGCTCACAAAGTAGATCTTTAACTTTTAATTTTAGATAAAACTTGTTCACAAATTTGAATGCTAAATTCATTATGTGGGCCATCAATGAATCGAAATCATGTATAGTGAACCAAAAGCTTATATCTTTACACAAAGACCATTTCCTATGACCTTATATCACTAAAGATCCATCTACCCCTACACACACCAACTTTGTTGTAATTGTGGATTCATCCATGTACCTCCAATTACCTTCAAAGATTTCTTATGTTCAAATAGATTTTTAGATGTTGCATTCTCCTTCATTTTATGAATAGATAGCATATGAGGCTAGTAGACACACTTTTCTATAGTATACACATGCACATATGCCCAAGACATATTGTCTACTATTGTAACTTCATCTAATAATAATAAAATAAAAGTTGACCATGTTTTCTATACATCCTATTTTTCCACCTTAGCAAGATAATTTGCTTATTCCCAACCATTGTGTATTAACAAATTTGTGTTAGGAAAGTTGAGATTCCCAAGAAAAGATAAAAAATATTATATTCTAGATAGTCTATCATAGAGTGCCCTTTAGTTAAAATATGAAAAGAAACACCCAACTAAATAGTTTTTTTTTTCATTTGTGTTGCTTCCATCATCTTTCTAGATAGAACTTGAATTGTACCTATACATGTAGCAAGATTCACCTATTTTTCCATGTACTCATCATATTCTAATTAATACTTAACATAAATAGATTCTTCCTTTATTTTCCATCTTATCATGTTGATTTTTCTTCTCCATCTACAATTTGATTTTCATAATGTTTACCATGTTTTTCTATGATGTCAATTGTTATTTGCAATGCCTTATCCCTACCATATTTTCAAATACAAATCTTACACATAAATTATTTTTAAGGTTCATCCTTGTTTGCATTATCCACCAATTAAATTAGGTGCTTTGACACCTAAACAATATCAAAATTCCTTGACAAGTCCTGCACATGTCCCTTTTTATTTGACCTTTATTTTCCCCTTTTATTCATGATGATCATTTTGTGAACACTTTGCAGGATTGATTTATTTAGAATGTTAATCTCACTACCTTGGGATCTTTAACATTGTCATGCACCTTATTAAAATCTTTTTCTATTGTATTCCCTTCATTAATAAATGACAAAGCTCATTATGTTGTAGATTGATTTTCTTGACTATAGACATTGCCAAAATATGAAAATATGTTTTTATGTTTTGATGAGTGCCCCTCCCCCTTGCCACTTCCAAAAACCATGCTTAACACCTATCATGAATTAGAAACTATAAAAAAGAGACATATTTGACAAAGAATTTGTCTATAATTGTTATTATTAATAAATTAAAAATTGGTTATGATGCAACCCCAAGTAAATTAGATTATCATCAAATAAACCCCCAAAAATATAAATTTATTTGTTTTATGGAAGCTCAAGGTCATCATTAGAGACTCAAAAGATTCATTATCATCTCTAAGAATGAGAAGATCAATAGAAGGAACCATAGACCAATAAAAAATAATCACTTGCATGTCACTAACTCACTGATGTCTAGAATTGATTGCCTATGATAGCTAGTTACAGGCTTGTTGCATTGGTTAGACTATCAAGATTCATGATAATTCCAATATCTTATGTGCACTAGTGACTACCAAAGAATTGTGATGCTTGAGATAATATCCACACTTTATATTCTATATTGGATGACTAAAAACATAATTATAAGTGGATAGTAGGCACTAGGCATAAAAGAAACCAAAGAAAGTGATGTAGCCAACAACATACACTCAATAAAATTGTGTCATTAATCATGTGAGAGCCAAAGATTTGGAACACTAGAAAAAAAATTTCTATTCACCAACTCTGCTGCTACAATGAGAGAAAACTCTCTTATATCCAAGAAAACAAAAAAAATAAAAAAAAATTACCTTTTTTGGTAGATTTCGACAATTGTCAGATTTTGCCATTTTAGGTAATTTTACATTCATATCTTGAGAATCCAATTTTTTCCCAAAAATTGGATAAAACTAAGGTAGGATGAAAAGCCAACTAACATCCTAAATTTGAAACATGAGTTTCAAGTTATTAAAAAAATCAACTTTTAAAAAACTAGGAAAAAACACTAAATTGCCATTTTGAGGGCCAAGATGAAAGTTTCAAGCCCTGAAAAAGTGCCAAGACGAGGTCCAATTGACTAGGGTGCATTGGGAAACCACATGCCACCTCATAACGCATCCACCTATAAAATTTCGTAGAAAACCCACATCCGAGTCAAAAGTTATGACCTCTGGAAGTCCCTGCATCATTCTTCTCTAGTTGAAAAGAACGTAGCTCCTGCAATTGAGTGTCTTTGAACTACTGCCATTTGACTGGATCTAACCTTTGCACTTCCCACTCTGTATTCCATGTGCTAACTATTGGTGGCAATCCTTCCCACTGTACTAAATACTTGTTGTAATGCCCTTGCCGAGTGTAGATAGTTTTCTTATCAAGAACCTGTGCAATCTTTTCCTTCTTCTTATGGGGAATGTGGTGTTTCCATGCCACTTCTGGTTGACTATCTTCAACATCATCCTCACCATGGAATGCATATAAATCAGAAATATTAAACACAAGAGAAATATCGAGATCATCTGGTAAATTGACCTCATATGCATTATCATTGATCTTCTTTGTAATTTTGCAAGGACCAATTTTCCTGTACTTCAAATTGTGGTATGTTCCAATAGAAAAACACTCTTTTCTCAAATATACCATCAGTAAGTCACCTTCATTGAATGTCTGATGTCACCTACTAGTATCCATTGTATTCTTGTACCTCTCATTATTGTCCTGCAACTTCTATCTCACATCTTTCTACAATTGTTGAAGGTGTTCTACAAATGCTTCCCCATCATCATTGACCCTATCTTTTATTGGTAGCTATACCAAATCTAGAATACCCTAAGGATTCCTACCATACACAAACTGGAAAGGGGACTTTCCCATTGATCTGTTAACAGAACTATTATAGGCAAATTCAGCCTGGGGTAATGCCACGTCCCATTGTTTTGGCTTTTCTCCAACAATACACCTCAACAAATTTCCCAGACTTTGATTGACTACCTCTATTTGCCCATCCATTTGAGGATGATAAGCACTACTAAACTGTAACTTAGTCCCCATCTTCTTCCATAAAGTCCTCCAGAAATGACTGAGGAATTTGGTATCCCTATCAGAGGTAATAGTCTTTGAAACACCATGTAGTCGAACAACTTCTAAAAAAAATTAACTCTGCTACCCTCGTTGCATCATTAGCTTTCTTATAGGAAATAAAATGAACCATCTTGGAAAACCTATCAACAACTACAAAATTGGATCCATTACCTCATTGAGTATGTGGAAGTCCCAACACAAAGTCCATGCTCAAATCTATCCATGGTGCAGTTGGTACTGGTAATGGCATGTACAACCCTATATTTTGTGAATGTCCCTTAGCCACTTGGTAGATTCTACACCTTGTTACATACTTAGTTATATCCCTTTTCATCTTTGGCCAGTAATATTTTTCTTCTATCAAGGCAATTGTCTTGTCCTTGCCAAAATGTCCAGCTAACCCACTACTATGAAATTCTCTGATAATGTTTTCCCTCATAGAGCCAGCTGGTATGCATAGTTGTTTTCCTTTAAATAGATACCCATCTTGCATAAAATATTCACCCCAAAAGTGATCCAAGTTACTAGATACTGGTGCCTTCAATTGTTCCACAATCTCCCAAAAATCATCATCAGACTCATACAAATTTTTGATGGCATCAAAACCAATCACCTTAGTTTCCATTGTGGTCAAAAGTGCAACACGCCTACTTAATGCATCTCCAACCTGATTTTGTTTTCTAGACTTATGCTTCAACACAAAATTGTAACCCTGCAAGAAAGAGACCCACTTGCAATGTCTACTATTCAACTTTTTCTATGTGTTCAAGTATCTCAGTGCAATATGATATGTAAACAATACAAACTCCTAGGGAACTAGATAATGTCTCCAATGCCTCAATGCTTGAACAATTGCATAAAATTCCAAATCATAAGTAGAATAATTCTTTCTCACTTCATTCAGCTTTTCATTAAAGAAAGCTATAGGTTTTCTAGCTTGGCTAAGCACATCACCTATTCCCACATGGGAGGCATCACATTCTACTTCAAATACCTTATCAAAATTTGGCAATGCAAGTATAGGTGCTTTTGTTACCTTTTGCTTCAAGTACTTAAAGCTCTCCTCAACATCCTTGGTCCATACAAACTCCCTTTAGTGCAATCTGTTATAGGAGCCACAATACTACTGAAATGTCAAATGAACTTTCGATAGAAAGTGGCCAAGCCATGAAAACTTTTTACATCTGTGATGTTGCTTAGACTAGGCCATTCTAGAATTGCCCTGATCTTTTCTGGATCCATTCTGATACCATCTTTAGAAATGACAAAGCCTAAAAAAACCAAACTGTCCTACATGAACCTACACTTCTTCAAATTGGCATAGAGCTTCTCCTTCCTTAACACACCAAAGATGATCCTCAAGTGTTGTAGGTGCTCTTCTTTGCTATTACTAAATACCAAAATATCATCAAAATAAACTACCACAAACTTACCAATGTAAGGTCGTAGTATAGTGTTCATCGATCTCATAAATGTGCTAGCTGCATTTGATAACCTTAATGGCATAACCATCCACTCATATAATCCATCTCCAGTCTTAAAGGCTGTCTTCCACTCATCCCCTTCTCAGATCCGGATTTGGTGGTAGCCACTTTGTAGGTCAATCTTGCTGAAATATTTGGCCCCTACAAGGACATCCATCATGTCCTCCATATGAGGTATAGGAAAGTGATACTTGATGGCAATCTTATTAATTTCTCTACTATCAGTGCACATCCTCCATGTTCAATCTTTTTTTGGGGTCAACAATGTAGGTACAACACATGGGCTCATGCTCTCTCTCACCACACCTTTACTTATGAGTTCTGTTACTTGCTTATTCAACTCTGCATTTGTGTTGGATTCATCCTATAAGCTTCTTGGTTGGGTAGAGTTGCTCTTGGAATCAAATCAATATGATGTTGAATATCTCTCTTTGGCAGTAGACCATCAGGCATTTCATCAGGTAAAACATCAACAAATTCTTTCAATAGCTCTGCTACTTCTGGGGGAACTAAAATGACTTCCTCTTCACCTTAGAGCCATCTTTCCAAAAGGTGTATGTGTTTTTCTCTCCATCATGCATAACTTTTCTATCATACTGCCATGGCCTTCCTAATAACACATGACAGGCATCCATTGGGACAACATCACACCATATCTCATCCTAATAGATCTTCCCTATGCTAAACTTCATTAAGCATCTTTTATCAACAGTGACTTCATTTTCCTTTTTAAACCATGCAATGTAGTACGGATGAGGATGTTTTTCATAGTGTAAATTAAATTTTTCTACCATTTCTTTAGAAACCATATTTTCACAACTACCTCCATCAATAATAACTTGACATACCTTGCCACCTGAAGTGCATCTGGTTCTGAAGATATTGGTTTGAAGCCATGAACCATTAGAGCTTTTGGCTTGTGTTTTCTCCTTCTCTGGAATCACCATTACTCTTCTCATCATAAGACTTTCTCCCACATCTGGTGGAACCTCTAGTTCCGTCCCTTCCGCTTCATGTTGAGTTTGAATCAGGTTCACCCTAGGTTTTCCTCCTTGATTTCTTTCTTGCATGTTATAATTTGAGCATTCAAATGCCCTATGACCTTCTTCTCCACATCTAAAACAAGTGAAAGGCCTTCTCTATTTTTCCCATCCTCTACCGCCACCATAACCTCTACCTCTTTGAAATCCACTTCCTCATTCTTGATTTAGAGGATCTTGTTGAGTATCTACTTGTTTTTCCAATCCATGGGATGACTCTCCCCTACCATAATTAGAAACTCCTTGAAATGGGGTTGATGTACCCCTTCTTCCTCCTCTATTCCTCTTATGGTACTGTCTGTTTTGTTTTTCTTCAGCCTTTAGAGCCAATTGGTAAGCCTCTTCCATACTGTTGAGTCGATGCATGCTCAATTCATCTTGAATAGAGAATTTCAGGCCATTCACATATCTAGCAGCCATCTGTTCATCAGTTTCTTGATGCTCTATATGTATAGACAACGTATAAAACTCATTTGTATAATCTTGCACAGAAGAGAGGTTTTGCTTTAAATTTTGAAACCTATGGAAAAGGGTTTGCGCATAATCTATGGGCAAATTTTTTTCTCTCAACTTCTTCTCCATCTTATTCCATGTCTTGATCTTATCCTTGCCTTTCCTTGTTCATTCCTGTTGAAGATGATCCCACCAAATCATTGCATGACCCTTTAATTTGGTGCATGCGAATTTCACCTTCTTTTCCTCTGTCATGGATTTTCATTCAAAAAAAATTCTCATGTAATTCAACCAGTCTATCAACTCCTTTGGTTTAAGACTACCTGCATAATCTGAAACATCTACCTTGACCGCTTCATTTTTCCCTTCTAAGGCCCTGAGCATCCTCTCTTCAAAACTCATGCCTTCTAATTCTTCTTCTTCATGTTCTGTATCTTGATCTGCACCTCCTCGACCTATCTCTTCATCAGATTCATCTCCTCCTTTACCTAGTCTTTGGTTTTCCATCTGTGTTGTAGGTTCTGCTACTTGCCTTTGCAGATTTTGCATTTCTCTATCCATCTGGGAAAGACCACCTCTTCCTCTTCCTCTCCCAACCATCTTCATACTTTGATACTAGATGATGTAGCCAACAACATACACTCAATAAAATTGTGCCATTAATCATGTGAGAGCCAAAGATTTGGAACACTAGAAAAAAAAAACTTCTATTCACCAACTCTACTACTACAATGAGAGAAAACTCTCTTATATCCAAGAAAACAAAAAAATTACCTTTTTTTGGCAGATTTCGACAATTGTCAGATTTCGCCATTTTAGGTAATTTTACATTCATATCTTGAGAATCCAGTTTTTTCCCAAAAATCTCCTAAAACTAAGGTAGGATAAAAAGCCAACTAACATCCTAAATTCGAAACATGAGTTTCAAGTTATTAAAAAAAGCAACTTTTTAAAAACTAGGAAAAAACACTAAATTGCCATTTTAAGGGCCAAGATAAAAGTTTCAAGCCCCAAAAAAGTGCCAAGATGAGGTCTAACCGACTAGGGTGGGTTGGGAAACCACATGCCACCTCATAACACATCCACTTGTAAAATTTTGTAGAAAACCCACATCCGAGTCAAAAGTTATGACCTCTGGAAGTCCTTGCATCAGAAAAAATTAAGCATCAAACTAAATGTGTAAAAGAATAAATTAAGAGCCTATATTGTATTTATATGAATGCAAATGTGGTAGATCTTGCCATATTTATTAATATTAGATGTAAATATTAGGTGATTAAGTCTAGGATCCAATGCAAGAGTGGTTATTTATGTTAGAATTTTCCATAAACAATAAATCTACCTAAGACCTAATGTCTATGAGCTAATCACAAATCTAGATGAATAGAATAAATATATTTTTTTATTATAAACCTATTAAGGCTTAGGATTCAAATCCAAAATAATGAACCAGTTACTAGTGTCAAGGGGGCCACCAGGACCAAAACCTCAGAGAGTATCTAAGGCGCCAAACCAGAAGACATAAACTTATATATGTGACCATTCAAAAACCCCCACCCAAAAAAGGAAACATATCAATCTATCTATGGGATAGAGCAAATTACAAAATCCTTGTCAACACAAAATTGAACTTACAATCACATTTTAAACAAACATTACCTAGTTCAGAAGACATAGCCTTCTTGATTGAAATAGTATCCTCACAACAATATAAAACACCCATAATCGCACCAATGGTTAAAACCACCTTTAAAATTTTATCCACCTCCTCCACCATCTATTTTAGACACATTTATCATTATTTATCCACATGCACATTTTCTAGGGTATAATTGAAGAAGACCTCTACCTAATGAACAACATTCTCAATGTTGTTGTAGAGTAGAAACAAACCAGCCATAGAAGAGAGCATGGAGGCACAACTAAGTTTTTGAGTGGCATCAAACATATTCCTCCACCCACAAGTATGCCTAGGATCTAGCAAAAATTTGTCATAGCCTCTCGAATACCGGTGCTAGGAGAATCATCCAAGTCTTGGGAAAGCTCCCACATCCTGACAATCCATAGACACAAATTTGGGTTTTTAATTTATTGCTTCACAAAAGCCATAAAATCTACCACCATTTCCTCATCGAAAACCCTACATTTTTGTAACATCATCATACTCCTCAAAACCTTATTAGAACCCATCTTGCTATAAGACCAATGCATTATTCCACACCTATCACCACCATGAGAAGCCAAATGTCACAAAGAATACACCTCCTACCAAGAATAAACATGTCAACCCATAGCCATCATAACACAAACATACCATGCCACTAGAAAGGGCGAGTGTAAATGCACACCAAATAATGAATTCCCATCATATCATCATCCTCACTACCAATCGGTATAATAATATCTATGTCCTTCCATCCCATTATTAGGTCAAATAGAATAAAGATATTCAATACAATATTATGGAGCTTAATTATAAATAGAGTTGTACAAATATATACCTCTTAAATGCATGAATCAAGGAGATGGCAGGTCTAAGAGGCATGAGTTTAACTCTCAATCACTAACAGTCATAGTTAACTCAATCTAACTAAGACAAAGGTGGCCTTGACTAAATAGAGGTGGCACCTAACTACCATAAATCAAGGATTGATAAGGTAGTGGTGACACTAGTGTACCTCAAGTAAAAGTGAACATGTGCCATTATTAGATAACTAGTTGAGAATAATTAAATATTCATATTATCCTAAATAAAATTAATAACTAGGTGTAATATTACAATTAGGATGAACACTATCCTAGGTGAAGTGAAATATTTACACCAACAACCCCATTAAGTGTAACTTAGGAGGAAATAGAAATGGGTCCCAACAATGAGGCCCTATTAGGTACCTGTGTACAATGAGACACCTGTAAAGGAGATAGAAACCCCCCAGAAGAGAGAAAAATGTGAAGAGAAAGACTAGATAGCCTCCCTAGATGTGATACCTCATGTGCCAATGGTGAATGCTTGACTCTGAATACTAAAGATGATTTATGCTCATTGAACAATATTTATCCCCTTAGGAAAGAAGAAATCTAAAGGTGAATGCAGACAATATTCCTATTCCAAATAGGAATATGTGGGAAGAAAGCACAAAATGGTGATTTCTATTATAATTTTCCATAAACAACAAATCTGTTTAGGACCTAATGTCTATGATTAAATCTAGATGAACATAATAAACATATTTAATACAATATTATGGAGCTTAATTACAAATAGAATTGAACAAAAATATAGAACTCTTAGATGCATGAATCAAGGAGATGAGAGGTGTGATTTTAAATCCCACTCACTCCCAATTAAGAGGTGAGTTAACTCAATCCAACTAGATAGAGGTTGCACCTAACTACCATTAATCAAGAAATGAGGAGGTAGTGGTGGCACTTGTGTACCTCAACACAAGCTAAACGCATGTCATTATTAGCTACCTAGGTGATAATAAATAAATATTCCTATTATCCAAAGTAACTGAATAACTGGTGCAATAGTAGACTTAGGATGAACACTATCCTCAATGAAGTAAAATATTTACACCAAAACGCCCAATTAAGTGTAACTTAGGAGGCAATAGAAATGGGTCTCGATAATGAGGCCATGTTAGGTACCCATGTACAATGATACGGCCCCAATAAGGAGAGAGAGAAACCCCCCATAAGAGAGAAAAATGTGAAGAGAAAGACTAGATAGCCCCCAAATGTGATGCCTCTTATTCCAATGGTGAATGCTTAACACTAAATGTTGAAGAGGATCCATGCTTTTTGAATAATATTTCTCCCCTTATGAAGATAGAAATCCAAAGGTGAATGAAGAAGATATTTCCATTTTTTACAGGAATATGTGGGAAGAAAGCACACAATGTATGTCTCTAGAAGCTATGTAATGGCCCCCATGTCAATACTGAGTGGTACCATGATTAGATTAGAAGTTACATGCCTAACTGAAGAGGATAACTACTCAATAACATGCGAAAACAAATATGCAACAAGTGTCAAAGAAGTATTGTATAGATGTGGAATCTCAATGCATTCCATGTGGATACAATGCTCATCCCATGAGATGTCTTGTTGTGAAGAATCATTAGAAACCCTCGGTGAAGCATCTCTAAACTTTATAGAAGAAACAGGTGAAGTTGGAATCTTAGTGCATGTCATTTGACTACACAACACATCCCACAAGATGTCCTATTACAAATAATTATTGGAAACTCTAAGTGAAGTGACTCAAAACTCTATAATGTTAGCAAGAGGTGGTGGTGGAATCATAATGCATGTCATCTAACTACATTGCTCATTCCACAAGATGTCCACATTAGATGTCTAAGTATGAACAAGTGGCCAAGTTTCTTGAGGTGTTGGAATCTCAAGGCATGTCTAATGGCTACACTACGAATTCCAAAAATTGCTCACATTGAAGGTGTAATTATGAATGACTATATATGGGGTATAAGGAGGATCAATTATTTTTATTTTATCCACATGTGCAATGTTCTCTAAGGGAACATCACAGTTTGTTAGAGGTTCAAGATCTCCATACAACCACTTGATGATGATCATACTAGTGATAGGGCACTCAATGTGCTCTATTTAATGTAGGATGTCCTTAGAAGATATAATACATATTAGTCCATAGGCTATGTCATTGTAGTTTAACCAAGTATGTTTCTATTCATGATCATTCGACTTAAGAACAAGTCCATGGAGATAGGGCAGTAGATCCTATGCAAGGAAATGATTTTTTATCCCTTCTTTCCAGGATGAATAGTTCTTTGAATTTATCTTAACAGTATAACAATGAAATAAAATACCTAAAAACATGTTTGTAACATATCTTAGCAGACTTATAACTTTTTTTCTAATTTGTGTTTATGAAATGCCCATGTGTTAAGCCCTTGTAAGACTAGAACATATGATAGCACTTTATAAGTTGAGTGTATTTACATTAAAACCCCCCAAATAGCTCAATTTAGACACCCTTATTAACTACATTTTGTGGTACTTTATAAGTTGAGTGTGATTATAATGCTTGTTGTGTTTTCTAGGCTTTCAAAATGTCTAAGAAAAAAAATATATTGAAACTACACTTTTAGAATAGAATGAGAGAAAATGAACAAGACCACTAGGAAGTACACATAAATACATTTAATTTTAAAAAAAGGCCTAGAAAGGAGTTGTTTGAGAAAGTTATGGCCCTCTTAGGGTCTCAAAATACAAATTGTACAACAAAAAATCTAAGAAAACTTAAATTTAAAACATCTAGGAGTAATGAGCAGAAATGGATTACATCATTGTGAAGAGTATAAAATTTTGCTCCATTTGAAAAAATATTGTACACAAAAATCTCATTATACAACCAAGAAAGGGCCTCTCAAAATTTCTCTTCAAAATTAAAAACACAAATGAGAGGGGGGTCTACTATTGGGTGGTGGTTTGGTGGCCTATGGGTAGCAGACTAATGGCACCACTAATAGAAGTGGCAGTCAAGAAGGGAATTAGTGGCTAAGCATTTGAGTGTAGGTTGTGTGCTAGTTGAGCCACTTCGGTAGCAAGTTGTGGTGGTGCTTAGGTTGTTTACTAGAAGTTGGCTGGTGAAGGGATAGTGGTGGGCCAACTAAGAGCTATTGTTGGGTTGAGATATGGGTGGTGGTGGCTATTGTTAGGGCCATAGGTGGGTAGTGTATAGAGGAGGGAAGATGATACAAAAGAAACTACCACTATAGTGTTGAGGGTGGTAGGGGCCACTATAGCCCTGTTGTTTATGGGGGCATGAGGACCTATAAACCCTATTCATGGTAGGGTTCATACCCTATCGTGGAAAGGTATAGGGATAACTTTGTATTTTTTAATTTTTAAACTAAAAAGAGCACAATAAAAATTTTATATATTTATTTAAAAAGAAACTGTGTTAGACCTGTGCAAGTAGGTCATACAACTTCTTGGACGAAAAAAATTTAAGTGCTCCAATTTTGAGAAATTTTATGTCAATTCCTAGGTTCTTGGCCCTTCCAAACATAATGTAAAAAGAAAATGCAAAAAAAATATTGTTTCCACATAACCCTCATGCAAGAAACAAATGCAGAACAAGTATTTAGAATCCACAATGCAAAAGAATAAGAAAGCATACCACAAGAAAACACTAAATATACCCTAGGAAAACTATCTTTTAAGGGAAAAAACCAACCTCCAAAAGCACCCAAAAAAATTAATGATTTATCTCAAAAAATAAGATTACAATACACTTGCAGAGCCTCCATGCGAGGCCTCTGAAGCATCAAGCACCTATTGAAATGCACAGGACAAATGAGAGGGGGGGTAAACCAGTTGTCACAAAACTTTAACCACTTATGAATATCAATACATCAAATTCTTAATCATTCTTATTAAGATTAACCATGAAAGCATGAAACAAGAAACTCAACACCATAACACATGAGACACCACAATTTTATATGGAAAACCCTATAAGGGAAAAACCATGGTGGGTGTTAGCCCACAAAAATAAATAAGTTATAGCAATACCAAAAATCAGAGGCTCACTACCCAAAATGCTCACTACAAATGTTAGGGCTCACTGCCAAGATCGACTCATTGCCAAGGGGTGGCTCATTGCCAAGGATTGGTGAACTGATTTGATAGCATATACTCCATGCATGGATTTAGTTCCATTAAAGCACAATATAACTCCTATGCTCTGCTCTTCTTACACCTTTGCACTTATCTTTTCATTTTTGCACTTCAACATCTTTTTTTTGCAACTACATTACATGCTTTTATAGAATTCATCAACCTTGGAATGTACATCAAGGTCGGCATTACATTCATCAACCATTGGAACAATATCCAAGGTCAGCATTACAAACATACATAGAAATAGGTTTGGACCTAAACAAAATTTGCTAAGGTAAAGCTATATGCGAATCATGCTATGCCTTAGCTGGGACTTATGCAATCTTCCATGTCATGACATGCTTCCACAATCTTCAATGTATCTCCGCAAGTAATGAAAACAACCAAGTCGGCCAAGACTAGTGTTAACATTAAGTCTTCTAAGAATAGTCTTCATCCACAATCCAAATTTTTCTTTGTGGCCCAATCCAAAGGTAGGAGCACGATCAGGAGACATCCACAAGCACAATGTAATCACTAGGAACAACCACATGATTTCTAACCACTCTGTCAAGAAGATTCTTCAAATAGGAGCACAAGAACAACACTGTCAGCTACTATCATAAAGAAAGGATAGCTTGCAGACCACCAAATCATGAATCATTGGAGTTAAAGGTACTCAACATTATTTCAGACTTAACTCATGAACTGCAGATCATAATACTTCAATGCAGAGCAAAATACATTCTCCCTGTCACTAGTGAATACTCAGAAAAAGGAGTTTTCACTCTGGTGATCATAACTCACTCATATCTTCATACCAAAGCTCAAAATTGGAACATAGCATCTTTAGATATGCCTCTAAATAAATTCTAATCCATAGACAAAGATATTAATTCTAAAAGAAATGTGGAGCAATCTATTGGATTGTTATGTTGTAAACAAAGATACTCTTCTATACACTATTTCCACCAGAGGAGAAAATTTTCTCAAAAGCACTTGGAAACTCAATATTATGATCACTTACTCATTATCTCCAAAACTTATGTAAGCTAGTGCAAAGCATCTAACTCATTACAAGAAAGCATCAAATATAGACCACAGTTGACACCAATGACAACACAGATATGTTGACATCAATGACAACACTGGTTAGGAGCATACTCGCAACAATCTCCCCCTTTGTCATTGATGGCAACATATGGTGTGAAAAAATGCAATGACCATCAAGACAAGATACTCCCTCTTTGTTTTTACACATCCACACTCTTCTTCCCCCTGAGTTTTTCACATGATTTCTCTCCCCCTTTGACATCAATGGCAAAGGGCACATACTTGCACTCTACTACTCTAATCAAATTGCTCTTTCATGAATACTGTAACACTTACTGTTCTTTGTTAGGAATACATATTAGGAACACTTGCTACTCCCCTTTAGAGGTAGCTCTCAAAACATCAATTGAGATCAAAGAATGAGGCTTTGGATACCATTGGACTAATGCATTCTTATGCATCTTAGTTTAGAGCAAGAGGGGTAATAAATACTGTAACACTTACTGTTCTTTGTTAGGAACACATATTAGGAACACTTTCTACTCCCCTTTAGAGGTAGCTCTCAAAACATCAATCGAGATCAAAGAATGAGGCTTTGGATACCATTGGACTAATGCATTCGTATACATCTTAGTTCAGAGCAAGAGGGGTAATAACCCCTAACTTTTCTCTGAGATACTCAAGGGTATCCTTAGGTAGAGGCTTAGTGAAAATATCAGCAATCTAATCCTTTGTGGACACATATTCTACTTTATTTCATTTTCTATCACATTCTCTCTCAAAAAGTGATATCTTATTGATATATGCTTTGTTCTTGAGTGCATCACTCAATTCTTTGAAATGTTTATGACACTTGTATTGTCAAAAAATCTTGCAATTAGATCTTCATACACAACTCTTATATCCTTCAAAGTTTTCTTCATCTACAACACTTGAGTGCAACAACATTATGCTACAATATACTCTGCTTCTAGAGTAGACAAGGAGATCAAATCTTGTTTCTTACTTAGACATGAAACCAATCTATTACCCAAGAAGAAAGCACCTCCACTTGTACTCTTTCTATCATCAACATCTCTGGCCCAATTTGCATATGTATAAGCACTGAGAGTGAAATCATTATTCTTTGGATACCATAAGCCACGATCTGATGTGCCTTTTAGATACCTCAAGTTTCTCTTGACTACCATCACATGTGATTCTCTAGGATCTTCTTGAAATCTTGCCACAAGACATACTGCATGCATTATATCATGTCTACTTTGAGTTAGATAAAGTAATCCTCCAATCATAGATCTATACCTTTTCTGATTAGTCTTAGGTGATTCATCAATTTTTCTTAATTTGGAGCTAGTCACCATGGGAGTGCATACTAGTTTGGATTCCTCCATCCCAAACTTCCTTAACAACTCTTACATACTTAGACTGAGAAATGAAGATTCCTTTATCTAATTGAGTAATTTGCAGACCTAGAAAGAAATTCATTTCACCAAACATAGACATCTCAAATTCATTTTGCATTTCTCTTGAAAACTTCATGCACATACCTTCATTTCCTCCAAAGATAATGTCATCAACAAAGACTTTAACAATCAGGATTTGATTCTCATTGATTTTGAAATAGAGATTGCTATTAGTATTGCCTTTATTGTACTCTAATTGCAGTAGATACTTGTCTAACCTTGCATACCATGCTCTGGAGGCTTTCTTCAGTCCATATAATACCTTTTTAAATCTACACTCCATATCACTTTGGTTTTATAATAGAAATCCTTCTGGTTGCTTAATGTAAACTTCCTCTTCCAATTCACCATTCAAGAATGCAAACTTCACATCCATCTGATACACTTTGAAATCTTTGTGAGTTGCAAATGCCAGAAATATTCTGATTGCTTCAATCCTAGCCACTGGAGTAAAAGTCTCTTTAAAATCTATTACTTCAATTTGAGAATATCCTTTATACACAAGCCTTGCTTTGTTTCTTACAACTTC
Source organism: Cunninghamia lanceolata (assembly GCA_027924645.1). Lineage (NCBI taxonomy): Eukaryota > Viridiplantae > Streptophyta > Pinopsida > Cupressales > Cupressaceae > Cunninghamia > Cunninghamia lanceolata. The sequence continues at coordinate 2,550,638 of BSBN01000610.1, forward strand.
TCCGTTTTAATTCAGCTTGTTCTTGAAAACCCATTTAGTTCCAATGACATTCTTATCAGTAGGTCTAGGAACCAATTCCCAAGTTTGATTCTTCTCTATCTGCATCAGTTCTTCTTCCATGGCTTTTACCCAATTTTCATCATTGCAAGCTTCATTCATAGTTTTTAGTTCAACCATTGAAAGAAAATAGTAATTCACTTGTTCTTTTGTAGCTCTTTTCCTTGTTAGAACACCTTTGTTTTTGTCACCTATAATCTAATCTTTAGAATTATTGATCCTTATGATACCTGGGAGTCTTAACAACACTTTCTGGAGCCTCTTCTTCATCCTAATTGTCTTCTTGTTCAACTTTTTCTTCATTTACTATAATCACAGGTTCATCTGAACTTAGATATGATATTCTTTCCTTGCCTTCATCCACCTTCACATTAGCACTCTCAACAATTTTTTTTAGTCTCTTATTGTAGCACCGATATGCCTTACTCTTGGTAGAGTAACCAAGAAAAATTCCTTCATCACATCTAGCGTCAAACTTGCCTAGTTCTTCATCTCTTCTGATATAACATTTGCTACCCAAAACTTTGAAATACTTCATTGTACTAACTCTTCCATACCATAATTCAAAAGGATTTTAGAACCATTACCTTTGACTTGAACTTTATTTAGGATGTACATAGCAGTATGTATGGCTTCTCTCAAATATACTTCCAGTAGGTCAACTTCCTTTAGCATAGTCCTAGTAGCCTCTTGAACTGTCACGTTCTTTCTATGCCACAACTAAATCTCATCTATCTGAGCCAATAAACAATAATCATTAGTTCCTTTTAATTGGTAAATGTTACCTCTAGTCTTCTTACTGGTAGCAATCATTGTTCCAAAGCTTTCCATGATATTACACCCATTGTCTTTGAATCTCAGATCATAACCTTTGTCAAACATCTGACCAACACTCAAAAGATTATGCTTTAAACCCTTCACATATAGGACATTATCATTGTTGTGCTTTCCATCAAAAGAAATAGATCCTTTTCGACAAATCTTATCAGCTGCATTATCTCCAAACCTAACCAGTCCTCCATCATACTTTTCCAAACTCACAAACTTACTTTTGTCACTAGTCATGTGATGTGAGAATCCACTATCAATAATCCATTCATCCTTATCTTTCTCAACCTAAATAGTGAAAACACTTTCTTGCACTGGTTTTTCTTCCTTCACACAGCTCGTAGGATTAGTAGACATGTGTTCTTCTTTAATTACAATAAACAAGCACTCATTTGCACTAGTACTAGTATCATCAAATTCATCATCTGTCACACCTTCATCATCAAGATCTCTAGCATAGTAGCATTTCTTTGGAACCCTAGGTCTATTCTCAAATCTTTTTCTATTCCTTTCAATTCTCTCAAGACACCTAGATGCATAGTGACCAACCTTACCACATGTAAAAAAATTTGAAAGGTAATTTACCTTTGAACTTACCAGAACCTCTTTGCAGTCTTTCAACAAAGTTTGTTTCAATTTCATCAAGCTCATCATCAGGTTCCACTTTGTACTTTTCAGCTTTGGAGATCTTATCTGAAGACTAGCTTTGAAAGTAGTCTCAATCTTCGGCAAAGCATCACCAAGCTCTCTTATCTCAAAGGCTGTAAGCTTTCCTAACAATTGATCCTTGGTGACATCTTTCACAGTCATTAATTCTTGAATTGCAGCTACCTTGTGACTTTAGGATTTAGGTAATGACCTAAGAATTTTCATCATAACTTCCTTATTCTCAATAGTTCCTCCCATACCTTTTATTCCATTGACAATTTCATCAACTTTTTGCATGTAGGCTGTTATATTTTCATGTTCGCTCATCTTTAAACCTTCATATTTCGCTTTTAGACCTTGCAATTTGGTGCTTTTACCAGACTCATCTCCTTCATACAGATTTTCTGCTTTTTCCAGACTTCATGAGTAATTTCTAGATCCATGACCTTTATCAATTTAGTGTCAAACAAGGCACTTAACAAAGCATCTCTAGCTTTTATATTTAACTCATTCTTTGATTTCATCTTCAGTTGTTAAACCATTTTGAGGCATGGTATACTTGGTCTCTGTTGCTTTCCATATTCTATAAACAAGACAAAGGAGATTTATTTTCATTCGTACCTTCCATAAAGACTAGATCATCCCATCAAACTAAGGAGCTTCTTTCTTATAAGACATCCTGGATTGACCTCAAGCTGTTAGGCTTACTTCCAAGGAACCTGTTCTGATACCAATTGTTGAAATGCACAAGACAACTGAGAGGGGGGGGTGAATCAGTTGTCACAAAACTTTAACCACTTATGAATATCAACACATCAAATTCTTCATCACTGTTATTAAGATTAACCATGAAAGCATGAAACAAGAAGCTCAACACAATAACACACGAGACACCACAATTTTTATGTGGAAAACCCTATAAGGGAAAAACCATGGTGGGTGTTAGCCCATATAAATAAATAAGTTATAGAAATACCAAAAATTAGAGGCTCATTTCCCAAAATGCTCACTGCCAAGATCAATTCGCTGCCAAGAATTGGTGAACTGATTTGATAGCATCTACTCCATGCCTAGATTCAGTTCCATTGAAGCACAATATAACTTCTCTGCTCTTCTCTTCTTACACCTTCTCACTTATCTTTTCATTTTCACACTTCAACATCTTTTTTTTTGCAACTACATTACATGCTTTTATACAATTCATCAACCTTGGAATGTACATCAAGGTCGGCATTACATTCATCAACTATTGGAACAATCTCCAAGGTTGGCTTTACAAACATACATAGAAATAGGTCTAGACCTAAACAAAATTTTCTAAGGCAAAGATGTATGTGGATCATGTTATGCCTTAGCTGGGACTCAAATGTAATCTTCCATGTCACGACATGCTTCCACAATCTTTGATGTATCTCTACAAGTAATGAAAACACCCACATCAGCCAAGACTAGTGTTAACATTAAGTCTTCTAAGAACAGTCTTCATCCATGATCCAAATTTTTTGTGTGGACCAATCCAAAGGTAGGAGCACGATCAAGAGACATCCACAAGTACATTATAATCACCAGGAACAACCACATGATTTCTAACCACTCTGTCAAGAAGATTCTTCAGACCGGAGCACAAGAACAACATTGTCAAGTACTATCATAAAGAAAGGATAGCTTGCGGACCACCAAATCATGAATCATTGGAGTTGAAGGTACTCAACATTATTTTAGACTTAACTTATAATCTGTAGATCATAATACTTCAATGCAGATGAATGTAGAGCAAAATACATTCTCCCTATCACTAGTGAATACTCAAAAAAAAGAAGTTTTCACTTTGGTGATCATAACTCACTTAAATCTTCATATTGAAGGCTCAAACTTGGAACATAGCATCTTCAGACATGCCTCTAAACAACTTCTAATCTGCAAACAAAGATACTCATTCTACAAGAAATGTAGAGCAATCTACTGGATTGTTATGTTGTAAACAAAGATACTCTTCTATACACTATTTCCAGCAGAGGAACAAATTTTCTCAAAACCACTTGGAAACTCAATATTATGATCTCTTACTCATTATCTCCAACACCTATATAAGCTAGTACAAAGCATCAAATCAAGAACACAGTTGACACTAATGACAACACAGATATGTTGACATCAATGACAACACTGGTTAGGAACATACTCGCAACAATCTCCCCCTTTGTCATTGATGGCAACATATGATGTGAAAAATTGCAATGACCATCAAGACAAGATACTCCCTCTTTCTTTTTACACATCAGCACTCTTCCTCCCCCTGAGTTTTTTCACATGATTTCTCTCCCCCTTTGACATCAATGGAAAAGGGCACATACTTGCACTTTGCTGCTCTTATCAAATTGCTCTTTCATGAAAATTGTAACTCTTATCGTTCTTTGTCAGGAACACATATCGGGAACACTTGCTACTCCCCTTTAGAGGTAGCTCTCAAAACATCAATTGAGATCAAAGAATGAGGCTTTGGATACCACTGGACTGATGCATTCTTATGCATCTTAGGTTAGAGCAGGAGGGGAAATAACCCCTAACTTTTCTCTGAGATACTCAAGGGTATCCTTAGGCAAAGGGTTAGTGAAAATATCAGCAATCTAATACTTTGTGGACACATATTCTTCTTTACTTCATTTTCTATCACATTCTCTCTCAAAAAGTGATACCTTATTGATATATGCTTTGTTCTTGAGTACATCACTTGATTCTTTGAAATGTTTATGGCACTTGCATTGTCACAAAAGCTTGCAATCGGATCTTCATACACATCTCTTATATCCTTCAAAGTCTGCTTCGTCCACAACACTTGAGTGCAACATGCTGCTGCAATATACTCTATTTCTGGAGTAGACAAGAAGATCAAATTTTGTTTCTTACTTAGCCATGAAACCAATCTATTACCCAAGAAGAAAGCACCTCCACTTGTACTCTTTTTGTCATCAACATCTCCAGCCCAATTTGCAATTGTATAAGCATTGAGAGTGAAATTATTATTCTTTGGATAACATAAGCCATGATCTAATGTGCCTTTCAAATACCTCAAGTTTCTGTTGACTTCCATCACATGTGATTCTCTAGGATCTACTTGAAATCTTTCCACAAGACATACTGCATGCATTATATCATGTCTGCTTTGAGTTAGATAAAGTAATCCTCCAATCATAGATCTGTACCTTTTCTGATCAGTCTTAGGTGATTCATCAGTTTTGCTTAATTTGGAGCCACTCACCATGGGAGTGCATACTAGTTTGGATTCCTCCATCCCAAACTTCCTTAACAACTCTTACATACTTAGACTAAGAAATGAATATTCCTTTATCTAATTGAGTAATTTGTAGACCTAGAAAGAAATTCATTTCACCAAACATAGACATCTCAAATTCATTTTGAATTTCTCTTGTAAACTTCATAAACATACCTTCATTTCCTCTAAAGATAATATCATCAACAAAGACTTTAACAATCAGGATTTGATTCTCATTGATTTTGAAATAAAGATTGCTATTAACAGTGCCTTTATTGAACCTTAATTGCAGCAGATACGTGTCTAACCTTGCATACCATGCTCTGGAGGCTTTCTTCAATCTGTATAATGCCTTTTTTAATCTACACACCATATCACTTTGGTTTTATAACAGAAATCTATCCAATTGCTTAATGTAAACTTCCTCCTCTAATTCACCATTCAAGAATGCAGACTTAACATCCATCTGATACACTTTGAAATTTTTGTGAGCTGCAAATGCTAGAAATATTCTGATTGCTTCAATCCTATCCACTAGAGTAAAAGTCTCTTTAAAATCTATTCCTTCAATTTGAGAATATCCTTTGCACACAAGCCTTGCTTTGTTTTTTACAACTTCTCCGTTTTCATTCAGCTTGTTCTTAAAAACCCATTTAGTTCCAATGACATTTTGATCAGTAGGTCTAGGAACCAATTCCCAAGTTTGATTCTTCTCTATCTGCATCAGTTCTTCTTCCATAACTTTTACCCAATTTTCATCATTTCAAGCTTCATTCATAGTTTTTGGTTCAACCTTTGAAAGCAAACAGTAATTCACTTGTTCTTCTGCAGCTCTTTTCCTTGTTAGCACACCTTTGTTTTTGTCACCTATAATCTAATCTTCAGAATGATTGATCCTTACATACTTGGGAGTCTTAACAACACTTTTTGGAGCCTCTTCTTCATCCTAATTGTCTTCTTGGTCAACTTTTTCTTCATTTACTATAATCACAGGTTCATCTGATTCATAGCAATGTAGATATGATATTCTTTCCTTGCCTTCATCCACCTTCACATTAGCACTCTCAACATTTTTTTTCAGTCTCTTATTGTAGCACCGATATGCCTTACTCTTGGTAGAGTAACCAAGAAAAATTCCTTCATTACTTCTAGCATCAAACTTGCCTAGTTCTTCATCTCTTCTGATATAACATTTGCTACCCAAAGCTTTGAAATACTTCACTGTAGGAACTCTTCCATACCATAATTGAAAAAGATTTTAGAACTATTACCTTTGACTTGAACTCTGTTTAGGATGTACATAGCAGTATGTGTGGCTTCTCTCCAATATACTTCTTGTAGGTCAACTTTCTTTAGCATAGTCCTAGCAGCTTCTTGAACTATCATGTTCTTTCTTTCAACAACTCCATTCAATTGAGGAGTCCTAGGTGCAGATAGTTGTGTCTTTATCCCTTGTTCTTCACAGAAAATATTGAATTCATTTGATGTGAACTCACCTCCTCTATCAGACCTTAAGCATTTGATTCTCAATTCAAACTCATTCTCAACCATTACCTTGAAAACTTTGAACTTGTCTAAGGCTTCATATTTTTCTTTTAGAAAAGTGACCCAAGTCATTCTAGAATAGTCATCAATAAGCAACTTAAAATACATGTCACCTTGCAGACTTCTTGTTCTTGAGGGACCACACAAATCTGTAGCTCCAACAATCCAGCAAAGAATTGTTCTTTGCTTTTGAAACCTATTTTTGTTTGTTTCCCAAATTGACTCTCCTTGCAAATGGTGTTGGCTGGCTTAACAAGTTTAGGAAGATCTCTTACTGCCTGTGCATAACTTATTTTCACCAAATTGTCAAAATTGATATGACACATCCTTCTATGCCACAACTAACTTTCATTTGTCTTAGCCAATAAACAATAATCATTAGTTCCTCTTAATTGGTAAATGTTACCTCTGGTCTTCTTATCAGTAGTAATCACTGTTCTGGAGCTTTCCATGATCTTGCACCCATTGTCTTTGAATCTCAAATCATAACCTTTGTCACACATCTGACCAACACTCAAAATATTATGCTTTAAACCCTTCACATATAGGACATTATCATTGTTGTGCTTTCCATCAAAAGAAATAGATCCTTTTTGACAAATCTTATCAGTTGCATTATCTCCAAACCTAACCAGTCCTCCATCATACTTTTCCAAACTCACAAACTTACTTTTGTCACTGGTCATGTGATGTGAGAATCCAATATCAATAATCCATTCATCCTTATCTTTCTCAACCTGAATAGTGAAAACACTTTCTTCCACTGGTTTTTCTTCCTTCACACAACTAGCAAGATTAGTAGACACAAGTTCTTCTTTAATTGCAATAAACAACCACTCATTTGCACCAGTACTAGCATCATCAGATTCATCATCTGTCACACCTTCATCATCAAGATCTCTAACATAGTAGTATTTCTTTGGAACCCTAGGTCTACTCTCAAATCTTTTTCTATTCCTTTCAATTCTCTTAGGACACCTAGAGGCATAGTGACCAACCTTACCACATGTAAAACATTTGAAAGGTAATTTGCCCTTGAACTTACCAAAACCTCTTTGCAGTCTTTCAACAAAGTTTGTTTCGATTTCATCAAGCTCATCATCAGGTTCCACCTTGTACTTTTCAGCTCTAGAGATCTTATATGAAGTACAAGCTTTGAAAGCAGTCTCAATCTTCGGCAGAGCATCACCAAGCTCTCTTATCCCAAAGGTTGTAAGCTTTCCTAACAACTGATCCTTGGTGACATCTTTCACAATCATTACTTCTTCAATTGCAGCCACCTTGTGACTGTAGGATTTAGGTAATGACCTAAGAATTTTCATCATAACTTCCTTCTTCTCAATAGTTTCTCCCATACCTTTTATTCCATTGACAATTTCATCAACTTTTTACATGTAGGCTATTATATTTTCATCTTTTCTCATCTTTAAACCTTCATATTTCACTTTTAGACCTTGCAATTTGGTGTTACCAGACTCATCTCCTTCATACAGATTTTTCAGCTTTTCCCAAACTTCATTAGCAGTTTTCAAATCCATTACCTTAATCAACTTAGTGTTCGACAAGGCACTTAATAGAACATCTCTAGTTTTTATATTTAGCTCATATTCTTTGATTTCATCTTTAGGTTTTAAACCATTCTCAGGCATGGTATACTTGGTCTCTATCGCTTTCCATATTCTCTAACCAAGACAAAGGAGATGGATTTTCATTTGTACCTTCCATAAAGAATAATTCATCCCATCGGACTAAGGAGCTTCTTTCTTATAAGACATCCTGGATCGACCTCAAGTTGTTAGGCTTACTTTTGAGGAACTTGCTCTGATACCAATTGTTGAAATGGACAAGACAACTGAGAGGGGAGGTGAATCAGTTGTCACAAAACTTTAACCACTTATGAATATCAACAAATCAAATTCTTTATCATTGTTGTTAAGATTGACCATGAAAGCATGAAACAAGAAGCTCAACACAATAACACATGAGACACCATAATTTTTATGTGGAAAACCCTATAAGGGAAAAACCATGGTGGGTGTTAGCCCACATAAATAAATAAATTATAGAAATACCAAAAATCAGAGGCTCATTCCCCAAAATGCTCACTACAAATTTTAGGGCTCACTGCCAAGATTCGTTCATTGCCAGGGGTGGTTCACTACCAAGGATTGGCGAACTGATTTGATAGCATCTACTCCATGCCTAGATTCAATTCCATTGAAGCAAAGTATAACTTCTCTGCTCTTCTCTTCTCACACCTTCTCACTTATCTTTTCATTTTCGCACTTCAACATTTTTTTTTTTGCAACTACATTATATGCTTTCATACAATTCATCAACCTTGGAATGTACATCAAGGTCGGCATTACATTCATCAACTATTGGAACAATCTCCAAGGTTGGCTTTACAAATATACATAGAAATAGGTCTAGACCTAAACAAAATTTTCTAAGGCAAAGATGTATGTGGATCATGTTATGCCTTAGCTGGGACTCAAATGTAATCTTCCATGTCATGACATGCTTCCACAATCTTTGATGTATCTCTACAAGTAATGAAAACACCCACATCAGCCAAGACTAGTGTTAACATTAAGTCTTCTAAGAACAGTCTTCATCCATGATCCAATTTTTTTGTGTGGACCAATCCAAAGGTAGGAGCACGATTAGGAGACATCCACAAGCACATTGTAATCACCAGGAACAACCACACGATTTCTAACCACTCTGTCAAGAAGATTCTTCAAACTGGAGCACAAGAACAATACTATTAGCTACTGTCATAAAAAAAGGATAGATTGTGGACCACCAAATCATGAATCATTGGAGTTGAAGGCACTTAAAATTATTTCAAACTTAACTTATGAACCACAGATCATAATACTTCAATGCGAAGGAATGCGGAGCAAAATACATTCTCCCTATCAACAGTGAATACTCAGAAAAAGTAGTTTTCACTCTGGTGATCATAACTCACTCAAATCTTCATACCGGAGTCTCAAACTTGGAACATAGCATCTTCAGACATGCCTCTAAACAACTTCTAATCTATAGACAAAGCTATTCATTCTACAAGAAATGTGGAGCAATCTACTGGATTGTTCTGTTGTAAACAAAGATACACTTCTATACACTATTTCCACCGAAGGAGCAAATTTTCTCAAAAGCACTTGGAAACTCAATATCAAGATCACTTACTCATTATGTCCAACACTTATATAAGCTAGTGCAAAGCATCTAACTCATTACAAGCAAGCATCAAATCAAGAACACAGTTGACACCAATGACAACATAGATATGTTGACATCAATGACAACACCAAGTAGGCACATACTCGTAACATCACCCTAGTTACATTCCTCCATGTGAACAAAGAAAAGAGAACCATGTAGCCACACATCCCAATCTATGCTTTCTCCAATCACATATGTAACCTACAAGAAATGTTCATTTAAACCTTGGCCAACAAGCCAAAATTTACACAAGTCAACCTCAACAACTACTCGTGTTTCTTTTATAAAAAAAGCTTGCACAAAACCACTAAGTGGTATTACATAAACCACATGCCTCAAAACAATGAGCTCACTAAACCATGACTCCAAATTAAATATTTGGTACTAAGTTAAATTCCCAATAATAAATACTTTCCCAATGTGACACCAACATTAAATATTTATTCAAATGTCTCATACAATATATATGTGGCCCCAATAATATCTAACCAATGTGGTATCCACATCATTAAGATGCACCAAAATTAAATATTTATTTTTACATTTTTAACATTATTATTATTCAAGGCGTACAACACACCTTTCATAACATATTGGCATAGTCTTTTTTAGCATCTCACTTCCTACAATAGATCTTTGCAAAAAATAAAGCAAACCCTCACACAATTAGCCAGCTTTGGGTTGTCTAATTTAAATAAAATAAAAGTGGATCCTAGCTAATTTGACTATTTTAGACATAATGGTGAGATCAAAATGGATCCATCATTCACCTGATTTACCAAATACTAAGATCTACTTGCCCCATGATCTATAAATTGACTAACTATGACATCATGGCTCTAATACCATGTTAGAATTTTTTATAAACAACAAATATACCTAGGACCTAATGTATACGAGTTAATCACAAATCTACATGAACATAATAAATTTATTCATTACAATATTACAAATCTCAATTACAAAGAGAATTGTACGAATATGTAGACCTCTTAGATTCATGAATTAAGGAGATGACATGTCCAAAAGCTATGAATTTAACTCTTAGTCACCCCTAAATAGAAGGTGAGTTAACTCAATCTAAGACAAATGTGGTCTTGACTAAACCTAGGTGGCACCTAACTGTCATCAATCAATGATTGATGAGGTAGTGGTAGCACTTGTGTACCTTAAGTCAAGTGAACACATGTCATTATTAGCTACCTAGGTGAGAATAATTAAATATTCCTATTATCCTAAGTAAACTTAATAACTAGGTGCAATATTACACTTAAGATGAACAATATCCTAGGTGAAGTGAAATATTTACACTAATAAATTCATGGCAAATATGGCCCCATCAATAGGGTGAGTTTTAATGGTAATAACAAATATGGTGTATAATTAAAACATGTATCATGAATTCAAGGTGATTAGCCATCATCATGCATAAATTACCATGGGGAAAAGGTCTAATATAACAGATTAATAATTAATTGGGAGGCAATTTAACAACCATTGGACCATTTTTTGGTAAAATCATGGTGAGTTGGCACTCCTTATGTTCAATACTATCTACCTAGAATTATTGTGTTAATTTGAATAATTTGCTAATTGGAAAATATTCACCACTAAGAATCACTAGAATGCATTACAATGTCAAGTCATTACCTTCTCAAGTCAATGTTTTTGGTAGGTCCCTATTACAAAAGGCCAACGGGTAGCAAAACATGCCAACGGCCACGAACAACAAAACAACAACAAACTAATAGTTAACTAACATAACACTATTAAAAGAGAACCAATACCAAAAACAAACATAAAACTAGAAACTACTTAAGCAGATCATTCCATTCATCCTTAACGAACTCCATAAGTTCCTCCTTGATCATAGTCTTTTCATCCTTGTCATCCTGCTCATTATGAGCATCTTTCATAATAATCAGCATCATACATTGGATCACCTTCAAGTACACAGAGGTAAGAACCTTAACCTTGTTCTCCACACAGAGAAGTATCCTCTTGACATCAACTATCTCCTTGTATATCTAGTTACTATTGACACCGTTCCTAGCATTGTTAGCTTCTTTCTCAGGGGTTTCAAGGATCTCCACTTCTTCTTGATCTGTCTCATAATAGGAGTTATTTAGAGACTCAAAGTGACTAACCCCTCTTGCTCATCTGGTTTCTCAAGAGTTGACTTGACTTCTTTGATTTCAACCTCGTCCTCTAGGTTTGAAGCAGAGGAATAATCAACAATTTTAAGAACATGAGTTTTACCCCTAGCCAATCTGCTGGACCTACGAATATTAGGTCTTCTCACAATACTCCCAATAATTTTAGTAGCCGCCTTATTCTCTTCACCCATATCAACTCCCTACTCTTGAGGCTCAACATTCCCCTTAACCATAGCCAGGTCAAACACTTTCACACCACCTGCAGCATTCTTAGCTTTCTTTTTACCACCCTTCCCAGGAACATGGTGTTCCTCTGAGTACCTTTCCATTTTTTACCACCTGAGTGCGAAGGGCTATTCTTCAACCCACACAAGCCCTCCGTAGCAGCCTTCTAGGATTGCCTTAGGGACCCATCTACACCCCCGAAGGAGTAGTCGAGTCATTCAGACCTTGCATAATAGGGTTAACTTTCTAGGGGACTAGAGGGGTTTTAGTGCCTTTTTTCTTGTAGGATCGATGATGCAGGAGCATCACTCATAGTCATATTTTTAAGGTCATTTTGATGTTAAGAGTCCTATTTGAGTGTCTATAGGTCTTAGGGGGTCCATTGGGATAATTTCCAATGGCTTAGAGTTCTTAGGAAGTCCTAGAAATTCAAATTTTGATTTTCTCGCCAAAATGCAAATTTGAATTTTCTAGGTGATTTTAGCTTGTAGGAGAGTTGGGGTTTGTTAATCAGCCTTGGAAATGGGTTTTTTGAGTCCAATAAGGTCTTTATAGACCATGGTAGACCATGTAGGGTCTCTTTCACATGTTGTTTTCAAGTCTAGGTAGTGATATAGGTGAAAAAACTAAAGTTTGATAACATATGATTGGGTTTTAAGACAATATTGTTAGGTTTTGCACAAAAAAGACAAATGTACTCGATGGTAACTGATTTTCATTTATTATGAATGAAGGAGAATGAGCATGTATGCTCCAAGAAGATCTGGAGGTAGTTTTTTATAAAAATACCTTGTTTTCTTTGCAATTTATGGCCATGTACAGAATGGTACAGGCATGGAAATGTGTGAAAGGATGGAACATTATGTTATAGGTCTAATTCATTTATTATTTTGAGGTTTCATGGTGTTTTGGTGGAGGTAAACTAATTGATTCCTTCACTGCCTTGTTTCTGACCTAGGATTTCCAGCAAGAGGAAAAAAGTCATAACTTTTCTTTGAACTATTGAAAATTCATGAAACTTGGTCAAAGTATTCATTGGGACATGTACTAAGTTTCCTCCAAAGAAAAATTCATGACTCATTTATATGCATGATTTATTAAGGACTGTGTGTTGTTGTCATAAAAGACTGTCAAAACCCTAGTAGAATGAGGGTTTAAGAGGAAATTTGTTCTTGTTGAGTTTGACATAGGAAGGTGAGGGTTTGGTGATGTCTTACAGAGTGTGTAGAATGGTTAGGAAAACCTAGGAGGCCTTAAGAAAGTGTTTTTCATTCAAAGTGCCCATTAAATCTTGTTAAGGGTTTAAGCCTAGAAAGATAGGCTTGTAGGATAGGGTACAATTTGAAATCTCCCTTGAAGGGTCAGTGAAATCTTGTGAAAGTTGTTGAATACTTGCATTGTCCTTGTTCTTGTTATGCATAAGGTCTTGTTATTGTAACCCTTTGCATCATTATTGGTATTAGAGCCTAGGTTAATCCAAGAAAGCTAATACATGAGTTAACAATCCAAAAGGAGAAAGATGCCTCCAAGAGTCAATGTAGCTGAAAGGGTGACAGAGAATAGCCACATAGTTGGGAGAAGCCCTTGCCAGAGATATGAGGGAAATGAGAGTTAATTTAGATGCAAGACTCACTACAGTGGAAGCTAACCAAAGATGAGGAGTGGTTACAGGAGATATGAGTGACCAAGATGAAGTGGTGGATGAAGCAACACAAGAAGAACCTCAAGAAGAGAGGGACGCTGATGATTTGAGGATGGAAAGATTGATAAGGATAGTCAAGGGTGAAGGAACCAAGGTGAATATGGAACTTCCAGTGCATGTAGGTAGTTTGAATGGTGATGAACTCCTTGATTGGATAGGGGAGTTGGACAAGTACTTTGAGTTTGAGGAGCTACCTGAAGAGCAACAAGTTGGCCAGGACCAAGTTCAAAATCCATGCATCCCTATGGTGGGATTATGTTCAGGAAGAAAGGAGAAAGAAAGGCAAATCCAAGATTACTTCTTGGGATAGGATGATTGCAAAGTTGAAGCGAAAATTCATGCCAAGTGACTACATGACTCAATTGTATAGGAAGTTGTAGAACTTGAAACAAAACGATATGGGAGTGAAAGAGTAAACTAAAGAGTTTTACAAGTTGAGTATCATATCAAGACATATGGAGGATGACACTGACAAGGTTGCAAGATACCTTAATGGATTGAAGTATAACTTACAAGATGAGTTGAGACTTACAAGCCCCATGACACTTGAGGAGTACTATCAACTAGCCTTAAAGGTTGAGGAGAAGTTGAATAGGAAGCAAGAAAAATAGAATAGAGGTAGAGGAAGGACTTTCAAAGGTAGACGTCCATATGCTAGTAGAGGAAAGCCACAAAGAAGTCAAGGTGAATCAAGCACTAAATCCAAGATGAGGCTTTAGAGGAAGAAGGCCTAACTTCAGGGGCAGGTTTGGACAAAGAGGAGGATTCAATGGTTTCACAGGTAAATGCTATAAGTGCAACAAATTTGCAGGTCATCAAGCTTCGGAGTGTATAGAAGAGCAATCAACTACCACATTTAGAAGTGAAAGAAGAACTCAAGTTGCTCGAGGAGATGAAGAGAGTGTTAATTCCTCACCACAACTAGAAGAACTAGAGAAAGGAGAGGCCTTGTTGATGAGAAGTGATGAGAGAAAATTATGTTCCATTTTATGCCATATTATAACCTATTTCATGCACCCTCATACCCATTCCAACATTCCATTTTCATTCCATATCATTACCATTTTACCATATTATGTTGCATATGATTTAATATATATGTCATATTTAATTTAGTTATTAGATAAAATATGTAAATAAATAATATAAGATTGTATTTACTAATATATCTTTCAGTATGTCAAGAAAATTAATCTTTCAACATGTAGCTTTAAGAGTGCAAACTTCTTGTCATGTAGAAAACCTTCTTGTCACTTTCTGGTCAGGAACTTCATTTTGTGACCAAATATTTATTTCTATCATATTTTCAAAAGGTGAAATAAAACTCCAAGGTGGCATTGGTTGCCTACTGACCATGCACCAGATTTAATATAAGCATAGAGAACCCGTGATGTAGATGTATTCACCAAACACTGCCTATTTTTGTTCGTTGTTATAACCGAATTGCTTGTGACCACAATGGATTTTTTTCCTATTAACCGTGTGATCCTCTCCACCTCCACACTATCATTTTGAACAGATCTATGATAAAAGATTTCTTGTGTGAAGGAAATTGAAACTGTCATTTCCTATATTTTATTTGTTGTTGTAACAATCTATGGCCCGTAAACAAGGTTGTACGTAAGCCATTCTTTGTTGCAAGAAAAAAACCAATAAACTATTCTTGTACACATTTGTTAGAGTTGCATCTATGTAAGAAGCGTAAGGCAAATTTCTAAGATATTATTGTACGTAGATTTCTGTATCAGACTTCTGTATCATTGGCAAATTATTCTTTGATGAATAAAATCAATGTTTGCATAATTGTCCCAACGTAGAGAGTCTTTTGTTTTGTGTACCATGTGAACCAAGAGCAAGGGCCCACTCTTCGGGGAAGCTTGGTGATTTGTATAGTTTTTATTGTTTCAGTTTATGTATTTCTGCAATGTTATTTTATTATTGATTTGAGTGATTTATTTATGCATTAATGCTTTAATGTTGTACCTGTCGCTAGGAAGTGACAGTTCCTATCACTAGGATTATTTTTATTTGTTGTAGGTTTATTTTGATAGATACATTCATAACCACTCATCTCATGACTTTCACCCTTTTGTGGCATACAACCCTCACACCTTTCTCAAGATTACATCCCGGATTGACACATAGAACAAGCTGAATCTAGTTACTAATTCCTCATATTTATTTACCCCAGTGTTGGCCTATCAAGGACATTCATCAATGTTCCAATAGAGAAGGAGCCACCTCAAAGGAAGTCACTATTTAGGATTGTTTGCAAGTGTCAAGGTAAGTGTTGTCAAGTTGTGATAGATTTTGGTAGTAGTGATAATTTAGTTGTTGTTGAGATGGTAGAGAAACTAAATTTGAAGAGATTACCTCATCCTACACCATACAAGGTCTCATGGTTGAAAAAGGGACTACAAGTACTAGTCAATGAATAGTGTTGGGTAGAGTTTCAAATAGGAAGGTACAAAGACAAGGTGTTATGTGATATCATCCCTATGGATGTGTGCCGTGTTTATTTGGTAGGCCTTGGCAATATGATAGGAAAACAATGCATGATGGTAGGAAGAATGTTTATGTTTTGGAGAAGGATGGAGTTACCTATACCTTAGCACCTTTGAAAGAGGAAGATCAGGACTAAAAGGTTGGATCAAGTATGATGTTAGTGGGTGAAAAAGAGCTTCTAAAGACATTGGAAGAGAAAAAGATAGGCTTTGTAGTGCTGGTTAGACCTAGGATTGTCACAACAATAGAAAGAATTGATGAGTTGCCATGGGCGATTCAAGACATGTTGAAGGATTATGTAGATATAGTTGTGGATGAACTTCCAAATTCTTTGCCTCCAATAAGAGATATTAGTCATCATATAGACTTTATACTAGGGGCTAGTCTACCAAACAAGGCAGCCTACACGATGGCACCTAAACAAAATGAAGAAATCAGAAAACAAGTACAAGAGTTGCTTGACAAAGGGTTAATCAAGGAGAGTCTTAGCCCTTGTGCAGTTCCAACTATTTTGGCACCTAAGAAAGGAGGTGAGTGGAGAATGTGCACTGACTCCAAATCAATAAACAAGATAACAATTAGATATAGGTTTCCACTTCCAAGAATAGAGTACTTAATGGATTGTTTGAGTGGAGAAAGCTATTTCTCAAAGATAGACCTCAAAAGTGGATACCATCAAATAAGGATCAGACAAGGAGATGAATGGAAAATAATATTTAAAACAAATGAGGGCTTGTATCAGTGGCTTGTTATGCCATTTAGTCTTTCAAATGTACCTAGTACATTCATGAGGCTTGTGAATGAGGTCCTCAAGCCATACATTAGTAAGTTTGTAGTTGTTTATCTTGATGACGTAATGGTTTTCAGATTCATGCCAAGTGACTACATGACTCAGTTGTATAGGAAATTGCAGAACTTGAAACAAATGGATATGGGAGTGAAAGAGTAAACTAAAGAGTTTTACAAGTTGAGTATCAAATCAAGACATGTGGAGGATGACACTGACAAAGTTACAAGATACCTTAATGGATTGAAGTATAACTTACAAGATGAGTTGAGCCTTACAAGCTCCATGACACTTGAGGAGTAATATCAACTAGCCTTAAAGGTTGAGAAGAAGTTGAATAGGAAGCAAGAAAAATAGAATAGAGGTAGAGGAAGGACTTTCAGAGGTAGAGGTCCATATGCTAGTAGAGGAAAACCACAAAGAAGTCAAGGTGAATCAAGTACCTCTCAAGAACAAGCACCAAATCAAGGAGGAGGTTTTAGAGGAAGAAGGCCTAACTTTAGGGGCATATTTGGACAAAGAGGAGGATTCAATGGTTTCACATGTAAATGCTACAAGTGCAACAAATTTGCAGGTCATCAAGCTTGGAAGTGTCTAGAAGAGTAATCAACTACCACCTTTAGAAGTGAAAGAAGAACTCAAGTTGCTCAAGGAGGAGATGAAGTGAGTGTTAATTCCTCACCACAACCAGAAGAACCAGAGAAAGGAGAGGCCTTGTTGATGAGAAGTGATGAGAGAAAATTATGTTCCATTTTATGCCATATTATAACCTATTTCATGCACCCTCATACCCATTCCAACATTCCATTTTCATTCCATGTCATTACCATTTTACCATATTATGTTGCATATGATTTTAAAATATAAATCATATTTAATTTAATTATTGTATAAAATATGTGAATAAATAATATAAGATTGTATTTACTAATATAACTTTCACTATGTCAAGAAAATTAATCATTCAACATGTAGCTTTAAGGGTGCAAATCTTCTTGTCATGTAGAAAACCTTACTGTCACTTTCTAGTCAGGAACTTCATTTTGTGACCAGATATTTATTTATTTCATATTTTTAAAAGGTGAAATAAAACTCCAAGGTGGCATTGGTTACCTGCTAACCATGTACCAGATTTAATATAAGCATAGAGAATGCGTGATGTAGATGTATTCACCAAACACTACCTATTTATGTTCGTTGTTATAACCAAACTGCTTGTGACCACGATGGATTTTTGTCCTATTAACCACGTGATCCTCTCCACCTTAGCACTATCATTTTGAACAGATCTATGATAAAAGATTTCTTATGTGAAGGAAACTAAAACTGTCATTTCCTATATTTTATTTATTGTTGTAATAATCTATGGCCCGTAAACAAGGTTGTATGTAATCCATTCTTTGTTGCAGGAAAAAAACCAATAAACTATTCTTGTACACATTTGTTAGAGTTGTGTCTATATAAGTAGCATAAGGTAGATTTCTGAGATATTATTGTAGTCAAATTTCTATATCAAACTTCTGTATCATTGGTAGATTATTCTCTGATAAATGAAATCAATGTTTACATGATTGCCCTAGTGTAGAGAGGCTTTCGTTTTGTGCACTTGTGAACCAAGAGCAAGGTCCCACTCTTTGGGGAAGCTCAATGATTTCTATAGTTTTTTTTGTTTCAGATTAAGTATTTCTGCAATGTTATTTTGTTATTGATTTGAGTGATTTATTTATGTGTTAATGCTTTAATGTTGTACCTGTCTTCAGGAAGTGACAATTCCTGTCGCTAGGATTATTTTGATTTATTGTAGGTTTATTTTGATAGCTGCATTCATAACCACTCATCTCACAACTTTCACCCCTTTGTGGTATACAGCCCTAACACCTTTTGCAAGATTATGTCCTAGATTGACACCTAGACCAAGCTGAATCTAGTTACTAATTCCTCGTATTTATTTACCCCAGTGTTGGTCTATCAAGGACATTGATCAAAGTTCTAATGGAGAAGGAGCCATGTCAAAGGAAGTCACTATTCAAGATTGTTTGCAAGTGTCAAGGCAAGTATTGTCAAGTTGTTATAGATTTTGGTAGTACTGATAATTTAGTTGTTGTTGAGATGGTAGAGAAACTAAATTTGAAGAGATTACCTCATCCTACACCATACAAGGTCTCATGGCTGAAAAAGGGACAACAAGTACTAGTCAATGAACAGTGTTGGGTAGAGTTTCAAATAGGAAGGTACAAAGACAAGGTGTTATGTGATATCATCCCTATGGATGTGTGCCATGTATTATTTGGTAGGCCTTGGCAATGTGATAGGAAAACAATGCATAATGGTAGGAAGAATGTCTATGTTCTGGAGAAGGATGGAGTTACCTATATCTTAGCACCTTTGAAAGAGGAAGATAAGGACCAAAAGGTTGGATCAAGTGTGATGTTAGTGGGTGAAAAAGAGTTTCTAAAGCTATTTGAAGAGAAAGAGATAGGTTTTGCAGTGCTAGTCAAGCCTAGGATTGTCACAACAATAGAAAGAATTGATGAGTTGCCATGGGAGATTCAAGACATGTTGAAGGATTATGTAGATATAGTTGTGGATGAACTTCCAAATTCTTTGCCTCCAATAAGAGATATTAGTCATCATATAGACTTTATACTAGGGGCTAGTCTACCAAACAAGGCAGCCTACAAGATGACACCCCAACAAAATGAAGAAATCAAAAAACAAGTAAAAGAGTTGCTTGACAAAGGGTTAATCAGGGAGAGTCTTAGCCCTTATGCAGTTCCAACTATTTTGGCACCTAAGAAAGGAGGTGAGTGGAGAATGTGCATTGACTCCAGACCAATAAACAAGATAACAATTAGATATAGGTTTCCACTTCCAAGAATAGAGTACTTAATGGATTGTTTGAGTGGAGAAAGCTATTTCTCAAAGATAGACCTCAGAAGTGGATACCATCAAATAAGGATCAGACAAGGACATGAATGGAAAACAACATTTAAAACAAATGAGGGCCTATATGAGTGGCTTGTTATGCCATTTGGTCTTTCAAATGCACCTAGTACATTCATGAGGCTCATGAATGAGGTTCTCAAGCCATACATTGGTAAGTTTGTAGTTGTTTATCTTGATGACATATTGGTTTTCAGTTCTAACAAAGAAGAACACTTGTATCATTTGAATTTGGTGTTGAGAAAGCTACAAGAGGAAAAACTATTGATTAACTTTAAAAAGTGTGAGTTTATGAAGATAGAACTAATGTACCTTGGTTTTGTGGTTTCAAAAGGGATGTTGAAGACGAATCCAAGAAAAGTGAAGGCAATATTGGAGTGGCCTACACCTAGATCAGTCATAGAGGTAAGAAGTTTCCATGGTCTTGCAAGGTTTTATAGTAAATTTATCAAATGTTTCACTCATATATGTGTAGCTATCATAGATACTATTAAGGGGGATAAGAAAAAGAAGTTTATGTGGGTTGAGCAAGCTGATAAAAGTTTCCAATATCTGAAAAAGAGAGTGACTGAGAAACCTATCTTGGCCTTACCTGACTCCAATAAAGTCTTTTAAATAAAATGTGATGCCAGTAGACATGCAATAGAGGTAGTTTTAAGCCAAGACAACAAGGCAATAGCATACTTTAGTGAAAAAATGCATGATGCAAAGAAGTACTCTTCATATGATTTAGAAATGTATGCAATGGTTCAATCACTAAAAAAAATGGAGACACTACCTTCTACATAAGGAGTTTGTGGTTTATACAAACAATCATGTATTTCAATTCATCAATAGCCAATAAAAACTTAGTCAGAGGCACATTAAGTGGGTTGAATACCTAAAAAAATTTACTTTCACAATCAAACAAAAGAAGGGGCAGAGTAACAAGGTAGTTGATGCTTTGAGTAGAAAAGCATTAATGGTGCAAGAAATTTAGTCATAGAGTGTTGGGATTGAAGTACTCAAGGAGATATATGAGAGTGATGGAGATTTCAAAGAAGCATATGTTGTTTGTAAGCAACCTACTAGTACCAATAGGGAGAAGTGGTTACACTACCTTATATAGGATGGTTTATTATTTAAAGGAGCACAACTTTGTGTACCCAAGTGTTCCATGAGGGAAAATCTCATCAAAGAGAAGCATTGTGGGAGTATGGTAGGTCATTTTGGGCTTGATAAGACATTAGAGTAGCTGAGAAGGCACTTTTTTTTGGCCAAGGATGCAAACAGATGTAAGAAAGTTTGTGGAGAGGTGCACTATATGTCAAATAGAAAAAGGGAGCAACATTAATGCAGGACTATACTAGCCTTTACCTATTTCCAATAGGCCTTGGGAATCCATCAGTATGGGCTTTGTCATGTGTTTGCCAAAGACACAAAGGAGTCTTGATTCAGTTTATGTAGTTGTTGAAAGGTTTTCCAAGATGGCTCACTTCAATTGCAAAAGTACACATGATGCTTCATATGTTGTAGGTTTGTTCCTCAAGGAGGTTGTTAGACTTCATGGATTACCATTGAGCATACTCTCTGATAGAGATAGCAAATTCCTAGGACACTTTTGGAGGACATTGTGGAGAAAGCTTGTTACTCTTAGTTTTAGCTCAGCCTACCACCCTCAGATAGATGGCCAAACTAAGGTGGTCAATAGGAGCTGAAGTAACTTGCTAAGATGCCTTTCAAAGGATCATCCAAAACAATGGAATCTTGTGTTACCCCAAGCAGAGTTTGACTGTAATGACTCAGTGAATAGGAGCATTGGAAAGAGTCTATTTCAAGTGGTCTATGGCATGCAGCCAAGAGGAGCATTTGAACTAAGAGATATTAGTGGTATAGAGAAGAAAAGTGCAAAGTGTGAACAATTTGCCATTGCCATGCAAGAGATACACCAACAAGTGAAACAACAGCTCCAATTTAGTGTGGAAAAGTACAAACAAAAGGCAGATTTGAAGAGAAGAGAGGTCATTTTAAAGGTTGGAGATCTTGTCTTAGCACATCTCAGTAAGAAAAGGTTTCCCAAAGGTGAGTATACCAAGTTGAAGATGATGAAGATAGGGCCTTGTAGGATTGTTAAGAATTTTTCCAACAATGCCTATGAGATTGAATTGCCTAGTGGAGTAGGCATATCACCAATATTTAATGTTGCTAACTTATACCCTTACAAAGGAGATGCAAATGCTAATGAAGGAGTAGGTATATAGTCCATGACAGATGTTGATAGGATACATGACCTAACACCTACCAAACCAACTGAGTTAGAGTGTATTCTTGACACCAAGGAGAGCAAGAAGACTAGAGGCAAGCAATAGTTTTAGTATTTGGTCAAGTGGAAGGGGCTACCATATGAGGATGCCACATGGATGACTGAAGCTGACATCATCAAGCATGGGAGCACTATTACACACCTTCTCTCAGGTGGAACACGAGTTTCTTTCTTTTTCCCTTGGGAGTATGATGTAGGAGAATAGATCATAGTCATGTTTTTAAGGTCATTTTGATGTTAAGAGTCCTATTTGAGTGTCTATAGGTCTTAGGGGGTCCACTAGGATTATTTCCAATGGCTTAGAGTTCTTAGGAAGTCCTAGAAATTCAAATTTTGTTTTTTCCTACCAAAATGTAAATTTAAATTCTCTAGGTGATTTTGGCTTGTAGGAGAGTTGGGGTTTGTTCCTCAGCCATGGAATGGTTTTTTTGAGTCCAATGAAAGACCATGGTAGACCATGTAGGGTCTCTTTTACATGTTTTCAAGTCTAGGTAGTGATATAGGCGAAAAAAATCAAGTTTGATAACATATGATTGGGTTTTTAAGACAATATTGTTAGGTTTTGCAAAAAAAAAAACAAATGTACTTGATGGTAACTAATTTTCATTCATTATTCATGAAGGAGAATGAGCATGTATGCTCCAAGAAGATCTAGAGGTAGTTTTTATGAAAATACCTTGTTTTCTTTGCAATTTATGATAGTGTTCTACTAAAAATAGTCAAAAACTAGCTTTGTACGACCATGTACAGAATGGTACATGCGTGGAAATGTGTGAAAGGATGGAACATTATGTTATAGGTCTAATGCATTTATTATTTTGAGGTTTCATTATGTTTTGGTGTAGGTAAACTAATTTATTCCTTCATTGCCCTATTTTTGGCCTAGTGTTTCCAACGAGAGGAAAAAATTCATAACTTTTCTTTGGACTAGTGAAGATTAATGAAACTTGGTGAAAGTCTTCATTAGGACATGTACTAAGTGTCCTCCAAAGTAAAATTCATGAATCATTCATATGCATGAGTTATTAAGGACTATGTGTGTTGTTGTCATAAAAGATGGTCAAAACCCTAGTAGAATGAGGGTTTAAGAGGAAAGTTGTTCTTGTTGAGTTTGAAACAAGAAGGTGAGGGTTTGGTGAGGTCTTGTAGAGTGTGTAGAAGGGTTAGGAAAGCCTAGAAGGCTTCAAGAAAGTGTTTTCCATTCAAAGTGCCCATTAAGTCTTGCTAAGGGTTTAAGCCTAGAAACATAGGTTTGTAAGACAGGGTACAATTTGAAATCTCCCTTGAAGGGTCAATGAAATCTTGTGAAAGTTGTTGAATACTTGCATTATCCTTGTTCTTGTTATGCATAAGGTCTTGTTATTGTAACCCTTTGCATCAACTTTGGACCATGGTTAACAACAAGCTAGATCTTCGGGATAGGGAAGGGTCTCGAAGGGCCCTAGAGATCTTTGCAAGTGGGGATAATAGCTTTGTTTATACTGGGACTAGCATACTTGACAATTAAGGGGACATTATCCTCCGAGTCATTGCTTTCCTCAACAAGACAAGCTTTAATAGGCTTAGAAGGACATAGGGCTAGGTGGAAATGAAACAAGCTAAGGATTAAGCCTTGATGGAGTGGAACCACGACCACAGCAGGGTTACCCTCATGGGTTTTATTAGCCATTTTAATAGATGACTCTAAGGAGGATAAATGATAAAAAGGGAAATTCACGAGAATCTTATGCCTGAAATGATTAAGAAGGGTGAAGTGATAATGGTAATAGCACTTGAAATGATCCTTCAGGGTCAAGTATTTCATGATGAGGTAGTAGACTCTATCCCAGGGGTTGACAAGGCTTTCTCTTATGAAGCCTCCCTACAAGTGAACTAGCTTCTCTCCTTCTTTAAAGAACTTCTTCATCCCTTTAGGATCCTAAACTTTAGTTTGCTTCTTCAACGTTTCACTAGATAGAAGGGGTTTGTTCTAGGCAGACAAATTCTGGATGTTGCCATATCCACACATGTATTCATTCATTCTATGGACAGAGGTAAATTTCCTAGAATGGTTTTTAAACTTGACATTTCCAAATCCTATGACAAGGTGGCCTAAGACTTTCTCTTCAAGGTCTTGGAGAAAATGG
Source organism: Cunninghamia lanceolata (assembly GCA_027924645.1). Classification (NCBI taxonomy): domain Eukaryota; kingdom Viridiplantae; phylum Streptophyta; class Pinopsida; order Cupressales; family Cupressaceae; genus Cunninghamia; species Cunninghamia lanceolata. The sequence goes on from BSBN01000610.1 coordinate 2,574,970, forward strand.
GTTTTCAAGAGAGAACTTTGTAGCTTATCAAAACATGTGTAACTTTTGTTAAGTACTTTATCCTTGTTAATGGGGTCCCCATGGGCTTCTTTAATGCTAGGAGGGGCCTTGGACAAGGTGACCCATTATCCCCTTACCTCTTCATTCTAATGGCTGAGGTCCTTAGTAGAAGTTTCTTGAATTTGCTGAATATTTAGGAGACCGTCTATACTAGACTGTCTAATCAACACTAGCTAGAAGGGGTTTGTTCTAGGCAGACAGATTCTGGATGCTGCCATATCCACACATGAATTCATTCATTCTACGGATAGAAATAAATTTTCTAGAATGGTTTTTTAAATTTTTTGGAATAGTTTGCATCCTATACTGGACCGTTTGATCAGCGCTAGCCAAAAGGGGTTTGTTCTAGGCAAACATATTTTAGATGCTGCCATATCCACACATGAATTCATTAATTCTATGGACCAAAATAAATTGCCTATAATGGTTTTTAAACTTGACATTTCCAAAGCCTATGACAGGGTGGCCTGGGACTTCCTCTTCAAGGTCTTGGAGCAAATGGGTTTTCAAGAGAGAACTTTGTAGTTATCAAAACATGTGTAACTTATGTTAAGTACTATGTCCTTGTTAATGGGGTCCCTAGGGGCTTCTCTAATGTTGGGAGGGGCCTTAGACAAGGTGACCCATTATCCCCTTATCTCTTCATTCTAATGGCTGAGGTCCTTAGTAGAAGTTTCTTGAATTTACTGAATATTCAGGAGATCCAAGGCATAAAACCTGCTTCAACAATAAACCCAGCTACCATTCAATAGTTTGTGGATGATACTATCCTTTTTGGGGTGGCCTCAGTGGTTGAATCTAAGAAATGGAAGAAAGATCTAAAGGATTATGAGGATTCCTCAAGCTAGTGTATAAACTATGACAAAAGCTTGGTTTACTTCTTCAATACTCCTTTGGACTTTCAACAGAAAATAATGGGGATTTTGGATTGTTCTAGTGGTGATCTTCCTAGAACCTACCTTGGTCTTCCATTAAATATTAAAGATGTCACTCCTACATATTGGAATTCTATTTTGGAAAGGATTCAAAAGAATCTGGCTGGGTGGAAGGGCAAGTTATTGAGTCAAACTAGAAAATATTAACTTCTAAAGGATTCCCTTCAAGGTATTCCTATCTACTTCCTCTCCCTGTTTAAAATCCCCAAATATATTGTGGAGAAGTTTGAGAGAATCCAGAGAAACTTCCTTTGGACTAGGATGGGAGAGAAAAAGAGGTTGGCCCTGGTTAGTTGGGCAAAGTCTGTAGACCTAAATTACAAGGAGGCCTTGGTATAAGAAAAATCAACTTGATCAACAAAGCCCTCCTGGCTAAGATTGGGTGGAATTTCCTTTGTGGGAGAGGACATCCTAAATATAATCAGCACACCTCAGAAGAAGAAGATGGAAGATAATGAGGAGGAAGGAGAGAGAGAGGTGTCTTAGGATGCTATGAAAGATCAAGACATATCCACCCCTAGGAGCGAAACTCATGTTGCCTCTTCCTTGGAGCTCAGTCAGAAGGAGCAATCAAGCTCTTTTCCAGGGGTGATCTTTGCCAGTTGGGCTAGCAACTTTATTTATACTGGGACTACCATACTTCACACTTAAGGGGACATTATCCTCCAAGTCATTGCTTTCCTTAATAAGGTAGGATTTAATAGGCTAAGCAGGGCATAGGGCCATGTGGAAATGAAACAAGCAAAGGATTAAGCCTTGATGGAGAGGGACCATGACCACAACAGGGTTACCCTCATGGGTTTTCTTAGCTGTTTTAATAGATGACTCTAAGGAGGATAAAAGATAAAAAGGGAAATTCACAAGAATCTTATTCCTTAAATAATTAAGATGGGAGAAGTGATAATGGTAATAGCACTTGAAATGACCCTCTAGGGTGAAGTATTTCATGATGAGGTAGTAGACTCTGTCCCAGTGGTTGACAAGGCTTTCTCACTTGAAGCCTCCCTACAAGAGAATTGGCTTCTCCCCTTCTTTAAATAAATTCTTCATCCCTTCAGGATCTTAAACTTTAGTTTACTTCTTCAACCTTTCACCATCATAGCACAAACCTGTGCCTTTGGCAATGGTTTCTTCTAAAACCTCGAACTAAACTCCACTAACATCAACTTTTTGATCCTCATCCCACAACATCGTGAATTGCACATAAATATTTTCATCAAAGCCATTCAGGAATTCCAAAAATAGCATAATCCCCCTTCATAACACACATTCGACAACATGGAGTCAACTTTCAACTCAACACAAGAGGAAGGATCGGTTCTGACCTTGTCACCGCCTATAGTCATGAACTTGATAATTGGGTAGGGGAAATCACACAACATAAAATTAGACATCCAAAAAAAATGTGGCTCAACTTTGAACTACCTAGAAATAATGATCTGCTGATCATTATTAATCCTGCTCTTGAGGACTCCCAAACTCCCATACATGTCCTTCACAACACCTTCACAATTTGAATCATAATTACTATCATTATGAAACTTGTACGGGCTAGCAATAGACAGAAGCATCACTGGGATATGATATGACCCCTTGCACCAGCTAAGCAAATACCAGAGGGTCTCGCTAAGTTGTCTTTTACTTATGTGGAATTCCCCAATCTTTATGGGATGAACATACATCATCTCAGCTAAGATGACACCAGCCTTCTCATGTCTTCTTTCATGGCCAAGGCCGATCATGAGAACATAGATAAGCATATACAAATATTCATAACAAAGATGCTTAAGAGTAGCCATTAATTGGTATAAGGTTGGGCTTCCTTTGGAGGTAATTTCTAATGTTAGGAGGTAGATTTTGGATACTTCTCCAACATCTAACAGGAAAGAGATTAATCCCAACATTGGCCATGGCATTTGTAACTTGGTTGCCTTCCTTGTACACATGTTTAACCTCAAATCTCTCAAAGCTAAGGAGGAGTTTTTTAATATCCTGGGTTATATCTTCAATCTGCCAACCCACTCTAGCTCTGTCCTTAACAACATCCACTATAAGTTTGGAGTCCCCTTCAACAAGAAGATATTTGATTCCAATAGCAAGGGCAACCTTAAGGCCCCAAAGAAGGGACATTATCTTAGCAACATTGTTTGATTTTTCACCAAGGCCCCCAACATAAGCCACTATAAGCTCTCCCTTAGCCAATCTTAGGACTCCTCATCCACTAGCCAAGCTAGGGTTCCCTTTAGAAGCCCCATGATCAAAATTGAGCTTTGTCCAACTAGAAGCAGGGGGTCCATTTGGTATTGGAATGGGAAATTCTTTTAGAGTCATATAACTCATAGATGTTAGCCAGAACACTCCATAGGCTTATAATACTAGTTTCAATTCTACTGGGAAGATGTTCAGCAGCTTTCAAAGTGTTGTTAGAGAGATTTTCTTGCAAAAGCTTACCAAACATGTAGAACTCCTTAGGGGATTTAATCTTATCCCTGAACAACCTGTTGTTCCTTTCTTTCCAGAGGTCCCAGGTAAGGATGGAGGGAACATGAGCCTATATTTCTTTGTAAATAGGATATGTAAAAGGGGGTTTCCAACACCTTATGAAACTAGAGAGATCAAAATTCATACTCTAGTAGACTCCCAAATTTTGTATAGCTAAAGTCTAGACTTCCCAAGAGAAATCACAATGCAACAGCAGGTGGGGAATAGTTTCTTCATCTTTCATTCAGAGAACACAATGATTAGGGATTTGAAATCATTTTAGCCAAAGATTGTCAATAGTTAATATCTTATTTTGCATAGCAAGCCACTAGAAGTGATTAATTTTAGGAATAAGGTTATGATTGCAAACTCTTCTCCAGAGGTTAGGATCCTCATTTGACTCCATAAATAGGTTATAAGCAGATCTAACTGTAAAAATCCTTGTCTTATCCTTAGCCCACAACAATTTATCCTTCTGGGGGAATATGGGGTTCCTACAATCATGAAGGGAGAGTTGTACCTCTTCAGCAATCTATTTAATGTCATTTTGATCTTGGAAGCAATCTGACAACTGTTTCCAACCACTTTTGCTAGGAAGAAAATAATTAGCTACCAACTACCCAAAGAATGTAGTAGCCCTTTTAGCCAATCCTTGAACATTCTAGTTCCTACCAAGAGGAGGCCCTTTAAGCCAACTGTCTTCCCAAAATTTGATAGTTCTGCCACCCCCTAGCTTCCACTTTATGCCCTGCAGCAGTAAGTTCCTACTTTTTGACAATTGTTCCAAATCACCGACCCCTGGGATATACCAATGATATGTAGGAAGTCATCAGAGTTTAGATTGGACAAATATTTAGCCCTAATAATATTACCCCAATCCTGTTGGAATTAGTCCAGACAACTGAGAGGGGGGGTGAATCAGTTATCACACAATTTAAACTTTTTTGCCTTTAATCTTCTTTTACAACTTACAATCAAATAAACATTAAAGAATGAATCAATAACACATGAGCAGATGCATAAGTAACACACTTGACACCAAGATTTTTAGTGTGGAAACCTGGTTAAGAGAAAAACCACGGTGGGATTTAAACCACAAAAATTAATACCCTGTTAAAAGTATTTTTACAAATGAGAATGCACATGCATTCGGGCTCACTTCCCAAAGCTCATTGCTCAAATAGAGGCTCACTACCTACAAATGATTATAAGAGAATAACAGAGATTTTGAACTGATGAGAAACATCTACTAATGCATAGATTCAGTTCTGGTTAAGCACAAAACACTGATCTTACACATTTCATCTTCACTTTGCCTTGTTTATTGCTCTGCCTTCATCTGAATCTGAGATCTCTACTCTTTTCACCTTTACTCCATATTTGCAACACACACACAAAAAAAATCATCCAAATCCATCAGCTATATTTATCCACATCCTAATCTTTAATTACTTTTTAGTCAGATTCAAGAACACTTGGAACTTTATTGAATACTCTGCTTTGTCAGCTAGATCCATGCATAACTTGAGACGTGGACGAAAAATTAGACTCACAAATCATTAGTCAAGTCAGCTACTATCACCAATCAACACAACTTGTCCAACCAACAACTTCCATACATCTGGAACTAAGATCAATTACAATGTCAGCATGTTCTTTTTCTGTTTGTTCTATCAAACTATTAACCCAATACTTAGATGCTAATAACTATTCACTCTTCCATCACCGGAGGCCAAAATTTTGGATTTAGATTTTCCTGAAAATGCTTATGACTCCCTCAAATCCATAGCAAACTCTTAGATACTCCTGAGGAGATCCGAACCAAGATACCAAACCCTGTCACACACTTTGTTCTTGACTTCCCAGATGTAGACATATCTTCAATCTATTTTTCGGTCTGGGTAAATTATGTAAAGTGGATGTGTAGAATGACTTGGTTGCCATCAATGACAACACTTATCATGCCTAGCAGTGTCTCTTGCCAACAATCTCCCCCTTTAGCATTGATGGCAACACTTAGTGAAAAATGACTAAGTGTTGGAATAACTCCCCCTTTATTTGTGCTCCATATTGTTGTTCACACTACTTTTCGGTGCTCCCCCTTGGCTAGATTCCTCATTTTTCACTGATCTTAACTCCCCCTTTGACATCAATGGCAAAGGATGGGGTCTGTAAGCCAAAATTCTCCAAATTTTTTGTGTATAGTGCCACATATGTACAACTAATCACTACATTCTATTCACATGAACATGAGAATGTTTTCAAAACTATTTTTCAATTGCACAAGTTTAGAGGCCCAAGTTCCCTTCATTCCATCCAAAATTGAGATGTGTCCACTTAGAAAAAATGTATATGCTTCTTCCTTAGTCAGATTCGGAGGATTACTTGTCTGAAGTGCAGTCTGAGCTTTTGATAAGGCATTAAACATGGTTTCTAACTTGGGGGCAAACAATCCCCATAGCTCACACATTCTCTTCATAATGTTACCTTTTTCTTTAACAAGCCTCTTTATCTCATCTGTCAAGCTAATTACTTGACACTCTTGACTTATAGGTGAAACTGTTAGAGGATCAAAATTTTGAGAAAGATTTGACAATTTATGTTCTTGCTCCTTTATCTTCTTCTCAATATCTTCACTAACTTTGGACCATGATAGACAGAATTTGTACATATCACTTCCATCATTTAGAGCATTCTAAATACTCCTCATGCTAATGTTGAGTATCATCCTATCATTTCTATTATATTTTGTACTTCACTAAATTTCTTATCCAAAAATTCCTTCTGAACTGTCACCTCTATAGATTTTTCAAAAGACTCAAAATGTGTACTTACAACATTTACAAGATTCTTTAGGTGACCAAAGGGGGAATCCGATGGACTCTTTTGATAGGTTGGCAATATCTTAACCAAAAGTTTGGTTGCAAGCCTTAATAGTTCACTGTCCTCCATGTGAGATTTTAACAACTTCTCTCTAGCCTTGGCTTGAGTGAAGGATGAAATCTTCATCACTTGTACCAGAGAGAGAGCATCTAGATTAAATGGTCCTTGGAGTAATTTAGGTTCATCAAACTCAAGCATCTCTTTAACCAGAAGACTTTTCACTGCATCTGTAGTGTCTCTTGCAACAACTTCTGGAACACTTTCCTCTTCTTGAGTTTTCTCCAAACTATCTTGTTTGGGTACTTCAACATTTGCACCATCTTCTTCTATTTTCTCATCCTTACTCTCTTCTTTCTCTTTCTCTATTTCACCTTTCTCTGTATCATCTGCAGTGGGATTATCTCCTTTGTCCTCACCATCTAAAATTTGTTCCAGAGGATCTAGGGTGACAGCAGTATTCTCAACATTATCTTCCTTTTCTGATTAGTCAAGAGGAGTTAGAGTAACACCTGCATCATCAATTTGGTCCACCATTTCTATATCTACTTTGTTTATTTTCTTCTCTCCCAGAATAGAGGAGTCATCAATCTCTGTTTGTTGCTCATTGATGTTCACTTCTTCAGCAACAGGAATTGATGAATCAATTCCATCATCTGTCTCCTCATAGGTTCACTCCGGAGGATCTAGAGTATTACCTTGGTCATCATTTCCCTTTTCAATCTCTTCTTCTGGAGCTTCTTGATCCTCTGAAACAATATAGTATTTATCTTTGCCAAGGGCTTTTCTAAAAATTTCTTCTACTTCCTTTACAACTTCCTCTATTTCACCAAGCATTAACTTATTCATACGGATCTTGCTTTTGAATTTCTCCTTAACTTCCTTGAGGATTTTATCAGCTTCTCTTCTGGTCATTACTAGACATAGGGTGGAAAGAACATATTCTCTGAGTTCTATGTGTTTGTCCTTGGCGGCCTCCTTCTTCATTTCTAGTATTTTCCTTAAGCTTTTGGGAATTTCTTGTAGAATTTCCAATAGAGATCTGTTGAATTTATTCAAGTACAGGATGGTGGCATCCTCCAAGATTTTCTTATTTTCTTCATCAAAACTATCATAATATATTCTTATAGGCTTTATATTCCCATGAACGATAATTGATTTTATAATTTGATCGATAGTCATAACAACCTTACTAGTCTCTTGTCTTTTACTTCCGTTTTTGCTTCTAGAGGGTTGGTTCTCAAAGGCCTTTGAAGTCTTAGCTTTTTTTAATCTTATCTCTTTAACTTCTTCATCTGTTTCTGTTTCCTCATCATCTTTTGTGCTCTTGTAGGATCTTGTGGCCTTGGTTTTCTTCCTCTTTCCTCCTGCACTGGATGGTGTGGTTTCCAGTGTCTTAATGGGAATAGACTTGGATTGTTCTAAAATAGTTGCAGAGCTTCTTGTTTTCCTTGAAGTGGAGGATGGTTCCATTGGAGCATTTTCTTATTTCTTGTCCTATTTTTCTCTTTTAGCCTTTTCAGTTCTTTCTCTATTTTGCTTCACTGCCTCCTTGGTTAGGCCAATGCTCTTGGCATACCTTTCCACTTGCCTTTGCACTTTCCTTTTGGTCTCTGGCCATCTGAGCTCCACATGCAACTTTAGACTTAGCTCCTTGTATGTTCCAAACCTTTCCATAGATGTGTCTTTTGATTTTCTCAGGAGATATTGAGCATACATTTCCAAAACTTTCTCATCAACCTCATATCCCATTGGCATAATCCATACTGTTCTAGGTTCTACAACTTCCATCAGACATTGATCTGTGTCAATCATAAAACATATCTCATTCTCATACTTTTCTACAACTGACTTAGGGATTCTTTCCCTTGCATGCATTAGACTCTAAAAATTTTGAAATACCCCCAAATTGTAGTCTTTTGTGCACCTGAATCTCCAAGGCTATATAAATGATCTCTTATCTAGATTGCCATTGGCCTGTCATTTGTCCAGTGCACACTTTACACTCCAGACACTTCATTCATAAAATAGAAAACTAAGCATATAATCAAAGCACCATACTTGAAGGAATTTTTCTTATCTTTCTTGATTTTGTTTAGATTTTCAAACAGTTGAACCCATAGTAGCTCACAGAGGTCATAGTCTGCATTCTCTTTTAGCATTTTATATGCTGCATATATAGTTGTTCTAGAGATAGAGTTTTCTTTGCTTGAGTGATAAATCTTATACCTGGTTACCATGGAAGTAAACTTGACATCCGGTTCTAAAATGTCATTGATTGTCATGGCTCTTTTATCAAATTTCGCACCGGTTGCATCAATGACAGTTTGATTTTTGACATATTTTAACATGGGTAGTCTACCAGTTGAGTTTAATCCAGTCAGAATTCTCATAACATCTTTTGTGATCTTAAATGGTTTTAGTAGCCATATAAATTAATTGTGCATTCGGCTTAACACATAACGAACCCATTCACTCTCATCAAATGACAGAAATTCAACAATTTGAAAATGTTTACTTTTTAGGGCTTCAAATTTAGGTTTTAGTTGGTAATTGTCATCCTTTAGATGGCTCTTAAACAATTCCAATAGTTTTAGATTCCCAAATTCTTCTACATTGCAATGAATGTATGTCCTCATGTCTTCAACATGTAAAACCCCATATGGAACACCCGAAAAAGCATCTAGCGGCTCAACTTCAACATATTTGTAACGATGCTTCTTAAATTTAGGTCGGGGACTTTCAAAGACATCAACAACTAAGGGTGTAGCCATTTGTAGAGATTGAGAATTCAAGAGGTTTCATAGAAAATAGAAGTACCTTGTTCTGTAGATTAGGGTTTTGCTTGGAGATCCTCTTCGTGCTTCAATTCTTGAGAATTCTCAGCTTTGAGCTTGTTCACTCCTCTTCTTACTTTCTTCTGATACAAAGTGATCTAAATGAGGAATGAACGATCTTTTTTTTATGCTCCGCAACAGCTAATTTGTCTTTATAATAAATGCTTTGCCCTAATACATCCGGTTACTCTGTTTGTTGAATAGTTTCTCATAGATTACTCTGCAATTTGCCATATCTATCTTTTCTCTTCCATAAATCCTTCTAAATGATCTGAAACAGTCCAAGATCTCTTTTCTCACTGTGCCAGATTCAGGAACCCACTTATTGGCTGGGGGATTTGATTTTCAATGTAGTTCCCCTAAGCCAATGCTCCTAATTCAATTTCCAGAGGAATTATTAGCACTGGATTCTGGTGCAGACCCATTACTATGGTTCACAATTATTTTCTTGACCCATGTCTTGCTCATTTCATTCTGGATGTCATTCTCATCAATTTTTCTTTTGCCTTTGTCTTGTCTCTACTCATCCAGTTTTCTATTTACCAGACCTCTTCTTCTATTGTTCCTACTTCTGCAAAATCTTGCAATATGACCAGATTTATTGTAATTAAAGCACACAACATTTCCTTTCTTATGAACTTGATTTCCTCTTGATCTGCATTGATTAGCCATGTGTCCAAACCTATTGCAAGCAAAATAGTAACCATTGAAAGAATTGCCAATTCATCTATTGTTAGCATTATTCATTATCATACGTCTGCATTCATTTGATCTATGACCATACCTCTTACACTTGAAGCATTGACCGAAGAAGGATGGACCATTTTGATTTACTCTGCTTCTACACTGAGTAGCTTTATGGCTAAATTTATTGCAATTGAAACAATTTCCATTGAATGATGGATATCTTTGAGCATTAGGCTGTCTTACCAGAGGTCTTCTAGGCTTGTATCTCTCATTCCTTGGTTGAGAGTTTGTTTGTCCAGATCCAGAGCTTTCACCTTTCTCATATCCAAGACCATGCTTGTCATTAGCCTTTTTCTAACCCTCAAGTATTACTTCAAGTTTGGTTGAACTTATCTTGAACTTCTCCTTGTATTCATTTGTAACTTCTAGGTCATGTCTAAGAATGACAATTTGTCTTTCAAGATCTCTTTCATTGTCTCTGCTTCCTTGTAGATTAGACTTTAGGTGGCCAACTATATTGTTTAATCTGTAGCATTCATCAGTTCTTTCTTTTAGAGTTTGATTCAATTCTTCTTCATTCTTCTTTCTTTCCTCAATTTCTTTGGTAAGCCTTATTGCCCCAAATTCCATCTCAATTTTTAGAATAGCAACTTATTTTGACAGCTTCTCATATTCCCTTGTTTTTTCTTCCAAAGATTCATTTGTGCCATTTTCTTTAGTTAAACTGGATAACTGCAAAAGTAGCTCCTTTTTCCTTTCCATGGATTTTTTTAATTTATCTTTTAACATGTCAATTGTATCATCAACATCTTTAAGTTTACCTCGTAGATTACTAATTTCTACTTTAGACTGAACAAGATCTTCTAGGGCCAACTAAAGTTGATCTTTGAGTGAACCCATTAAAACTCCTTCCAAGATCATTCCTTAAGTTGTTAGGCTCTTTTAAAGGAACCTTGGTGTAATACCAATTGTTGGAATTAGTCCAGACAATTGAGAGGGGGGTGAATCAGTTGTCACACAATTTAAACTTTTCTACCTTTAATCTTCTTTTACAACTTACAATCAAATAAACATTGAAGCATGAATCAATATCACATGAGCAGATGCATAAGTAACACACTTGACACCAAGATTTTTAGCATGGAAACCCTATTAAGGTAAAAACCACGGTGGGAGTTAACCCACAAAAATTAATACCCTGTTAAAGTATTTTTACAAATGAGAATGCACATGCATTTGGCTCACTGCCTAGAGGTCACTACTCAAATAGAGGCTCACTGCCTACAAATGATTATAAGAGAATAATAGAGATTTTGAACTGATGAGAAGCACCTACTAATGCATAGATTCAATTCTGGTTAAGCACAAAACACTGATCTTACACATTTCATCTTCACTCTCCCTTGTTTACTACTCTTCCTTCACTAAATCTAACATCTCTGCTCTTTTCACCTTTTCTCCATATTCGTAACACACACACACACACCAAAATAATCAAAATCCACCAGCTATATTTATCCACATCTTGATCTTTAATTGCTTTTTAGTCAGCTTCAAGAACACTTGGAACTTTATTGAATACTCTGCTCTATCGCTAGATTCATGCATAACTTGAGACGCGGACCAAAACTTGCACTCACAAATCATTAGTCAGGTTGGCTACTATCATTGATCAACACAACTTGTCCAACCAACAACTTCCATACATCCGGAACCAAGATCAATTACAATGTCGGCCTATTCTTTTTTTGTCTGTTCTATCACACTGTTAACCCAATACTTAAATACTAATAGCTATTGACTCTTCCATCATCGGAGGCCAAAATTCTGGATTTAGATTTTCCTGACAATGCTTATGACTCCCTCAGATCCATAGTAAACTTTGATCTACTCCCGAGTAGATCCGGACCAAGATACCGGACCCTGTCACACACTTTGTTCTTGACTTCCTGGACTTAGATAGATCTTCAATCTATTTTCTAGTCTGGGTAAATTATGTAAAGTGGATGTGTAGAGAGACTTGGTTGCCATCAATGACAACACTTATCATGCCTCGCAGTGTCCCTTGCCAACAAATCCTTTTCCCACAAAGGAAATTCCACCCAATCTTAGCTAGGAGGGCTTTGTTGATTAGGTTGATTTTTCTTATACCGAGGCCTCCTTGTAATTTAGGTCTATAGACTTTGTCCCAACTAACCAAGGCCAACCTTTTTTTCTCTTCCATCCCAGTATAGAGGAAATTTCTCTAGATTTTCTCAAACTTCTCCACAATATATTTGAGGATTTTGAACAAGGAGAGGAAGTAGACATGAATACCTTGAAGGGAAGCCTTTAGAAGTTGATATTTTCCAGCTTGACTCAATAACTTGCCCTTCCACCCAACTAGTTTCTTTTGAATCCTTTCCAAAATGGAATTCCAGTATGTAGGAGTGACATCTTTAATAGTTAATGGAAGACCAAGGTAGGTTCTAGGAAGCTCACTACTAGAATAGCCCAAAATCCCCTTTATTTTCTATTGAAGGTCCAAAGGAGTATTGAAGAAGTAAACCAATATTTTTCATAGTTTATACACTGGCATGAGGAATCCACATAATCCTTTAGAACTTTCTTCCATTTCCTAGCTTCAACCACTAAGTTAGCCCCAAAAAGGATTGTATCATCCACAAACTTCTAAATGGCAGTTGGGTCTATTGTTGAAGTAGATTTTATGCCTTTGATCTCCTGAATATTTAATAAATTTAAGAAACTTCTACTAAGGACCTAAGCCACTAGAATGAAGAGGTAAGGGGATAACGGGTCAGCTTATCTAAAGCCACTCCCAGCATTAAAGAATCCCCTTGGGACCCCATTAACAAGGACATAGTACTTAACATAAGTTACAAATGTTTTGATAAGCTACAATGTTCTCTCTTGAAAAACCATTTTCTCCAAGAACTTGAGGAGGAAGTCCTAGGCCACCTTGTCATAGGCTTTGGAAATGTCAAGTTTAAAAACCATTCTAAGCAATTTATTTCTATCCTTAGAATGAATGAATTCATGTGTGGATATGGTAACATCAGGAATCTGTCTGCTTCGAACAAACCCCTTCTGGCTAGTGTTGATCAGACAGTCCAGTATAGGTTGCAATCTGCAAACCAAGATCTTTAAGAAAATCTTGTAAACCATATTACAAAGACTAATGGGGCTCAAGTCCCCCATGCTCATAGGATCTGGTCTCTTGGGCACCAGTGCTATGAAGGTATGGCTGAGTTGTTTAAGTAGCTTCCTCATTCTAAAGAAATCCATAGCAGCTTCAGTAACATCCTTCCCCACAATGTCCTGATATTCTTGAAAAAAGGCTAGGAGGAAGCCATTAGGTCCTGGTGTGTTGAATGCTCCTATTGAGAAGAGACAAGTTTGAACCTCCTCCTTCATCACCGATTTAGTGAGTTGGGCATTATCCTCAACATTAAGTTGGGTGAGAATGATGTCGATTAACTCTTATTTTTCTCCTTTGTCATGGTTAGCAAGGAAGTTTTAAAAATAGGTGACAGCTACCTGTCCCACTTGAACATTCAAAACAACCAAGGTACCATTTTTATCCATAAGTTTGACAATACTATTCCTTTTCCTATGCCTCATAGTAGATTGAAGGAAAAAATAAGTGTTCCTATCTCCCTCCCTAAGCCATTGCACTCTTGATTTCTATTTCCAATAAATTGCCTCCTTCTTAAGAAGATCCTTCCATTCCTTCTTCAAAGATTCCTCTAATAGTATAGTATCATCAGATAAGTCACCACTAGCCATCTACAGCTAAATATTAGCAAGGCTGGCCAAAATCTTTCTCTTGCTTTCAAAGATATTACCAAAACTATGCTTGTTGCATCCCTTAACTTTGTTTTTCACTATGTTTAGCTTATGGGCCAACCTAAACATGGGGGTTCCTTGAATTGTGACATTCTACTAGATAGCCAATTGATTTCTAAATTTTGGGTGTTGGGACCACATGATCTCAAATCTGAAGGGGAAGGGGTCATTGACTTCCCTATTCGTCCAAGATAGAAGAACAGGGTTATGTTCTGAGGTCATCCTGGGGAGGGCTTCCAAATTGTAAGTATTGATAAAGTCCCAATTGGAGGTAACCAGTACTCTATCCAATCTAACTTGTATTAGATTCCAAACTTTTCTTTGGCTGGACCAAGTAAAGTGTCACCCTTGGAGGTCTAGGTCCATGAGACCCTCCTTATTAAGGAAGTTATCCAAATCAGCCATGCTATCAATATAGTCCAAAATACCACCAATCTTTTCAAAAGGGTAGAGAGGGGTATTGAAGTCCTCTACAAACATTCAACAATCATTCTTGTTACTCTCAATAAGAGTGGAGAGGATATCCCACATGTCCTTTCTAGAGTTCATTTGATTAGGGGCATATATATTGACTAAGTTCCAAGATCTGTTATGAGAATATAATCTGACACTCAGGTTGTTCTTACATTTAGCAACAAGACTCCCTTTCACAATCTTACTATTCCACATAGTGACAATACCTCCTAAAGCTTTCGAAGCATCATTAATGCAGTACTCTACATTGGGCTAAATTCCCTTGGCAATAGACTAGAAACCTTCTACCTTCATCTTGATTTCTTGTAATAAAAGGATGCCAACTTTATTGTCATAAAGGCAGTTCTTAAGTAGGAACTACTTGAGGGGGCTATTAAGCCCCCTAATGTTCCTTCAAAGGATCATCATTTATTTTGGAATTTCCTGGAGCTGATCTCCAGGGTCTTCTGTCTACCCATAGCTATATCTTTATTAACAACTTTCTGTCTAGTTTCTCGTTGAGTAGGTTTGGCAGCTTTGGAGTCTACACCTACATCAACAACCTTCTTTCCTTGACTTCTGCCCTTGTTTTTGGTTGTGGTCCATCCTTCTGAGTTTGTATCCTTGCCTTCTTTGCTAGCACCTACCCCGGGGGTTAAGAAATGGACTTTGTTTCCTAGAGGTGTTAATCCCTGCATCTTGCTATCATTTCCTTCAACTTTGAATGGACTTCCTATCCTCTTGAAGATAGAGACACTGCCATTGTCCACACTGGACATCTCAACACTTCTTTCTGTAACTTCAATATTAGGATTAACCTCCTGATGAATCTCCCCATCCTCCATTTCCTCTCACTATGATGGGGGCTTCTGAACAAGAAAAGAGCTTGATTGCTCCTTCTAACTGGGCTCCAATGAAGAGGCAAAAGGAGTTTTGCTCCTAGGGGTGAATATGTCTTGATCTTTCATAGCATCTTGAGACACCTCTCTCTTTCCTTCCTCCTCCTTATCTTCCATCTTCTTCTTTTGAGGTGTGTTGATGATATTCAGAATGTCCTCCTTAAAAGGATACTCTTCCTCTTTGTCTGTATTCTAATTTTCTAAGGCTAGGGGGTTTCTCTTGACTTTGCATTGAGTTATTAGGTGGTCCTTTTTGTTATAGTTTTGACAAAAGATAGTGGAGTTCTCATACTGAATAGGTTGAACCCATTGAACAAATTTGGACTCAAGAGTAATGGAGTTGGGAAGAGACTTATTAATATTAACACTAACAAAAAACATGCAAACACTAACCTGGATTTATTCTTGGTGGTGTTGTCAAAAGAAACAAAGTGTCCAAAGGTGTTGGCTATCCAAATGAAGACTTTCTCATCCCATGATATTAAGTCAATGTTAGTGAAACTTCATTACCTACTTATTTATTAAATGATGATATCATTTCTCTTAGTGGGTATTTATTACATGATGATTTTGATAGTACAATGGATGCATTTACATGTTAAGTCTTTCTTCTTTTCTAATTATGAGTATTTAGATGATGACACCTTATTGATTAGTGAGTTTAGACTTTATCTAAGTGGTTTAGCCTTACAAGGGTTTGGTTTATCTTGATTATTGTACCATTCATTTATTGATTTGGCACATGCTTTTACGTCTTATGTTTATTCTTCTAGTGTGCTTAAGGATAGTATATACTTAGTTGAGCCTCCTCATGATTTATTTTTTGACACTTGTCCACCCTCTTTCCCTACTATCTATATAACTTATTGTTGATCCCAATTTTGGTAAAGGTATAAACTTTGGGTTTTAATCCAGTTTTGTCCAAAGGCCTAATTTTTGACAAAGAGGGCATGACATGGTGCCAATTTTGAAGAATTCAAAGGCATAGAGGGAACCAACAAAAAACCTATAGGTGGATCAAGATGGAGATAACTCTTCTTACACTAGGCATAAAATACCTAGACAATGGTCATTAAAAGAATCACGCACAAAAAATTCAAGCAAGAAGCAGACGAGGGAAGTGCGAATCTAGCAATGCATGCAGAGGACATTACCAATGACCAGAAGAGGTTTTCACAAATATAGGGGAATGAGGAAAATGAAGCATGGAGTACAACTGAAGGGTAACATGAGTAGCTTTTTAGGCATTCATGATAGTGAGAAACTTGGGGAAATTAAGAGGGTGGTTATCAGTTGTTGTAGACACCCAAAATTTACCTAAACAATCTCCCACAATTATTCCCAAATTAACCACTTTCTGCCATTTGATCTCACTTCCCATAATTAATTAATATGACTAATTTAATGTCATAATTAATTAATTCTCCCCTAGTATCACAATTAATACGACTAGCCTAATTTAACTTTAATTATTCCTGCA
Source organism: Cunninghamia lanceolata (assembly GCA_027924645.1). NCBI lineage: Eukaryota > Viridiplantae > Streptophyta > Pinopsida > Cupressales > Cupressaceae > Cunninghamia > Cunninghamia lanceolata. The sequence goes on from BSBN01000610.1 coordinate 2,591,528, forward strand.
TTTAATCAATTTTCTTGTAATTAATTAATTATTAAACAATTAATGAATTAACATTTATTAACTCATTCCTAAGGATAGTTAATTAAACCATGTTTCATAATTAACCTTAGTTCCCATTCCTCCAACTTAACCAATTAATTGATCAATGATTAATTAATCTATTAGGACTAATTAATCCCCATTTAAAATTTCTTCTAATTAAAAGTCCACATCATCCTCAATCCTCTTCTTTTTAATCTTGACCATTTGATTCACCCACATGGATCAAGATCTCATCCGTCTATCACCTAACATGTGTCTCACCTCCAGTACTTGTGCACACATGTGTGAGCATTCTAGCTCACCCCACTCCTTTCTCACATGTGTCAACATGACAACTTGGAAGCATCTTTGACTTCCACCTCACTTCGACTCCTTACTCACACATGTGTGAGCATACCACATGGGTTAATCTTGACCCTTGATTTTCTTCCTCTTCATCTCCACCATCCATTGGCATCCCTTCTCTCTCTTTTGAATCTCCTCATCTCATCTCACCCTACATTTTAAGATAATCTTATCCATTCATCTTGCAAGGAACCTCTCATCATGCCACTTGTCAAAACGCTATTCAATATCCTCATGAAGCCAAATTATATCCATTGATCTTTAGATTTCAATCTCAAACGTCCATTCCCTTAGGAATATCTACTTAAGGAGACTCACCCAAAGGATTTGGACATCTGATTTCATAGTAAATGCATGTTGTCAAACTAGGCAATATCATAGCACTTGAGCACCCACATTTCATATCACTTAGCAACAAATCACACTTGGTCTTTTTGGAGCATATCTACAATAATAAAATGGAGGTATAATGCTTTATGTTTGTGTTTGCATTTGATATTTCACTTCCATTTTCTTTCTCAAACTCAAAGTAGTGGTTAGATTTGGATTGTAAGAGATCGATGAGGTAAATTTGGGGTGTCTATAGTTATAATTAATGAAGGTAAATTCCCTACTACTATATATACCCTTCTTATGGGTCTAGGAAGTTGAGTTGTTAAAGGTTGTTGTAGATTGTCAATGTTATTGTTATCATTGTTATGTACTAGTTACAAATTTTCTACTCACGCTTGTTGTTCATAGAGATCCTTAGATGTAATCATTGATTAGATATTGTTATTTTTGTTGTTCAAGGGAACTCTGTGTTGATATGGTTATTAGTCACAACAACAAGAAATAAAACTTCCTTATCAAACCTCTATTTATCTTAAAAGATATGATGAATTCAAAGAATTCATAATCCCAAGTCTTTGTGCATTAGTTCTTAATGATCTGTTGTCACTCAAAGGTTGATGTGATAATGTTGTTTTCCAATAGGGGCCTTATGTCTAGATTTGAAGAAATCCTATCGATATATTATCCTGTTATACCTAATATGTATGTATCTCAACAAATTGCATCAAATATGATAATCCTTAGCTAGGATATGCATGTATTCATGTATATTTATCATAAGTTTGATCAATTCTTCTGAAATTTACTCTAGCTAAGATTATTTATGATGATCTTTCTAACTTTGATTGGTTCTTCTGAAATTCTCCCAAATATGAACTAATCTTCATTCAATTTTACTTCTACACTTGAAATTCTTTTAAATATTGTGCCTACAAGCACATATTTCATTGTTCTTTACCACTATTTTTAAATATTTGTGCGATGTTCACTAAGATTATGATACTCTATTCAAATACACTAAGGTATGCAATTATCTACTTCAGTTCTGCATATTTTCTCTGTATTTGCTTATCATTTATCATTATTTGTAGTTTATGATGATTATTTATGAAATTCAAAAGAAAGCAAACTGAAATTGTAAAATTATCTAAAATTATTGAGTTTTGGCCACTGATCCACATGCACATTTGAAACTTTCATGAAAAGGAGATGAAATCAAACCATGTTTCACTAGGACATTCCACAAATGCACATGACAGATGCTAATCTTCAAAGGAATAAAATGACAACAACATGCACCAGTTGAAAAGCACCTCTAAGAAGCACAACACTTCACAGTGACATATCCATAAATCATCCACAAAGATTACACAAGATTTATGATAAGTAGTAATCTAGATCTCCATTCTCATTCAGTATTCACAAGTATGCATATTTACATATGGTCTTGAGAAAGAACCCTGGGGAAACACAAATTCAAAAAATTGTATACTTAGTGCTCGCTAGCTCAATAATTCAATCTCAATTAAGCTCTTAATAGTTTACAAATGAGAATCCATCTCCTTTTAGAGGACAAGGATATGATTTAGTTACAATGATCAATGATCATGATCCATTTAAAAAGATCAATAGTCTACATTGTTTTGACCAAGTCAACAATTCAATCTTAGTGGCACGTGTTTTCAGCTGGCAACTTATCAACAAGGCACAAGTGACAAAGAATATTCTTTTTGGCATCTTTACAACAACTCTCTATTCTGACATATCAGATCCTTTAGTGATGACTATCCTAGTGTCTAACTTCTTATGAAAGTCATATGCACGCATTGTTGTATCTATTTGCAACCTATCATGTACTTGAGATTTTATCTTTGCATACTTCAATGCCTTAAGTTGCCCATCGAAGGATACTACTTTAGTAGCTTTGCCATCCACCTCTTTGCTATATGTCTTAACCTTGACACTAAGCTCTACCATCTCATCCATCATATCCTCCAAAAAATGCTCCACAAGATCCTCTGATACTGCCCTAAATCTTTCTTTGAATATCTGGATGGACTCCTCTAGATCTGGTAAGCTATCTTCTTTTATGGAATTGCCCAATAGCTCCTCTAGCACCTTCATTTCATTTGATAGTATGTCATGTATCCTTGTGCTTATATCCCTAACCTTGGACATGCATGTCCTTAGCACATCTACTTCAAACTGAAGCTCTAGAATCTAGGAGTCTATCATGGGCAATGTCTTATCTATTACAATTTTATTGGTTAAGAGCTCTTGATCCATCATCTTCCTGGCTTCCCTTATTCTATCCAATGCATGGTCACTTTGCTTAAGCCTTTGTCTATATGCTCTTTTCAGTGACTCAATTTCCTCCTTTAGCTTGGATAATGTGTCCCATCTGGACATGGATGTCCTTATTACATCCTCCCCTATGGTCATAAATTGCATGAACCTTTTGTTCATGACTTGAGCTTGATGCTTTTGAGCATCCAAGCCTATTATTTCCTCCTCACTAACTAGTGTCAAGGTAATGGGGATTTCTACAGTTTGTATTGTGGAGGCTAGACCACCAGGTTTTACTAAACCCTTAATAAATTCTTATCACTAAGCATTCTGCTCCTTCAATTCCTTATTCTTCATCTTCAATTTCTTCATTCTAATAGCTACAGCCTCAATGATCTCCTTGAGCTCTTGGATATCTTGATCTACTATAGAATTCTCTAAGTCAACTAAGGTGACTTGGAATTCCTTTGCTCTTATCTCTCCCTTCACCTTATCCACTATGGGGATTGCTAGTTGTGTTGTCCTCTTTCCTATCACAACATCTCTTCTTATTGTTCACAGGGTCCTAGCCTTACGCTTTGGTTTAGCAATATCCAATGTGAAAAGAGATTTGAAATCAAAAGGCATTGGCTCTCCTTTTGGATGCTCCACCTTTGAGGAAATCCAGTATAGTGTAGCAGATCTAGACCCTACCTGGTCATGCTACTCAAATTGAGTATCTTGTAATTCTTTCTCTTTATTTTGATCTTCTTGTGGTGGAGGAACCTCTACATTCTTTTCTTGTTGGTTTATGTCTAAACCACCACTATCATCCATGTGTTCTTCTTTTTGAATAGAAAGTTGCTGGTCCTTATGCTCATCTTCATGCATCTATTCTTCTTGAGCCATTTTTGTATCATGATCATCTTGAATTTTTTCTTGTTCTGGAGGTGTTTGGTCAGCATATGACTTATCGCTTTGTTCATATTGACCTTTCTCCACATGATTATCATCTTTTGGTTGCTCTTCTTTGTGATCCTAAGTTGCATGAGCTACTTCATCTTGTTGATCATTACTAATGTTCCCCTTAGGATCATCCACACTTTGTTCCTTTTGTGGACCTTGTTCTTGGATGTTTTTATATTCAGGAGGCTATTGATCTATAAGTGGGATGTCAGCCTATTTATCCTGATCTGCCTCATTCTTAGGACCACCTCTACTTGTTCATCTGATTGATCTTGAAGTTTACCATCCTGATGAGGTTCTTCTTCATTTTGCCTTTGGGTATCCTCATCTGGTCCTTTTCTTTGTTTCAACTTGTTCCTTAGATGCAAGCTCATGTTGTTCAAGCCTATTAGTATCCACATGGACATCTTGTTGTGTGTCCTTTAGTTTGGACATCTTTACTCTGATCATCAATATCCATCTAGATATTGTCTTCTTGCACTTGGATGTCCTTAACAACTTCTTTTTCTTCATCCTCAGCTAATTGGTATGTCAAATCTATCACTTTGGGACTAGTGATACTTTCTATTAGGACATTTAAAGGTCATGTTGGCACTTCAACTTCAAGGGACTCTACTCTTTCCACCCCTGCATCCTGCTCCTCCTGATCAACATCTTGATCTATAGATTTTATATGTCCCAGCAATCTTTCTAGGGGATTAGCAACCACATCCCGGGTAGCTTTGTCATTTGTTAGATCAATGGTCTGACTTAATGGTAGGGGCCTACTAGCTTCCTTCTCTAATGCTTCAATTCTAGCCTTATCTGCCAATTCACTCTTTACCTTCATGGTGTTTTCTACTAGCACATTGTGTTGGAATTCCCTGACCACATGCAACATCGGGTCCTAATATTCTAGAACTTGAATATCAACTAGCTTGGATGTGGATCGTCTCATGAGTGGGCCTTGGTATCTACTTTGTTTGGGAATATTAACCCCTCCCAACACATCAAAGTGCCCTTCAGTTATATCTTCCTCCATAGGCTCCTCCTCCATTGTAGGTTATTCCTCTTCTGCTATTGAGACCTTGGTTACAGATATAGGAATAGCCCTTACAGACATATCCCTAGGAGGTGATGGCCTGTACACAAGTGAAACACCCTCTAAAGTAGGCTTCTCAATGGCTCCTAATGAGCTAGGTTGGGCCAACCTAGTCTCGAACACATGCCTCTTGTGCACCAAGAAGTCATTAAAGTCTAGTTCTTCTCTTTCTTTCATATTTCTCTTTTTGTCAAAGGTAATGACAACCCCCTTTGTTTTCAATTCATTAATTTTCTAGTTTAACTAGTTCTTAGTCCTTTCCATCACCTTAGCAGTAATGAGATCAATGGATCTCATCTTCCTTAGTCTAGTCAAGAGGGTCTAATGATTCATTGTATACCTTCCTCTCCTCATACTCAGGATCTAAGATATCATCATCATCATCAGTTTTGACTTTAGGGGGGACCTCAAGATATCCCATAGTCTTTATCTGATTGAGGGTCAATCTTTGATATCCCCTTCTTCTTACTTCATACTTGTCATCACAATCCACCCAGTAGTCTTCTAGATGAGTACTGAGTTTATATTTCTTGTTGAAGAAGCTCTCTAACTTGTGGTAAGGATCATAGTCCCTTACCAATGGGAAAATCTTTAAGTGCAACATCTTCAGATCTGCCTCAGCTTCTTTAGCATTGTCTATTGATCCACATATAAACCAATTGATGTCTATGGGGAATTTCACATATGTCTTGCCATCCTTCCTCTTGGATATTTCAAGTGCAGGGATCAGCTGCCTAACCATCTCCATCAAGATAACCTTGTCTGATGGGTACCTAGGTAACATAAAGGGTTTCCTATTGAACCCTTCCATTGTGATATATGTATATGTGCGATATTGAATGACCCAAGCCCCATGAGGATGAATCCTTTCTATGGCTCCCAATGATAATCTCTTGGCTCTATATCCTTCCATGAGTCTAACTAAGTGCATTATAAACTATCATTCACAGCCTTGTAATGTTGTATAGATTACCTTCTTTCTAACTGAGGATAATGTTCCCAGGATGTCTTCTCATGGGGAAATCTACCCAGTCTACCAACAGTTTGCAGTCCATCAAAAGTTCCCTTGCATGCACATGCATAAACTAGATAAGATGTCATTTTGAAAACTCTGTCCTTCATTCTCCTCCATTTCACCATCTGTGCATACATGGAATCACTAATTATTTTGGCTCATTGGACTATTTGCTTCTTCTTGATTACCATTCTAATTAAACCAAATATCCATGATTCAAAGTTGTCAGTGTTCTATTTTCTGCTCATTCTGTTGAGCAACACCATCATATATTGGAATTATGGGCTAAAGTCATACTTGTAGAAATGTTGGGGCACCTTGGCCACTACTTTTGCCTTATTGGTTGGGTCTCTTCATCCAAGGAAAATGGCCTTTCTACAGTCTTTCTGATTTCCATCATATTCCTTAGCAAGGGCCTCCAAATCATGCACATACATCCCCGTGGGTGTGGGAAAATTGAATGCCTTTATTATGCCATCAAATGAGAGATCAACACACTCATGCTTGGTGCTCCACTCTTCTTGTCACCACATTATAGTTATTTTCACATTCAATTAGGAGATACAGGGCATCCACAACATATGGGAAACTAGCTACATAATACATCCCTGTAGATACAATATTCTTCAGGATAGGATTGTCCTCCCTGCTATGGAGTCTAGTTCTGAAGGCCTCTATGTATATGTTGCCACAATGAGTATCCTCTACAAACCTATGTTTAATGCATACACTATGTGCTTTGGGAAACATGTCATCCTTAAATTCAACATCATGCTTGTCTATACATGGCATCTTGACCTAGAGATTTAACACATTTAGGTCTTAACTAGGGCACATATGTTAGGGTTAGTGTATTTCTAATCCCTTCGTTTGAAAGAAATAGGGCATCTAGATATATGCATTTAATCATGAGTTAACCCCAAATTTATTTAATTTCATCACTTTAACCTTTCACCTATGTAAAACATGAAATATCCTTGTGAAAATAACTAGAGAGGCTTTATTCCATACATACCTAGATGTGAAGACCTCAATTGGGATGTGTAAATGTATACCAGAAATGTCCTGTGCAGGTGATCCTTTGTACAATTAAGTCCTCGTTACAAGTTCATTGTAGCTGCCTTTAGTTCTCAAGCTCTCTGTGTAAGTTATTTAGACTTTGAATTCAATAATGTGAGGAAATTTGAAATTAAACCTCATTTTAACTTAGTAATTCTTTGATTTTAGGGCTTATTAATTACTCGTGGGGATTCAAGTGGATTCTAGCAGTGTAATTGTGGGAGATCATCACAGGTGGTTTGTTGGCATGCTCGAATTTAAAAGCCAACAACCTTTTTACAACATTAAATGCATAAAGGGAATGCCTGGATATGGTGATGTATCTTAGTTTAGAATGTCCATGTGGATATGTTCATATGACATCAGCATGAGGGTTGGGTCAACCCTTGTTGACCAAAAATATACTATCGAGCTTCAATTTCGTTTAGAATAGGTCGGGATATCCATGTGGACACGTGGCACAATATCATTGGTTATATAGGAACATGGATATTTGGAAGGTCAAGATATTAGTAGTGTGAAATATCGACATGCACAAATATCCATGTGATGTCATCAAGATAAGGCTTTTGTGTTGAGTCAAGTTGAAGTAACGTCATATGGACATGGATATTAGAAGTGGAGTATGGACCTTTAAAAATTAAATATCCATGTGAGCTAATATCCATATGACATCAATGAAGTTAAAACTCTTTATGGGTCGAGATGACATGACATCATCCAGATCGGAATGTTTGGTAAAGGTAAGGATATTCGACAAGGTTAATATCCATATGAACAAATATCTGCATGACGTTAGTTGTTTATATAAGTGAAGGTTAAATGACACTACTGGGATCTAGATATGTCAAAGGCATAAGGATATGGATATTAAGCAACTGTGAAATATCCATACAGATGATGTCAGCACAACCACCCTATTACTTCAAGATGAAGCATGATGACGTAACTAAGACATGGCTATCTCGAAGGGATATATCTGTGCTAAAATATCCATGACTTAATGTTTAGATCTATAGAGTTCACATTCGATGCAATTTGATGGGTCGTCTTTCAAATAGGGATATTCATAAGGATCTGAATATTAAAATGAAGATTAGGATATTCAATGGGTAATATCCATATCCCCATTGACCAAACTTTGACCATCCATAACTTTATTATTTCTTCAAATTTTTCTATGATTCAAAAGGCAAACCTACTTAGTTTTTTATTCTCTATCCAATGGATGCCTTTCTAGGAGATTTTAAACTTGACCTTCTGGACCTTAAACTAGGACATGACTTTTACCCAAATTGCCCAAAAATAAAAGGAAAGAAAAGCAAGCCAAGCAAGGTAGAAAAAAGTTGGGTCCTTATTTTGCTAGGGCAAAATGGGGCCTGTTGTGTAACCACACAACGCTATGTTGTAAGAAGAACATGGAACCAATGTTATGACCATCATGAGTAAATATAATTAATGGTTGATGTTTTATTTGATCCAATGTGTCTTTCAAGCTTAGTATACCATTTTATCTATTGTTATGGCTAATTGTAATTTGAGCTATCAAGCTCCCCTTAGCACCATCATGATCTAATGAAACCCAATGTGGATCATCTCACTCTCACACCTCAAGTGAGCTCTCAATCTTCTAACTTGATTGATATGTTGGGATGAAAGTATGAAGTATAATAGGGCATGCCCCTTAAAATTCTAAACTCATGCACCTTGATATGTTGTGAGCTCGCACATCTAGACTACCTACCTGGAGAGGAAAACACTGCATGTGTGCAACATTTTAGTTCCATTTCCTCAACTCATTGCACTCTATTGCCACAATGTTGAAGGAGAATGTTTCTCCTTTCATTGGAAAATATTGAACATTGGCTAAAACTAGGAAAAGAAGAGTTCACACACAAGTACATAAGTGGTAATGATTGCACATGAAGGAAATGGGTGCAATAGAATTTGTATGATGATCTATATGAAACTTCCTTCAGTGAACTATGTGCACATTTACATGCATGGTTGGTATCTTATGTTTTAAAATGAGGCATAAATTTGGGTTGAAAGTACCACTGGACAAGGGAGCGCCTCAAAGGACTTGCAACACTAGATACTACCTAGACACGTGCAATCGACATCTGGTGGAGTGAACTGATTTGTAGCTATACCCTAGAATAAATCATCTAGATATACTCTTGTTTTGAGGAAGTAGAGTATTAGTTCCTTCGAGAGCCATAGGGATCTTATATCAAGCACCTTCCACTTGAGATTAAGAAGCTTTTAGTAGATATGGGTATTGAGACCTTTTCTATGGTAGGCTAAACACCTATGTGCCTAAGATGCATAGAAGTTCAAAGATGGATAGAAGGTGACTCGTGAAAGAAGTAAAGCATGGATGGACCCAATGATCATGTGTTGTGGGGCCACAAGTATGAAAAGGCTCAGCTAAAGGTTTTTATTGAGAGAGACCCCAACCGAAAGGCAGAGTGACATTCTGAATGTGCCAAGACGATCCCAAGAGAAAGTGAATGGAACAAAGATTAACTCTATGAAGAGAAAAGTTACCTAGAATAGACCCACTTGTGTGCTCCTACAACTAAGCCAAGAGATGCTATGGTTTCTAAAATCCTTGTGGATCCCTAATCACCACCCAATATGCATGCTCATGCACCCAAGTACACTATCATAGAATAAATTTTTATGATAGAAGAAGTTGATAGTGAAGATGTCAACACAACATTTTTTTTAGAGTAGATTACTCCATACAAACTTTTAAAACCACCCACACTAAGCACACAAGCACTCAAGATTATAGGTAGTGGATTAATCACCTAGCCTCCTATTTGCACACCAGTCGTGGGTACTAGTGGTATATCTTCAACCTAGGCAACAACTACCTCACACACCATAGGGACAAACCCTATGGTAACCACAAGCACTAGCCCTACTGAAACATTACCTCTCATGACTAGAAGTGTACTTCAAGTATAATTAGGCTTGCACCTACCAACATTGCCCAACAATACTTCTATGAGATGTCTTTGCATCTCCTATAATATCATGGGGTGGAAAATGTGGCAGACTATGTTCACAAATACGAGATCATTTGGCACATGAAAGTGGTCATTGCTTCAGAAAGAAAGGAAAGTTAATTTACACTACTTTCATGGACTGTACCCATACTTGGTATAGAAAGTATGATCCAAAACATGTGGATTATGACCAATTAAAAGACACTTTTCTAAAAGATCTTGATATCCTAGAATTTGATAAATAGATTATCTCTACTCTAAAGGAAATTAAGAAAGAGCTAACCAAAAGTGTGTGTGTTTATGACACCTAATTCAAAACCCTAATATCAAAATTATCCAATAAAATTCATCCTGCTCAACATGCTCAATGGTTTGTTGGGGTTTTTTGTTTCCCTTTTGATGCACCCTCTCACATAAGACTTTCATAGACCCATAAGAAGCATTGGAGGTAGCGCTTCACCCCAAAGTAGTTGGGAGCATTAACATAGGGATTATCCATTTTATGGAAGCTTAGCTTGTAGTGATGGCTACATAGTTAAATAAATTCACTATTAACAATACCCATGATACACGTAGTGGTGTCTAATGTGTAGACTACAAGATTGAAGGAAAACCAAGACTAGCTTCCTATGAAGGAATATGCACACCTTGTTGAAAGCCTACAAAATATCAGGGACAACCATGATGTGAGGAGTTGTATATTACTACAACATGCCACTTAAACCATGATATCCTACTATTGCAAGATTTGTGATGTGCACACCCACAACATTGAGGACTATGGGAGTTTCAGCCAAATCCATGAGGCTAACACCCTAGGAATTCACCAAGAAATAATGGAAAACCTCCAGGAAGGCCGGAGTGGAAGAATACTATTAGGCTAAGGGAACAAAGGATGTGGAGGTGGTATATTCTCACCTCTCACTTATTACAAGCGTGGTTCTTTGAACCACTATCAACAAAAATTCTCTACCTTCCCACCTATACATATAGTCGAGGATAACACAAGGTCTAAGAGTGCCCTAATCTCTATGCTTCTATGGCTAAAGAGAAAAATGAGAGGATTGGAAGCATGATCTGGATTGACCACACGCCACACATTGAGTGAAAGTTAAATCCTATCACACCCTTGTTGGCAAGAGACACTGTGTAGCTTCATTAGTGTTGTCATTGATGGCAACAAAGTTCATCCCACACATCTGTAGGACATGGTGTGTCTTTACTCGAAGTCAGATTGAAGAACTGTTGTGGTCTGGTAAGCAAGAATAGAGTAGGCAGCAAAGTCTGACAGTCAGGTCTAGATCTCTCAGAGGAAGTATCTCAGTAAAGTGCAGATTTGGGGAAGTCAAGAGGAGTAACTTGACTGATATATTCCAAGGACTTCGCCTCCGATGATAGAAGAGTGAACAGATATGAGCACTTGAGTGTTGGGTTCCTGAATGGCAGAGTAGACAGAGGAAGACCTAACCGGTAGAGCATCAAACCTAAATCCGGATGTGATATTGATGGTGATTAAGTTTCCTAAGGTATCATTCATGATTGGCCGACATGATTGATGACTTCTATAAGCATCTCTTTGATCCGCATTACTTGGTATGCAAAGATTCAGCCGACAGATCAGAGTTTGGAAAAATATTGAGTATTCCAGATGCCAACTAGAAAGTGGATGAAATCTTTGGTGTGGATATATATATCAGATGGATTTAGATATGAATGTGTGTGTTGTGTGTGGTGTTGTGTGAAGAACAGCAGAAGAGTAGTGTTAAGGTAGTAAGACAGGTCTGGAATGTAACAGGATAGTAGCACCTAAGGAGAGTAAGAATGAAGTATAGTAGATCAGTATATTAGGCTTAACTAGAACTGAACTTCAGTATGTGTGGATGCTTCTCATCAGTTCAAGTATTTTGTTACCTTCTTTTCTTGTAGACAATGAGTCTATTGTAGGTAGTAAGCCTCTTGTGAGTAGTGTGCTCAGGCAGTAAGCCCTAATTGGGAAGTGCCATTTTGTACTATTCTATTCTTCTAACAGAGAATACAATCTTGGGTTAATCACCTCGTGGTTTTTCCCTTAACCGGGTTTTCCACGTCAAAATCATTGTGTCATGTGTACTAATGTTATTTCTGCTTCCATGGTAATGTTGCTTGTATGATTTGATTCTACACTAATTGTTAAAGAAGGACTGAAAGTCAAAATAATTAAGATAACTGATTCACCCCCCCTCTCAGTTATCAACAATTGGTATCAGAGCCAAGTTCCTCCAAACAGAGCCTAACAGCTTGAGGAAGATATGGGAATCTCAATGGATATGTATGGTATGAGGGAACAACTTCAGTCTGCCCTAGATGATCTTGAGCAATCTAACTCCAAAGTCAATGAATTAAAGGAAAGACTCAAACAGGCTGATGATTTCATAATGCAACTAAAAGAGAAACTAAGTATCTCTATGAAAAAGAGAAAGGATCTACTTCAGCAATTGGCAAGTCAAGTTGAAACTAATGATACAAATGAAGACCTGAAAAAAAAAACCAAGTAATGTGAAAAATTGTCAAAAGAAGTCATTATGGTAAGCCATGAAATGGAATTAGGAGTTATGAAATTCACCCAAGAAATTGAAGAGAAAAGAAAAACTGAAGATGATCTAAGACAATCTCTCAAGGAGAAGTTAGAAGACTGCCACAAAATGGATAGAATAATCAGGCATCTAGAATCTAATCTTGAAGAAGCTAGAGATAATGAAGAACAACTTGAGAATCAGATTGACACTCTTAAAAGGGATCTTCAAACAACAAATCAATACAAAGATAAATTCAAGATAAGCTCTACTCAACTTGAAGTTCTTCTTCAAAGCCAAAAGAGGGTGGATGACAAGCAAGGCTTGGGGTATGAAAAAGGTGAAAGCTCCGGATCCGATCAAAAGAACTCAAGATCAGAAAATCCAAGAAACAGGCCTAGAAGACCTCCGGTAAGACAAACAAATGCTCAAAGATATCCATCTTTCAATGGATACTGCCACAACTACAACAACTTTGGTCATAAAGCAAATCAATGTAGAAGAAGAATGAATTAGACCAATACATCCTTCTCCTGACAATGCTTCAATTGCAAAAGGTATGGTCACAAATCCCATGAGTGTAGAAACATACAAATAAACAATTCATTCAATGGTAGATGCTTTGCATGCAATAGAATGGGACATATGGCTAATCAGTGTAGATCAAGAGGATATTAGTCAAATATGCAAAGAAGTGTTGTTTGTTACAATTGTAATAGATCCGGTCATATTGCCAAATTCTATAGAAGTAAGAATCAAGACAAAATGGGTCTGGAATAGTATAATCATATCCAAGACAAAGGAAAGGGAAAAGTGAACGCGGATGAAATTCAAAGGGAGATGAATAAGATCTGGGTGAAGAGAAGCATAGAGAATGTTGGGGATGGATCCGCACCAGAATCTAGTGCTGATAATCCTTCCAAAAATTGAGTAAATGAGCTATGGCTCAAGGGGAGTCACTAAGAAAAATAAATCCCCCAGCCAATCAATTAGTGCCTAAAATTGGCACATGGGAAGTTGCGGATTAAAGGATTCTCAGAGAAACATCTAAAGAAAGCTTGGTAAAGATATGGAAGATCCGTAGGAAGATTTGAAGAGTCTAATCTTCCAAGATTGATCTGGTTTAACAGTCATCCGGTAAAACAGGATTATCACAGTTCGATCTGGTATGATTCAAATTTGAGGCATCTTGATCTGCGGATAGATCAAATGTTTGGGGAAAGTAAGATAGTTTGTTATTAATCACCAAGGATAACTCTAAGTATATCTCAGTGATCCGAAAAAAGATCTTTCTCAAAATAAGAAGAACCAGGCAACCGAAATGACTTAAGTTGCGCATTTATTACAGTATGGATTTAGGGTTTTTCTCAGAAATAAAAGATTTGCATTCAAGAAGAATAGAAAAGGAGCTCTACAACAAATTGTTTCAAATTTCTCAAAGATCAACCGTTGAAGTCGATTCATCCAGCAAATCAATCTGGCTCACTCCGCGAACCCTAGAAGCGCAAAAGGTAGTTTTCATTATTGAATATTTCTTTGTAAATCTTTTTGAAGATGGCTACACTGAATGTTGTAAAGATCACTGATAGGCCGCATCCTAAATTCAAGAAACATCCATATAAATCCCTAGAAGTTGATCCCCTAGGCGCCTTTTCAAGCATTCCGCATGGGGTTCTGCATGTAGAAGATGTTAGGGCATATATTGATGTGAATATTGAAGAATTTGGGGAATCTAAGCTGGTTGATATCTATCACAAGCATTTGATAGATGACTCATTTGAACTCAAAACTCAGTATAAAGCCATCTGGGACAAGCATTTTGCACAATGCATTCATTTCCCCTGTTTTGCAGAAGAAGAATGGGTCCGGTATATTTTGAGCAGAGTGCATGATAACTTCATGTGGTTGAATGGACCATTCAAGATCACAAAAGATGCTATTAGGGCGGTAACTGGTTTACACTCATCCAAAAAGCTGCCTATTCTCAAATCTGTCAAAAACCAAACTATGAGTGAGGCTACCGGATCAAAGTTTGACAAGAGGGCAATGATAATTAAAGATATCACTGATCCAGATATCAAATTTGCATCTATGATAATTGGTTACAAGATTTATCACTCCAGCAGGGAAAATTTAGTACCTGGAACTGCAATCTACATAGCCTATCAGATGCTAAAAGAAAATGCTGACTATGACCTTTGTTAGCTTCTCCTAAACCAACTTTTGGAGAATCTACAGAAGATAAAGAAGGACAAGAAGAATTCCTTCAAATATGGTGGCCTGATACTCTGTCTATTCTTCTACTACACGAATGAGCTACCCGGATCTAGTGGCTGGATGTGGCAAAATGATAGACCGATTGCCATACAAATTAGGGATTACTTGCATGGGCTTAGTGATGCCAAGGCACAAAACACACCACTATGGGGTTACTTCAAAAACTTCCAAAGCATGATGCAGGCTAGAGAAAGAATTCCCCAATCCCTAGTTGAAAAATATAAAGATACAGTATGCTTTATGGTAGAAACTGATCAGTGCCTAATGGAGGCAGTGGAACCAAGAATAGTGTGGATTACGCCAATGGGGTATGAAGTTGATGAGAAAATTGTAGAGCTGCATGTTCAACACATGCTAAGTCAGCCAAGGATCCTAAGGCAGAAAGGTTTGGAACCTTTGAAGAATTAAGTGTAAAAATCCATGTGGAGCTCAGACAACCAGAGATGAAGAGAAAACTGAGAAAAGAGGTAGAAGAATTTTCCAAGAGGCATGGAATCTCAAAAGAGGCACTTGATGCCAACAGAGAGAAAATAGAAAGGGCAGAGAAAGAAAAGAAAGAAATTGGAAAAGAAAGTGCTCTGGTGTAAGCCCCCTCCTGGACCAGATCAACCAAAAGCTCTGTACCTATCAATTCTAAGGGTCAAAAGGCTTCAAAACTAGAAGCTCAGACATTCAGAAAAGGAGAGAAGAGAACCAAGAAAAAGGCAACAAGGTCTTACACAAGCCAAAAGGATGAAGAAGAGATAGAATCAGATGAGGAAGTAAAGAAAATGAAGAAGTAAAGGAAAACATCTAGTGAACCCTCTACTGAAGAAGTAATAGAAGAATTTGTTGAGAAGCCTACTCTGTGCATTGATGACATCATAAAATCAATTACTGTGGATGGGAACCTTCAACCAATGGCTGACTTCTATGATGATTACAATGAAGCTAACCAAAAGATCTTGCGAGAAGCCACGGTCAGGTATCTGAATATCTACAATAAGGCTTTTATTGAAATCATATCTCTTATTCCCAAAAGCCTAGAAAAGGAATTAGAAATAAGAAAGAATAATGCTATGGCAAAGGATCTTGAGATATGAGAACAGATAGCTATTCAGCTATATCCTTCAATCACTCCTAAGCAGAAAAATATGATCTTCAAAGATTGTAAGGATGAGTTCCAGAGCAAAGCTAGAATGAATCAGCTTATGCTCAGAGAAACTGACAAAGTAGCAAAAGAGACAGAAGAGATCCTCCGGAATGCATACAAAAGATTCAACATTCCTATTATAGAGGACTTAGGTGATGATCCCTCAGCTACAGATGTTGAAGAAGAATCTACTGAGACAGTGGCAGAAAAGGTAAAGGAGATATGTGAAGAAAAAGGTAAGGACTTAGATCCCTCTACTCTGGAAGAGGAGGTCCATGATCAAGCAAACATCTCTCCTTCGGTTTCCCCTACAGACTCCGGATCCAAAGAAAAAGAAAGAGTACAAGAGAAGATCAGTCAAGAAGCAGAGGAGAAGGAAAAAGAAGATGACAATAGTAAGGCTATAGAAGGAGAGAAAACTCCAATAGAGAAGGCCACAGATGATAGTGGTAAGGGTGCAGAACGGGAGAAAACTCTGTCTCCGACAAGAGACACAGTAGAGGTAGTCAAAGAATTCTTAACCAAAGAGATGATGGAATTTGATGAACTGGAACTTCTTCAAGGACCGTTCAATTTTGACTCCCTCTCCCTGGTTCAAACAATGAAGCTAGCATCCTTTACTTTAGTAAAGGCAAAAGAAAAGCTTCTGAAGTCTCACATGGAAGACTGCAAGCTTATAGAAATTGCATCTGGTGTATTGGAGAAGATCTTGCCATCTTTTCAAAAGGATCCCTCAGCCTCTTCATCCGGTAATCTCAAATCTCTAGTTAATAGTGTTAGCACACATTTTGATTCCTTAGAAAAGTCAGCAGAAGATAAGATTTGGATGGATTTTTTCGTAAAAATATTATCAGAGGTACAAGGGTTAATATCAAATGATAGGAGAGTTATGGATATCGGAAGAAAGAACCTAGAAAATGCTCTCAAAGATGGGGGAGATATATATAAATTTTGTTTATCCTAGCCTAAAGTGACCAAGGACATTGAGAAGAAAGTAAAAGAGCAAGAGGATAAACTGTTAAGTTTATCTCAAAGTTTTGATCCTCTATCCTCCTCCATAGTAAATCAAGAGTGTCAGAGTATTGTAGTCATAAATGAAATAAATACACTTGAGAAGGAGAAGAAAAATAGAATAAACAGGTTGAGTGAACTTAGAGGGATCATTATCCCTAAGTTAGAGGCCATGCATGAAGCCCTAACTGATGCTTAGGCCACAGCCCGGACCAGTGATCTGACAAATCTCAAGAAGGCAGAAGCTTTTGCATTCCTGTTGAGTGGTCACATCTCAATTTTGGATAGGATGAAGCTGAGTTGGGCAACAGAACTTGTACAATTGAAAAACACTTTTGCAGATATACTAAAGTATATGTAAAGTATAACCGGATAATATACATATGTGATTAAGTATAGATTGAGTTTTGCAAATTTTGGTGTGCGGACCCCACCCTTTGCCATTGATGTCAATGGGGGAGTGAGGAGTAGTGAAAAATGAGGAATCCAGCTAAGGGGGAGCTCCAGAAAATGTTCATAAGAATAGAGCATTAACCAAGGGGGAGCATAGTGTGACACTTAGTCATTTTTCACTAAGTGTTGCCATCAATGCCAAAGTGGGAGATTGTTGGCAAGAGACACTGTGTGGCTTCATTAGTGTTGTCATTGATAGCAACAAAGTCCATCCTACACATTCGCAAGACATGGTGTGTCTTTACTGGAAGTCAGATTGAAGAAGTGTTGTGGTCTGGTAAGCAAGAACAGAGCAGGCAGCAAGGTCTGACAGTCAGGTCCAGATCTCTCAGAGGAAGTATCTCAGTAAGGTACGGATTTGGGGAAGTCAAGAGGAGTACCTTGACTAATATATTCCAAGGACTTAGCCTCCGGTGATAGAAGAGTGAACGGATATGAGCACTTGAGTGTTGGGTTCCTGAATGGTAGAGTAGACAGAGGAAGACCTAACCGACAGAGTATCAGACCTAAATCTGGATGTGATATTGATGGTGATTAAGTTTCCTAAGGTATCATTCATGATTGGCCGACTTGATTGATGACTTCTATAAACATCTCTACTCAAGGCATGCAATAGTTGAACTTTGTAGCTGATGGTGTCTTCCACTGTGATGATGCTCATTCCATATCTAACACCACAAGTGTCAGTTGTGACAATTGGGAAAATGGATCTTATGAGTTAGTTGGATGGGATTATGGAACTCTCAAGAAAACAAGCTTTTGACACTACAGGTCTAAAGCCTTCCCAAGGTGAAGTATGTGAGGTGTGTAGGAAAAATGAGCACTACCAATCCACCAAAGTATCAATGGGATGGAAGTATTCAAAATTTCTTACAAGAGATGGAGATATACTTCCCTTAAGAGTAGAAGCATGTAGTTTCATTGGTTTAGTCTCTCAAAGGGACTGATGCATTCTAGTGGGAAACACATTGACTTATGCTACATACTTGGGTATAAGTACAAGATTCCATGTGCATGATACTCAAAAAGAGCAATCAGGCATGCTTACTACCAAGATATAGTGGCATCACTGCACCTAAGGAGCATATTAAAAGCTATGAGGTAGCTTGGACAACTAGACCATTGGTGATTCCACTGTCCCTATGGATGCATGCCTTGTACTCTTCACTAAGGTTTTGGGAATGTGTATAGCATATAAAATATGAACTACCATGGGATATAGTCAATTGGGAGGACTTGAAGTGCACTTTTGTTCACACTTTTTCCTTTTCTTCTCCCTCAACAGGACTACATCAATATATTTAGTGCATAAGGTGCACAATCATGGGAGATGATGCTAAAATAGAAGAGGATGTATAAAAAAAGTACAAGGGAAAAAGTATATCTCTATCCAAAACCTTTGATGAGAACAACATGCATAGTGATTTTAATGAAGATGATGACCAAGTCTAGATGGAGTAGAATTGGCTACAAAAAGGGTTCATAAGAAGATGGTGTACCAAATGGAAGGACCAGTTGAGAACCATCTAAATATTGAAAATTCCTCTAAGTTATGTGAAGTGATCAATTCTAAGGAACCATAAAATGAACCATATAAAGAGCCCCTAAAAATGATCAAGGTGGATTTTAGAAATGAGGGAGACACCAATCGTGTAACCATCAATGATTACTAGATAGCTGAAGAGGCCACCAAAGTGGTGGAATTGTTGCACGAGTATAAAGATTTCTTCCCATGAAGCTACCAAGAGATGAAGGGTGTGCTTCCATTCTTAGGAATGTTGTACATAAAATTAATGGAAGGTGTGAAGCCTGTGCACAAAAGGCCATCACATGAACTGCAATCTATGATCAAAAGTCAAAGAGGAGATCGACAAAATGTTGGTCAAGGAGTCTAAATGGATAATTATGTTAGTTAAGGAGTTTGAATGGATTACTCATATGGTCATCAACACCAAGAAGGATGGTTGCATCTAGATTTGTGTGGATTACTAGAAACTCAATTCAATGTGTGTAGTTGACCCATTCCTTATACCCTTCATTAAATATATTCTTGAGGGGCTTGCAAGACAAGAGATCTACACTTTCATTGATAGATTTTTCAAGATACCATCAGGTGTGAATTGCATAATAAGATAGCCCAAAAATAACTTTTGTAATAGATTAGGGTTCCTTTTCTTACATCATGATGCAATTTGGGCTAAAGAATGTACCAACTATTTTTTCACGTATTGTGATCACCAAATTTGAAGACTTCATCCTAAAGTTCCTATATGTTTATCTAGATGACTAGACTATGTTTGGGATAGTCAAGGATCATTGTGACTCTTTGCACCTCATGTTTGAGAGATGTCAAAAAATTCAAATCTCTTTGAACGTAAAGAAATATGTGTTCATGACTCCTTTTAAGACATTACTAGGACACATCATTAGTCACAATGGTCTTCTACTAGACCTTGCTAAGATTGTAGTGATTCTCCATCTTGAAGTTCCACAAACCTAGAAGGATGTACACACTTTCCTTCGCCATATGGGGTACTATAGAAAATTCATCAAGGGGTATGCCAAGATCATCATGCCATTAGAAGAACTACTAAAGAAATAATTAACATTCATGTAATGCTACTTTTCTCCCATAGTTATTTAACTACTTAATGATCTTAAGAAATATATATAGTATGTAATGATCTTATTTACACTACAAATGGAATATAATTGAACTCTCAATACTTAATGAGGGCACATTCCATTCATTATATAAAGGCTTAGAACATGATATCATATAATGATATGATTTGTTGATATTTGATATCATTGACTATACATAATCTGTTAAAATAACCTTCAACATTCACGTACAAGTACAAAATATTAGATTAAGTTTCATGAATAAACTTGGAAAATACAATGTAGCAACAATCTATAAACTATAATTGAGCATGTCAGAGCCTCATCACTCCTTTAACACATTAAAATTTTATAAACTTTATTTGATATGTAGACATGATATTTCCATAGTCCATGACATAAGATTGTCGAGCTTCTGGAAAAAATTATCTGTGGATTTTTTTCATCGACGTTTTAGATCACACTCCATGATCCATCATCACCCTTCACCAAAGATAAAAAGGTTAATGATGATGACATTCTAGTTAACTTTGATGTGGTATCCCTCTTCACCAAAGTCCCTCTACAGGACTCCATTGTGTTGGTCAAGTAGAAGATCAATGAAGAAATTGTGTCCCTGGTTTAATTGTGCTTAAAATCTATGTTCTTCACCTTTCAAGACATAGTTTATGAGCAATCTAATGGAGTTGCCATGGGATCTCCATTATCCCCAGTCATAGTTGTAGCATTGTAAATTGTTTCCACTTAGAATTTCATGCTAGGATTTGCACTCGGTTTAGCATATGTGTTTTTCACTACTTAATATGTGCTTGTTTTACCACTTTGCTAAGAAACAAGGTTAAGTCCCTTATTAACGGGCCTTTCAAGGACACAATTCACCAGGACACTGGCACCTAGTCCTAGCGTCCTATCAGTTGGCTCCAAAATAATTTTAATCTCAAAATATCATCCTTTTTGCCTTGAGTGACACACCTTGTCAACCTTACCCAATCGGGCCCTTGAAAAGTACTTGCGATTCATATATAAACAACTCTCTCTCCCTCATTTTGATGTGTGATTGATTTATTAACAAAAGCTCTCTACAACTTCTAGGATATGAATTCTCTCTAAAGAAGATCTCTACGTGTAAAGACTATTATTGTTATTTTTACTAACACTAGTAGGTATTTGAGGAAGCTTCCTCTTTCCTCCATCAAATCATTGTGGGTAATTTGTGTTGTGAAACAAATCCAACAAGGATTTCATGGTTATGGTAAGACCATTTCATTATATTTGTTTACTACAATCTTTATCAGTTGTTTTTCCTCTGTTCATCATGAACACACACTCTTTATCATCATCATTGCTGTTATGGAGGTGGGAACATCAACACATGGTTTGACTAAGGCAAGGCCCTATATATCACAACCATTTTCTCTCTTTTGTGTGTGTAGATTGCAACAGAAGATTTTTGACATTGAGGGGCAACAAGAAGATAAAAGGACAACTACAAACATCATCAAACAAAAGTGTAGGTAGAACCCTAAAGACACTAGTGTCTAGTGCTAGTGTCCTGCCCAGTCTAATCTTGCTTCTAGTGCTAGGTTCCCTTTAATTTGCTCTTTTATGTTTTTCTCCTTTTTTCTAGAAATTGTAACAATAGTCTGCACATTTGCATAGTCAATCATTTGGTCTTCACATTGCTTAGTTTTATCAATCCATTAGTAATCAATCTTTCAAATTTGCAACAAAGGAGTAGATCCCCCACCAACCCAGCTTGGGTCTTCTTTAGGGACAACAACCAAGCATAGAGTCATTGTTGTCTTGTGTTCCAATGTTGTTTGTAGAGAAAATGATTGATCTAGGTTAGTTCATCAATTATTCTAGATCTCTTTTCCCCACATAACATTTTGGTGAACCTGACATGATATTTTTTCCTCTATCTTTGTAGTTCTACTGATCAAAGGATGATGACAGTTCCAAAAATGAGTGTCTCTTTATACAACCATTCATATATTGAATCTAGTCAAGTAGATCCCTTTGTGCTATTATATGATTTTGATTGATTTATGTGGCCTATTTTGCATATATCACTCTCTCTACCTTAAAGGAAATTGCTCCCTGATGGTGTTAGCAATTACTTTAAGGTGGGGGCATACACTTTTCTATACACTTCACTTTGTTCACATACCACATGGTTGGTCTCACTATCGCAACACTTTTTGATCATCTTTGTAGCACTTTACCAGAGTTACCCAGCAAACAGAGCATTTTCCTTGGCCTATAATTTTTTATATTGTTGACATGAAGCTCACCTAGTAAATCTATGGATATTACTAGCTTGTGATGTTTTCATTTGCTACTTGTTGACATGGAACCCACCTATTAAATCTATAGATCTTACTAGCCTATCGTGTTTCCATTCTCTACGCATTCATGACCACCTAGTAAATAGCAGATTTTACTAGTCTATGGCTCATGATGCAAGTTTTTGGTCTAATTCCTAGCATAATGTAGCTTGCTATCCTAAGAATCGTACCTTGTATGCCTTTTTTTCCATGTATGCTATGTGTATTCTCTTTGCATGCTTTGTGCATATGTTGCAAGTATGTGTCTAATCAGTGTTTTCATTGATGTCAACATATCTGTGTTGTCATTGGTGTCAACTGTGCTCTTACTTTGCTGATGTCAACATATCTGTGTTGTCTTTGGTGTCAACATTTAGATTGGTTCACAGGGTGAAATTCAGATTGTGCATGAAGCGTGTTCTTGAGAATACTTGTGTTAACATCAGTCTTGGCTGACCTAGTTGAATTCATCACTTGCGAAGATGCATCGAAGATTGTGATAGCATACTGTAGCGTGGAAGATTTTGTTTGAGTCCCAGCTAAGGCATGGTGTGATCCACATACATTCTTACATCTTTTCCTTAGCTAAATTTGTATTAGGTCCAAACCTATTTTATGTATGTTTGTAATGCTAACTTTGGAGATTGTTCCAATGGTTAATGATTGTAATTCTGACCTTGATGATCACTCCAAGGTTGATGTAGTGTATAAATACTTGTATTTGAGTCATGAAAATGTATCCAAGTGCGAAGATGTGAAGATAAAGTGAAGTAAGGTAGCAGAGCAGAGCAGAGGTGTTTGTGCTTCAATGGAATTAAACCTTGGCAGGAATTAGATGTTATCTTAGTTCAACCCTTTGGCAGTGAGCCTTCTTTTGGAAGTGAGCCACCCTTTGGTAGTGAGCCATCCATAGGCAATGAGCCTTTCTTTGCAGTGAGCAATTTGGATAGTGAGTCCCATAGGCAGTGAGCCTCTATTTTTTGATATTGATATAACTTATATATTTTTGTGGGCTAACACCCATTGTGGTTTTCCCCTTTTAGGGTTTTCCACATAAAAATCTGGTGTCTCCTGTGGTGTTTATGCTTTTGTTTTGAGCTTCTCATTTAATTCTTTCATGGTTATATCTTAATATAAGTAATTGACAAGTTGATGATCATGTTTGGTTCAAAGTTTTAGTACAACTGATTTGCCCCCCTCTCAGTTGTTTAGTGTAGTTCAACAATTGGTATCAGAGCAAGGTTCCTCTAAAGAAATCCTAATAGTTTGAGGAAGATCTAGGATGTCTTATAAGAAGGTAGCTCTGGGTTTTGATGGGAAAAATTATGCTCTTTGGAAGGCATGAATGAAAAGCCATCTTCTTTGTCTTGGTTATAAAGTATGGAAAGCTACAGAAGAAAAATATACCATGCCTCCAAATGGTTTGATGACTGAAGATGAAATCAAAGACTATGAGGTGGATATCAATTCAAAGGATGCTCTACTAAGTTCCTTAAGTGACTCTATGCTAACAAAAGTTGTGAACCTTCAAACTGCAAATGAGGTATGCGAGAAGCTGAAAAATCTATATGAAGGGCATGATTTTGTAAAAGAGGCTAAGCTACAATGTCTGAAAGTGAAATAGAGGGTTTGAAGATGAATGAAGATGAAAACATAATAGCCTTCATGCAAAGAGTTGATGAACTTGTCACTAGAATAAAGGGTATGGGAGGAACTCTTGGTGATAAGGAAGTTGTGATGAAAATTCTCAGATCACTACCAAAGTCATATAGTCACAAGGTAGCTGCAATTGAAGAATTCATGACTGTGAAAAATATTGACATAGATCAGTTACTTGGAAAGCTTACAGCCTTTGAGATGAGAGAATTTGGTGATGCCTTGCCTAAAGTTGAATCAACTTTTAAAGCTAGTACTTCAATAGAGATTTCCAGAGCTGAGAAATACAAGGTGGATGATGACTTTGATGAAATTGAAGCTAACTTTGTTGACAGGCTTGAAAGAGGTTCTGGTAAGTTCAAAGGTAAATTACCTTTCAAATGTTTCTCTTGCATTAAAGTAGGTCATTATGCTTCTAGATGTCCTGAAAGAATTGAAAGAAATAAGAAGAAATATGAGAGCAAGCCTAGAGTTCCAAAGAAATGCTACTATGTTAGAGATTTTGATGGTGAAGGGGTGACTGATGATGAATCTGATGATGCTAATACTAGTGCAAATGAATGCCTATTTATTGCTATTATAAAAGATCTTGTATCTACTAATTCTGGTAGTTGTGTGAAGGATGAAAAACCAGTAGAAGAAAGTGCTTTGGCTGTTTAGGTTGAGAAAGATAAAGATGGATGGATTATTGATAGTGGATTCTCACATCACATGACCGGTGACAAAATTAAGTTTGTAAGTTTGGAAAAGTATGATGGAGGACTGGTTAGGTTTGGAGATAATGCAGCTGGTAAGATTTGTGGAAAAGGATCTATTTCATTTGATGGAAAGCATGATACTAACAATGTTCTATATGTGAAGGGTTTAAAGCATAATCTTTTGAGTGTTGGTTCGATGTGTGACAAAGGATATGATCTAAGATTCAAAGATAATAGGTGCAAGATCTTACAAAGCTCTAGAATTGTGATTGCTACCAATAAGAAGACAAAAGGTAACATCTATCAATTAAGAGGAACTAATGATTATTATTTATTGGCTCAGGTAGATGAAAGTTGGATGTGGCATAGAAGGATGTGTCATATAAACTTTGATATTATGGTAAAGATAAGTTCAAGTCAGAATGTGAGAAATTTACCAAAACTTGTGAAACCCTCCAACTCAATTTGTAAGGAATGTCAGTTGGGAAAGAAGACAAGGACGAGTTTCAAGAGAAAAGAATAATTTTCTACCGGTTTGCTAGATCTAGTGCATAAAGATCTCTGTGGTCCTACAATGGTGAGAAGTCTACAAGGTGACAAGTACTTCATGTTGCTTATTGATGATTATTCTAGAATGACTTGGGTTACTTTTCTAAGAGATAAATTAGAAGCCCTAGAGAAGTTCAAAACTTTCAAGGCAATGGTTGAGAATGAAATAGATTTGAAGATCAAATGCTTGAGGTATGATAGAGGAAGTGAGTTCACATCAAATGAATTCAACATTTTTATGTGAAGAGCATGGGATAAAGAGATAGTTGTCTGCACCTAGGACTCCTCGAAGAACAGGACAGTTCAGGAGGCTACTAGGACAATGATGAAGGAAGAAGGTCTGCCAGAAGTCTTTTGGAAAGAATCTATTCACACTACAGACCTTCTTCCTTCATCACTGTCCTAGAAGCCTCCAGTACCACACAAGATTTTTAAGTTGTTGTGGCCATTATGCTTCAAGTTTCATGTGTTTTTGCTTAAGGTGTTGAACTACATAGGACAAATGAGAGGGGGTTGGTGAATCAGTTGTCCTAAAACTTTTAACCAATTTCAATCATCAACTTATCAATCACTTATATTTAGACATAACCATGAAAGCACAAAATGAGAAGTTCAACACAAAAGCATAATCAACATAGGAGACACTAGATTTTTATGTGGAAAACCCTAAAAGGGAAAAACCACAGTGGGTGTTAACCCACAGAAATATATAAGTTGTATCAATACCAAAAAATAGAGGCTCACTTCCTACAGGGCTCACTGCCCAAATTGTTCATTGCAAAGAAAGGCTCACTGCCAAAAGGTTGAACTGAGATAACATCATCTACTCCATGCCAAGGTTTAGTTTCATTGAAGAACAAAACACCTCTACTCTGCTCTGCTACCTTCACTTTATCTTCTCATCTTCACACTTGGATACATTTTCATGACTCAATTACAATTATTTATACACCTCATCAACCTTGGAATGATCATCAAGATCAGCATTACAATCATCAATCATTGGAACAAACTCCAAGGTCAGAAAACATATGTTACATCATAATAGGTCTCGACCTAATACAAATATAGCTAGGGAAAAGATGTAAGAATGTATGCAGATCATGCCATGCCTTAGCTAGGACTCAAACACAATCTTCCATGCTACCACATCCTATCACAATCTTCAATGCATCTCCGCAGATGATGAATTCAACTAGGTTGGCCAAGACTAATGTTAACACAAATATTCTCAAGAACATGCTTCATACACAATTTGAATTACACCTTGCAAACCAATCTGAATGTAGGAGCATGATCATGAGACATCCAAAAGCACATTGTAATCACGAGGAACAACCGCATGATCTCTAATCATTCTATGAATAAGATTCTTCAAACTAGAGCACAAAAACAACATTGTCAACCACTGTCATAAGTAAAAGATACCTTGTGGACCACCAAATCATGAACCATTACAGTTGAGGGCATTTAACATCATCACAGACTTACTTCCAGAACCACAAACAAAAATACTTCAATGTAGAGGAATGCGGAGAAAAACACTTTCTCTCTATCACCACCAAACACACACAAAAAGTTGTTTTCACTCTAGTGAACATAACTCACTCAATTATTCATACTAGAGGCTCAAACCTAGAATATAACATCTTCAGACAGGCTTCTAAATAACTTCCAATTCACTGGTAAAGATATTTATTCTATAGGAAATGTGGAGCATTCTTCTAGACTATTCTTTTGCATGTAATACACTATTTCTACTGCAACACATTGTTATCCCTGAAGGAGCTAATTTTCTCAATATCCTCAACAAAGGAAGAGCACAATTGACACCAATAACAACACAGATGTGTTGACATCAATGACAACACCCATTAGGTACATACTTTCAACAATATCCCCCTTTGTCATTGATGGAAACATATGATGTGAACTTTTGAAAAGACCACCAAGACAAAATTCTCCCCCTGAGTTTTTCACATGATTTCTCTCCTCCTTTGAGATCAATGGTAAAGGGCACATACTTGCATGCTATTTCTCTCATCCATTTACTTTACCAGAAACATTTAGCTACTCCCCCAGAGAGGTAGCCTTCAGAACATCAATCCAGATCAAGGAATGACACTTTGAGCTCCACTGGATTGATGCATTCATATGCATCTTTGTTCAGCATAGGAGGGGTAATGACCCCTAGCTTTTCTCTGAGATACTCAAAGGTATCTTTAGCGGAGGCTTAGTGAAAATGTCTACAATCTGATCCTTTGTGGATACATACTCCAACTTTTACTTCATTCTCTGTCACCTTCTCTCTCAAAAAGTGATACCTTATTGATTTGTTCTTTGTTCTTAAGTGCATCACTAGATTCTTTGAAATGTTTATGGCACTTGTATTGTCACAAGATATTGCAATTGGATCTTCATACACAACTCTTATATCTTTCAGAGTCTGCTTTGTCCATAATATGTGAGTGCAACAACATGTTAATGTAATATATTCTGGTTTTGCAGTTGACAAAATATTGAATCTTTTTTCTTGCTCAACCATGAGACCAATCTCTTACCTAAGAAGAAGACACCTCTACTTGTACTCTTTCTGTCATCAACACCTCCAGCCCAATCTAGATCTATATAAGAATTGAGAGTTAAATCATTGTCCTTTGGATATCATAAGCCATAATTTGGAGTACCTTTCAAATACCTCAAGATTTTCTTAACTGCCATCACATGTGATTCTCTTGGATCATCTTGAAATCTTGCAACAAGACAAACTGCATGCATAATATCAAGTATGGTTTGAGTTAGATAAAGCAATCCTCCAATCATGGATCTATATTTTTTTTATCAGCCTTAGATGATTGATCAGTTTTTCTCAACTTGCAACCAATCACCATGGGAGTACATACTGGTTTAGAGTCTTCCATCCAAAATTTCTTCAATAATTCTTTCACATACTTAGACTGAGATATGAAGATTCCTTTATCTGATTGATTAATTTGCAGACCCAAAAAGAAATTCATTTCACCAAACATGGACATTTCAAATTCACTTTTCATCTCACCGGAAAACCTTATGCACATACCTTCATTTCCTCCAAAGATAATGTCATCAACAAAGACCTCAACCATCAAGATCTAATCATCATTGATTTTGAAGTATAGATTGCTATCTACTATACCTTTACTAAATCCCAATTGCAATAAATACATGTCTAACCTTGCATACCAGGCTCTAGGAGCTTGTTTGAGTCCATACAATGCTTTCTTCAACCTGCATACCACATTACCTTGATTTGACAATTAGAATCCCTCTGGTTGCTCAATGTATACTTCCTCTTCTAATTCACCATTTAGGAAGGCAGATTTCACATCCATCTAATATACCTTAAAATCTTTGTGAGTTGTAAATGCCAAAAACATTATGATTGCTTCAATCTAAGCTACTGGGGCAAAGGTTTCTTCAAAATCTATCCCTTCAATTTGAGAATATCCTTTGCATACAAGTCTTGCTTTATTCCTTACAACTTCTCCATTTTCATTCAGCTTATTCCTGAAGACCCATTTAGTTCCAATGACATTTTTATCAACAGGTCTAGGAACTAATTCCCAAGTTTCATTCTTCTCTATTTGCAATAGTTCTTCCTCCATTGCCTTTACCCAATTTTCATCATTGCATGCTTCATTCACAATTTTTGGTTCAATCTTTGAAAGAAAATAGTAATTGACTTGTTCCTTTGTAGCTCTTCTTCTTGTTAGCACACCTTTGTTCTTGTCACCTATAATCTGATCTTCAGAATGTTTGATCCTTACATACTTGGGAGTCTTGACAACACTTTTCGAAGCCTTTTCTTCATCCTGACTATCTTCTTTCTTATCTTTCTCTTCATTTACTATAGTCACAGGTTCATTTGATTCATAACAACGCAGGTCTGATATTCTTTCCTTACCTTCATATACCTTCACATTTACACTCTCAACAATCTTTTTGAGCCTTTTCTTGTAGCACTGGTAGGCCTTACTTTTGGTAGAGTATCTAAGAAAGATTACTTCATCACACCTTGCATCAAACTTTCCTAGATCTTCATATCTCTTGATATAACATTTACTTCTGAAGACTTTGAAATATTTTACTGTGGGAATTTTTCCATACCATAATTCATAGGGAGTTTTAGTACCATTACCTTTCACTTGAACTCTATTTTGAATGTAGACAACAGTTTGAATATCTTCTTTCCAAAAGACTTTTGGTAGACCTTCTTCCTTCATCATTGTCCTAGTAGCCTCCTGAACTGTCTTGTTCTTATTTTCCACAACTCCATTATGTTGAAGAGTTCTAGGTGCAAAGAGTTGTCTCTTTATCCCATGCTCTTCAGTTGAATTCATTTGATGTGAACTCACCTCCTCTATCAGAACTCAAGCATTTAATCTTCAAATCTATTTCATTCTCAACCATTGCCTTGAAAGATTTGAATTTATCTAGGGATTCTTATTTGTCTCTTAGAAAAGTAACCCAAGTCATTCTAGAATAATCATCAATAAGCAACATGAAGTACATGTCACCTTGTAGACTTCTCACCCTTGTAGGTCCATAGAGATCTGTATGCACTAGATCTAGCAAACTGGCAAAAAATTGTTCTTTGCTCTTGAAACTTGTCCTTGTCTGCTTTCCCAATTGACATTCCTTACAAATTGTATTTGAGGGTTTCATAATTTTTGGTAAATCTCTCACAGTCTGATTTGAACTTATCTTTACCAGATTGTCAAAGTTTATATGACACATCCTTCTATGCCATAGCTAAATTTCATCTACTTGGGCCAGTAAATAGTAATCATCATTCCTCTTAATTGATAGATGTTACCTTTTGTCTTCTTACCGGTGGCAATCACAGTTCTAGAACTTTCCATGATCTTGCACCCATTATCTTTGAATCTTATATGATATCCTTTGTCACACATCTGATCAACACTCAAAAGATTATGCTTCAACCCATTTACATATAGGATATTATTAGTATTATGCTTTCCATCAAATGAAATAGATCCTTTTCCACAAATCTTACCAGTTGCATTATCTCCAAACCTAACCAATCCACCATCATACTTTTCCAAACTTACAAACTTACTTTTGTCACTAGTCATGTGATGTGAGCATCCACTATCAATAATCCATTCATCCTTATCTTTCTCAACCTAAACAACCAAAGCACTTTCTTCTACTAGTTTTTCATCCTTCACACAACTAGCAGAATTAGTATACACAGGATCTTCTTTAACAGCAATAAACAGGTAGTCATTTGTACTAGTATTAGCATCATCAAATTCATCATCAATCAAACCTTCATCATCAAAATCTCTGACATAGTAGCATTTCTTTGGAACTCTAGGCCAATTCTCATGTTTCTTGTTATTTCTTTCAATTCTTTTAGGACATCTGGAAGAATAATGACCTACTTTACCACAAGAGAAACATTTGAAAGGTAATTTACCTTTGAACTTATCAAAGCCTCTTTGTAGCCTGTCAACAAAGTTAGCTTCAATTTCATCAAAGTCATCATCCACCTTATATTTCTCAGCTCTGGAGATCTCTATTGAAGTATTGGCTTTAAAAGTTGATTCAACTTTAGGCAGGGCATCACCAAATTATCTCATCTCAAAGGCTATAATCTTTCCAAGTAACTGATCTCTATCAATAGTTTTCATAGTCATGAATTCTTCAATTGTAGCTACCTTGTGACTATATGACTTTGGTAGTGATCTGAGAATTTTCATCACAACTTCCTTATCACCGAGAGTTCCTCCCATACCTTTTATTCCAGTGATAATTTCATCGACTCTTTGCATAAAGGTTATTATGTTTTCATCTTCATTCATGTTCAAATCCTCATATATCACTTTCAGACTTTGTACCTTGGCTTCTTTTATCGAATCATCTCCTTCATAGAGATTTTTTTGCTTCTCCCAAACCTCATTTGTAGTTTCAAGGTCCATAACTTTTGTCAACATTAAGTCACTTAAGGAACTTAGCAGAGCATCCCTTGCTATGACATCCACCTCATATTCTTTAATTTCATCTTCAGTCATCAAACCATTTGGAGGCATGGTATATTTTTCTTTTGTAGCGTTCTATACTTTATAACCAGGACAAAGAAGATGGCTTTTTATTTGTACCTTCCAAAGAGCATAATTTGTCCCATCAAATTGTGGAGCTTCCTTTTTATAATACATCCTGGATCTTCCTCGAGTTGTTAGGATTTCTTTAGAGGAACCATCTCTAATACCAATTCTTGAACTGCACCAGACAACTAAGAGGGGGGTGAGTTAGTTGTCCTAAAACTTTTAACCAAATATGATCATCAACTTTTCAATTACTTATATTTAGATATAACCATGAAAGCATCAAATGAGAAGCTCAACACAAAAGCATAAACAACACAGGAGATGCTAGATTTTTACATGGAAAACCCTAAAAGGGAAAAACCATGGTGGGTGTTATCCCACAGAAATATATAAGTTATATCAATACCAAAAAATAGAGGCTTGCTGCCTATAGGGCTCACTGCCCAAATTGCTCATTGCAAAGAAAGGCTCACTACCTATGGATGGCTCACTGCCAAAGGAAGGCTCACTGCCAAAAGGAGGCTCACTGCCAAAAGGTTGAACTAAGATAACAACATCTACTCCGTGCCAAGGTTCAGTTCCATTGAAGCACAAAACACCTCTTCTTTGCTCTACTACCTTACTTCACTTTATCTTCTCATCTTCACACTTGGAGACATTTTAATGACTCAATTACAAGTATTTATACACTTCATCAACCTTGGAATGATCATCAAGGTTGGCATTACAATCATCAACCATTGGAACAAACTCCAAGGTCAAAAAACATACGTTACATCATAATAGGTCTGGACCTAATACAAATTTAGCTAAGGAAAAGATGTAAGAATGTGTGCAAATCATGCCACACCTTAGCTAGGACTCAAACACAATCTTCCATGCTACAACATGCTATCACAATCTTTGATGCATCTCGGCAGATTATGAATTCAACTAGGTCAGACAAGACTGATGTTAACACAAGTATTCTCAAGAACACGCTTCATGTATGATCTGAATTACACATTGTGGAACAATCTAAATGTAGGAGCATGATTAGGAGACATCCACAAGCACATTGTAATCACTAGGAACAACCGCACAATCTCTAACCACTCTATCAATGAGATTCTTCAAACTAGAGCACAAGAACAACACTGTCAACCATTGGCATAAGTAAAAGATAGCTTGTGGACCACAAAATCATGAACCATTACACTTGAAGGGATTTAAAATCATCACATACTTACTTCCAAAATCACAAACCAAAATACTTCAATGTGAAGGAATGTGGAGCAAAACACTTTCTCCATGTCACCACCAAACACACAGAAAAAGTTGTTTTCACTTTGGTGAACATAACTCACTCAATTATTCATACCAAAGGCTCAAACTTGGAATATAACATCTTCAGACAGGCTTCTAAATAACTTCCAATCTGGAGGTAAAGATATTTATTCTACTGGAAATGCAGAGTATTCTTTTGGACTGTTCTTTTGTATGTAATGCACTGTTTCTATTGCAACACATTGTTATCCCCGGAGGGGCTAATTTTCTCAATATCCTCAACAAAGTAAGAGCACAGTTGACACCAATGACAACACAGATATGTTGACATCAGTGACAACACCAATTAGGCACATACTTGCAACAACAACTAAACATAAAATCTAAAAAAACACCCTAGCCAAAGATCAACTCAAACTTATCAGACATCAATCAGCCTCACTCAGAAGAACAAGCAACCAAGACAAGATCCCAGGCAAGGAAAACAACCAGGTTCTGAGAAAAAAAGGGAGGGCTACAAAAACCATAGCTAATCCAAGTAGCAAAATCTTTCATAAAACACATATCTTGCTATCCAAAAATTAGAGCCAAATTCTTGAAACATGCTTGTGTTAATTTATTTCAATCATAAGACACAAGTGTTAATTTATTTCAATTATTCTTTCATACTTGTTCAACCATTTACCTTAAATTGACACATGTCAATTAATTTACTCAAGCATATTGCAATTCTAGAATAGTCACATGGTTATGCAAATGGTATTGTGACCCTTGTAAATTGCTAAAGGCCCTGACTTTCTCAGTTCATATTATTTATTTTTCTATTAATATAATTTTAACTATTTGACTTCCTTTCTTGCTCTCTTTTAATTACTATTAGGATCCTATCTTTCTCTTTTTAACTAATTTTTGATTTGGTTGTTTCTTTTTTCTTTTCCCACTTGTGTCTCTTTACCATAGGATTAACCTTGTAGTCTGTGTCAACTCATTCTCTCTCTTTTTAAGTAACTTACTCTGCAATTTTAAATCATTTTCATTCTCTTCCTAATGATGGATCACAGAATGTGATCTACAATGTTGAAGCAAAAAATCCACATAGTTTTTTCTAAAAGCTCTATAATCTTTATTTGATGTCTTGAATTCTTTTAATACCATCTCAAATCATTATTTTCAAAATGGTTTTCCTAAAATTCCTTACAAACTTATATGAAATGCAACTAGCGAGTGAAAAGATAGATTTTTTGACTTTTATGGTTTATAGTTAGTTCAATTTCTATGTCAAAGAAATAACTAGTAACTTAAAAGAGGATAGACACATGCATTATCTACATGTAGACAAAATATCCAACCTGCCAATCCTTTACAAATTCACTAAAAACAAATAAACCACAAGTTTCAAACTTCTTTACAAACCAGAATATTCACAAAACAATGTACACCACACAATTATGACAACAAATAATAACCATTTACTTCTAAAGGAAAATTATCGTCATTTTGGCATATACTACCCAAGAGCAGTGTATTTATAACCATCCACCATCAAGAAACTATAGTTGCATTCAATAAATGTAAGAAGAATGCCCTTGAAAAAGCAACATGGATTTCCTAAAAAATCCTTGAGATGATTTTTTTCTCCCTCGATGCAAATTACAATTGAAAATAAATGTTTTCAAGAGCTATCTCTATCACGTAGAGAGGGAAGTCACAATGAGAGTGGTCTTAAAACACCACCACAAAAAAAAACATTTTTTCTCCTAAGATGGAGAAACTTTGAAATTCAACAAGTACTTTCTTGGACCAAAGGTCATTGACAAAACATGAGAGTTCAAATCTTGGGCCTCCATAAAAATAATGGTGAACACATAGTTATACTGAGAGGCGGGTGAATCATTATATCCAAAAACCTTTAAACTTAATATACTTCCAAACACAAGTAAACATTTAAATCATGAGAAGCATGAGAACACACACACATAACACAAGATATACGTGGAAACCCAAGATATAAAAAACCATAGTGAACCAGCTACTTGGATCTACTGTCCAAATCTAGCCTCACAAATAAAAATGAAGTTTATAATGAATTTTGAGACACCAACCCAAAGGAGACACCAATCCCCTATTACAATAGTTTATGAGCACCAACTCCTTATGCAATACTTTACGGGCACCAACCCAAAGGAAGCACCAACTCCCTGAAACACAAGAACACTTACAAGATGAGGCACTAACCTCTGCTCTACAAATCTGAACTGATGGTTCAATTACCTTTGCAACACTATCTCTGCTAACACTCTAACATCCTTGGCTTGATCAAACACCTTTGCACTATCACCTGATATCCACTTGGTCTTTTCTTGATTCTGATAGCTCAAATACCTCCACAATCCTGACTCTGCTATAGGTTTTACAATACTACTTACAGAGTTACTTGTCCCCTCTTAATTATCCATTTATCATCACATGCCACCTTGTAACAATCTTTTTTATTCATTTATATCCTCCACAAGTCTTCAAAACATCATCTTTGTTGGCCTAAATGTAACGTGTAACATGAAACGTGTAACCAACCTTACTTGTCGACTCCCAAATCATCTACAGTAATGTAAAAGTGAAATCCCATAATGTGGTTCATACCAAGAGATCTACTAGACATAATCTACCTTCTCCCAACCTTTCCTGCTAGTGTGCGCTTCCATACACATGGTGCAATCATTCAAACACACCATGTTAGTTGCATAGTAACATATCCTCTCATGCCTTAGCTCCAGAACCTATGTGGTACTGAAGAAGTGAGATAACAACAACCAGTTGACACAATAAGAACTATGGGCCCTAAGCATCTTCCTCATAAACTTTTCTTTTTGGTTCAAGCATCTTTTTGTTGGTGCAAGTGATCAGACATTGAAACCTATTATCTCTACACTTGCATGTCTCATACTCTTACCATGGAACATTTCTAAACATACTTGAAGTACTTTTTAGATTCTAAAATTTGGATATGTTATGCAAGACACAATTATTCACATATGGTTCAAACTGCCAAGATATATCTTCAAGTGTGGAGAAATGTGGAGCATTCTTCTATACCTTTGAGACTGTAACAACACTATAACACCATTGTCTTCACTCTGCTAACTTTGGAAAGCTTTGCAGTAGTTCTTATGCTCTCAAATCTGAACCACACATACCTTATAGCTCTTTCTAGCTAACGTCCAATCCACAAGCTTATGTCTTCATTTGTGGAGGAATATGGTACATTTTCCTGAATATGTGATACCCTTATAGCTTTCATCATCATTACTCCTTTGATCATCACTCCTTTGACAACATAAACAACAATATTCCTTCCACATCACAACACCTATGATCACTACTCCTTTAACATCAATTATTACCACTCCTTTGACATCAATGACAATATATACAACAAATATTTTTGAATCCCCTCCATGAGACCGCATCTTTACTCTCTTTAATTCCCCTTGCCATATGTGTGTGGAAAATCATTCAAATTATACGGAGCTCACTCTATCTCATTTTCATTCTTCCTATTTTTGGTTACAATATCACATGTGCAAGTTGAGGGAATGTCAAAGCAAGTCTTTTAGCTGAGAAGTAGAGGATTCCAAATCAAGAGGAGCCTTCACTTATCTTGTGCAAAAGATGAAACTTTTAGGCCAAACTCCAAATTATAGATAGGTGTTTATCACTTACCATCATATGACTAATAGAAGAGTTTAAATAGTCATTAATCAATAAATTTAATTGATCAAATGTATTTATTTGGATGGTCATCTTAAGTGAGTAGTCAACTTTTAACTTACAAGGCACAAGTAAAAAATTTTAATTCGCTTAATTAAATTAAATTAAATTGCTTAGAAAGTTTACTTGGTCACTTAAAAAGGTATAATTGAAAATTGAAACCTTTGCTAAAACCTTATACTTGTCTATAAGAAACCATAAATCTACAACAAACTATATCACACTCTTCCAATCCACAACTATTATTTGTAAGCATTTGCTATTTTATTATGTTATATTTTGCTTCCTTATTAACCCATAAAAGAATACTTTAAAATCTTAAGTCATATGCATGTTCACACTAGTCTTAATCATTGCCTTTATTGTGTGTCTAAGAAATTGGAGTCTAAAATTAAATTGGAAGATGTCTAGTAAAAATAAATATTTATTTTTTTGTGTGTTGACTTGGAACATTTGGTTCTTCAAGTGTTACAAGACTTCAACTAGTAATAATAATCTTAAGTGCTCATAAAAACATTATTTACTATTTTTTTGGAGTAAGTTTTTTGAGGCTAGTTCACCTAATATCTCATGTATTGGAAGTAGTCATTGTGTTGATAATAATAGTTTAGAGGAAGCAATTAACTTCACTTGGGTGAGGTAATTTCTTTTCAAGATCAAATGGAACTAGATGCTCTATTGACTAACTTATGGGAAAGATCAAGATCAAATATTAGTTCAATAAGTGTTATGTTTAGCTCTGATACCAAAATGTAATACTACTTTTCTCTTATAGTTATTTAAGATAATATTAGAGTTAAGATAATATAGATATTCAATGATGTTAAAATAGATGTAAATAAAAAATGTAAATTACAACATGTGATAATTTAATAAGAAATATAAAGTAAATCATTAACAAAGCAAATCAGTTAACATAATTCAATCGAATTAATATCAACATCATATTTATCTATTATTCCACGTATATTTTAAAAATCAATAGTTTTCAATGCTTATTTGAATTAGATTACTTGGATTGGACACTTTTACCCTAGGAAGATTTTAGTGATCTTGGCCCTCATAGCTATGGAACACTCTAGGAGGAACAATTTTTATTCAAAACATAGCGTAACATGCCCAACATAAGTGCTCTGGAGCCATGCTCAACAAAGACAATATTCAACACAAGTTCTTAATAGAGAAAATTCTCAACATAAGTTCTCTAGAGCCATGTTCAACAGAACAAATGCTCAACATGAGTGCTTAACACAAGCCTTGGCCAAGACAATCCCAATGGTACTCTATACCTTGAGTTGGAAACAATCTGTGTGCCCCTTCCCTAATGCCCATAGCCCACCAAAACCACTTTCTTCTTCCTTAGGTGATCTCCATGCCCATTCCAATTCTCACATGAATGCTTTATATAACCTTTTAAGGGGTGGTTTCCAAACCATCACACCCTTTCACAAAGGTTGCCTTTTAATAGTTACTCAAATAAATAAATTTACTCCTCCCCTTTTTAAAAGAGTTTATATAAATACTTTTTATTAATGCCCATTTTAACTAAAGGAGCATAATATTATTTATTTTCCTATCTCCCTTTTAATTCTAAGGGTTATTTCATGGAAAATAACTTTCTTTTTACTTTAGGGAAAAAGTCCCATAACAACTCAAGTGGACAATAGCTCAACAACAAGATTTTGAGTTACTAAAGGAGAATCTAGATAGCACACTGAAATTGCAATTTATGGATTGGATGACACTGTTCCATTTCCATATTGATGCTTTAGAAACCACCATTGGTGTGGTATTTACCCAACTAGGAAGCAAAATATTAAATCACCCTATCTACTTTGCTAGTAGAAAGTTGACCTAGACAAAGTTTAATTACACCACAACCAAGTGCAAGACACTCTCCATTATCTACACACTCCAAAAAATTTGTCAGTATATGTTGGCCAC
Source organism: Cunninghamia lanceolata (assembly GCA_027924645.1). Lineage (NCBI taxonomy): Eukaryota > Viridiplantae > Streptophyta > Pinopsida > Cupressales > Cupressaceae > Cunninghamia > Cunninghamia lanceolata. The sequence continues at coordinate 2,630,022 of BSBN01000610.1, forward strand.
TCCTTATGTCTTCTTCATGGATCACATGGCCTTTAAATATTTGTTCAATAAACTTGCACTTCATGGAAGGATATGTTGATGGGTGGTCTTGTTTTAGGAATTATAATTCTTAGTCATTGTCAAACTTGGGAAGAATAATTCCAAACCTAATAATCTATCTTACATAACCATGGGAAAAGAAGGAAATGGCATAGATGAGAGCATGACAAATGTATAGCTATTCTAGATTCAATGTGCACCCAACGAATTGGTAGAAATAGCCCTCTTCTTTTCATCTAGACACATGCCAAACACAATGACCATATTTTATAAAATTAACTTATTGTTTGCACTACCCCTACCATCTCATTCAAGGTGATCTATAAAAACCTTTTCAAGATGAAGTTTTGTGTCATTATGTCTTGGAGCATAAATGACAAGCTATTCAACAAGAGATGCATGATGGTATTGCCAAATGCCATTATGTTATGGAGGTTATAGCACACAAAATACTCCTGGTTGGGTTACACTACCCCACAATATAATACAAAGGAGTACACCTAACCACAATATAATAAAGAGGAGTACAGTTAATGATGCAACCATTGCTAGCACAAGGGAAAGCCAAAGGAGCCATTTGAAAAGTGGATGATTGATTTTGTAGTACCTTTTTCTCCTGTAGCATGGTGAACTAGTGCATGGTATATCATCATTTCCATAGACCAATTAACCCACTGGGCTAAAGTTTTTCCCACAAGAGATTGCATTATTTCCATAGATGCAAGGTTCTTATGGGAAAATATTCTCAATCAATATGGATGTTCACTAAATTTGACAAGTGACGGAACCACTCATTTTTTGAATGAGACTGTGTGCATCCTGTTGTTTGAATATATGATTGCCCACCATAAAACAACCCCGTATCACCCTCAACCCAATGGCATAGTGGAGGTCTTCAACAAGATCCTTAGTCACACCTTGATGAAGATGTGTGATATAGGCAGGTGCAACTAGGATGATAAGGTTTCAGTGGTCCTATGGGCATATCAAACCACATACAAGTGTCTCAACAAAGATACACATTTCTATCTTGTGTTTGGTGGAGAGGCCATCCTACCAATCAAATTTATGATCCTATCTACATGCATAGGGCACATTGGCCATCTAAATGATGAGGAATCTCTCATCACCAAACTTGATTCTTTGAGAAAACTTGATGAACGACACACTATCGCACACTAGAGCCAAAATATGTAGAAAGCATGACAAAATTCATGGCATGATCACCACATCAAGAATAAAATCTTCCATATTGGTGATCTAGTGTTGTTGTATGACTCTAAATACACCCATCATCCAAGCAAACTTCAAACACATTGGCTAGGACCATGTGCAGTACATGATATTTTACCATCTAGTGTCTACAAGCTCAAAACTTTGAACAGAGAGTTGCTCCCTGGACACTTCAATAGGAATCATCTCAAAATATACCATCTTCAATTATCTTCTATAGATAAAAGAATAAGGCACGTGCCAATGTAGTTATTAGGGTAGTTTAATTGCGTAATAGTTTACATAATACATGCTAAAATCAAATAACTATAGAGCTATTTTGTGCTATCCGATAAGTCCAACCAGGTGACTCGAGTGAAGGGGTATTATCTACCACTTTATGTCAAATTATTAAGTCCTATGGGTTGATGACACCAATATACTTTTGATTTTGATTTAGCTTTTTGTGTACAAGGTTAAGTTTTAGTTCTTATTATGTTGTTCTACATGCATGCACATGTTTTTGTAATGGATATCTTACACACATGTTATTACAAGCAAGAGTTTCTATTTTAATTCACATATCTTATTTTCATAAAGAGTTTCCTTGTTTTGTATACTTAACATTCATTTTTGTATCTATGCATTGGAGGACCAATGCAAGTTTTAGTATGAGGTAGGGGGTAGTCTAGTCTAGTCTAAAAAGAAAAAAATATTATAATAGATAAGGCACACTAAAGGTGAGCACTCAAGAACACTCACTATATGAAAAATCAATGGGGCAAGGAAGCATGCAAGGAGAGCAATGGTAAAGACCATGTTGTCTGGTCTAACAACATGCCCCATTTTTCTCCCAGTAAAATGAGGACCCCACTTGCATTCTTTCTTTTTGCTTGTGTTTCCTTCTTTGTGCTTGCTTTGGAGGTAATGGTAAAATGTCAAGTTATCATGAAGCAATAGTTTCTAGCCCCTAGTAATCCCATGTATTGTAATAGATATATAAAGCATTAGATTTTAGCTTGGGTTACCTTAGGAATTTCTTGAAAATTCATAAAGATGAGCAAGTTATCCCTTAGCGGGTGTTTTAAGCCCAATGGGAACTTTGTTCTACTTCACCTAGAATTGTCTGCAATTTTTCAATATGGTAGAAAACTCTATGAAAATGCCTTTTGAAGTGATCTCGTTAGAAGGGAATTCTTAGGCATTAAAATAGATTGAAAGTTACCCCAGACCCAACGATAATCTAAAATGCAATTTGACCTAGTTGTAACTTGATATACAACTGAACCAGATATTTGAAAACTTAATGATCCAATTCAGTTAGAAATCCCCACAAATATCCTGTTGGCTAAAAAATCCTACAATCAAAAAATTACTAACAGTTTAGTAGGTTATTCACTTCCATCTAAACCTAATCTTAAACATAACATAAAATTCTAGTTCACATGGAAATCCCCATAATTGTGGATGTTTATACTCCAAGTGAACTTCACCTTCTTCACACCCAAAATTATGGTTCACTTCTTTTCCTCAGTTCCACATCTGATATCATCACTAATATGTCATGATGACATCATCCAACCTTATTGATACCTAACTAATGGTATGTTGATAAGATGAGGACAACCCTCCCAATGATGATGTCACATGTTGAGACATTCAATTGAACCCGACACTACATTTTGAATGTTCCACATCCCATAGGATTTTCCACATCCAGTTGAAACTAAATAACTTCCAACTACACCCGAAGAAAGAGCAACTTGAATAACCATTGGATTTTGCATTAAAACATAAGAGGAAAGCATATTGAACCTGATACGTAGGATATCTTCCTCCAATCACCATTAATGCTTATCTATTGCAAACCACATTAAACACACTCAGACTTAGAAAATTTTTCTCTTTAAAAGTGAATTTTATTTCATTATTTTATTACCATAGCAATCAGGTGAGTAGAAAATCAAGTTGCAAAGAAAATTTACAAAGTGAAGAAGTGTGAAGTGAAGTCATGAAGCATAAGGTGAATTTGAGGTGAATTGACAGTGACCAACAAACTAGATATTATGACAGTCTACATTTCATCTATATAAAGGTTTGAAGGTTATTCATCAATCAAGTATACTTGATACTTAAAACCCTAACCTAAAATTACCATAGATTTTCAAATGAATTAGTTAAATTTAATCAAACATAAAGGGAATAGATTTTTACTATAGTAAAATGTTTTTCTCTATGGTAAATGAACTTAAGCGTACATGTTAATCAAGAAAGGGATTAACTATAAACCCTAAGTAAATTCAATTAGGGTAATTCTATATTCTACCATGTCAATAGGAAAAATGACCAAGCATGTGAAATAGATGAAGAATGAATTAAAAGGGGTGGGTCACACCTTAGAGATATGGTCAAAGTTCATGGTTATTTCTGATACTAACATAGGGCACATCGACATGAATGAGTTTGAACAAAGAATTACAGAGGCTAATGCAAGCCTATTGGCCAAAAATATTGTAAGGAATGGATTACACAAGGCAACATGGTTCCCCATGTCAATGGAGGCTTGAGAGCTTGTACTACAATGCATTTGTTGGTACGATGTCCAAAACCATAGGGTGATTCACGAGGGTAGGGTTTATTCAGAGTTCTCTCCTTAGGGCATCACCTAGACATTCAACATCCTGGTGCAGGCCACAATGCATACATTTAAGAAAGAGAAATTGGATAGAGAATATAGAGGTAATGAAGATGCATACAGAAAAGCCATCATCGCTTCCTAGCTAGTAGAAGATAAAAAACTAAAGGTTGTATCAAAATGGCCAAGACCCTATACAGAAGCAACTTCAAGGCCAAGATCAGAGACATTATCACCTTGTTGAGCAGGGTAACTGGACTACCTAACACAGGCACATTTGAACCATGGATGTATGGACAAGTAAAGATTGTGAAAGAGGGCATGGGCTTGATCCACTGGGCTCAAGCCATTAGTGACTCAATGCATTGGCAACTGATTGGCTAGAGGAAAGTAAAGGTTTTCTACATGGATTCGTATGTAGTGTACTCCTATGCAGTGTGAGTACAATGTAATGGACTCCAAAAGGTGGGTGCATTAGGCAACAAGCCAGAGCAGAACCTTATGTATAAATATTATCCACAACTAGAGATGAAGAAATCCATATTGAATTACAAGAAAGTTAATGATGCATTCTCAATGTGGCTTGTCTAAACCATGGAGGGGGACAAATCCAAAAGATTGACAATAAATGTCCAGAGCCTCATTGATCCTCATGGTAGATGGTAATACAATTTCCTACTTTCACTTATATCTAGATGGAAGGGTTTACAAGAACACCATACATGTTGCCTAGATACTCAATAGTTAAGGATATCATGTTGGACTTTTCCTGCCAAATACTTGAATCCTATGAGGCTTTTCAAGCCCAGAACAGGTGTCGTAATGTCAAGTTCTCCATTGAAATAGGGTGGTATAGGTGCAATGCCCTTACAAATGCAAAAGAATTAGACAAGGAGCTCCAAATACTGGGTTTTCAACCTTTCAACTTGAAGAGGAGTTATGACCCATATCATAGAATGGAGAAATATTGTAATAAGAAGATACAACATGTTTCACAAATATAGGATTATTGGGTAGATTGTGATGATGATTATGAGGTTTGGAAGAGGCAATATCAAAGTTTTAATCTCAACCAAATAAGGACTCTCAACACCCACGAAGTTCCCCCACAGCTCAAGGATGATGACAAAAAGGTACTCCATCCCAGCTATGAGATAAATAAGATATTCAATTAGAGCCTAACGGATCTAGATTGGTCACAACTAGAAGAAACTTCCATAGATGTAATAACCAGGGACATATATTGGAAGGAAGCAGGACCTGGTTGAATCAATGCATACAGGCAAATCTTCAAAGGAAATTTGTAATAGTATGAAAGAATTCAAATGCCCTCCAAATTAGACATAGCAATTTGATATTTCACAACTATTCACAAATATATAGTCACTTAAGATTTACAATTGGACATGACCTTGTAGTTGGCCTCAAATTCATAGTTCTACACAAAATAACAAGTGTTCTCCTTGAGAGTGAGAAGAAACCATGAAGCAAGAAAAAAGTTATGAATTCTATACTTCAGCTTGACAAGTATCAACAATTTCTACTCCCCTAAAATGAATAATGAATCAGCTCCTTTTATAGAATAAGGATTCTCTGAGGCAATTAAAATTCAATAGTCAGCATTGCATCAAAAATAATCAATGGTACATATTCAAATACGGCTAGTGGAGGACAGTTGGCATTCTAGAATTTCTAATGGAATCTAGATCTCTGACAATTAATGTGTACTACTGGAAGAGTTTGGAATATATGAGAAGATGTGGCACTTTTTCCTAGATAGATAATATACAAGAATTTACATTTGAACATCCATGATGAGATGCCTACAAAAGAATATAACAACAATCCAACTAGACATTCGATCTAGTTGACTATGTTGATTGCCTTCACTATTGTGACTTTATCTAGTTGGCAAATAATGTAAATAATATAAAAGAATGGGCTATTCACTATCTATATCTTCTTCAACTATACACTCTCCTACCTCCCAGACTCTTTAATCACCATATAGTATCAAAACTCTTGTGATCTCATTCTTATCATAGGCTTGCACATTTCCCTTGATGAATTACTTCACCTCAAAACTGTTCTCAATCACCTTCAACTCATTTAGCCTAGATTTTATCTTTTGCTTGTATTCTTTCATCTTTACACTCTTTTCCATCATCTTATCTATAGTTGCTTCTATGAGCTTTTGTACAGGATCATCAAGGACCTTTTGAAAATTTCTCTTAAATTCCTTAAGAGATTGATCCTCATCATATTTTACCTCGGTGCCAAAAATGTGACCTACCAGATCCTCCAGGATGTCAACATCATCCATCAATAATTCATCTATATTCTTTTGTAAGTCATTCATCTTATGCTAACATTCCTTGAGAAGATTCCTTTCAAACTTAAGTTCTTTAATCTACAAGCAAATTAAAGATATGTTCTTATCTATCACTATCTTCTCCTTTATCAAAATTCCATCATCAATATCCTTGATGGACTTCATCCTACTTTGCTCAATATCATTTTGTTCAAGCCAATTTGTACATTCCTCTCTTTGTGATGCAAGCTTATCCTTTATCTGAATAATGTTGTCCCAATTTGAACCAGCCATTTATATTATGACCTCACATATGCACAAGAAGTTATTGATCCAACCTTCCATGACGTTGCCCTCATGCTTCTTTGTGTCTAGTTATGTAATCTGATCTTGTGAAACTAGAGCAAGATTGGTCAGAATGTCAGAAATTATTTGGCTTAGCATGACTAACCCCTTGATAAAATTTTGCAACTGGACAATTTGTCGTTTAAGTTCCCTCTTCCTTTTCTTCTCCTTTTGTAGTCAAGATACATTTACCTCGACATTATCCTAGAGCACATCAATTTCCTACTCTTAGATAGTGTGACCCAAATTAATAGTGGATATCTGATATTTATCCACACTTATTTCCCCTTTATGTTTGCCAGTGGCAGGAGCATCCAATTGGGCTATCCTAGATTCTATTGCATCTCTCCTTATGGAGGACATTATTTGGGCATTCCTTTTAGGCCTGGGAGCTTCCTCCTAAAATAAACTCTTAAAATCTAATGGAACTAATGTATAGGTTGGAGGGGTTGTACCTTTGATGCCAACCAGTTGGGAATGTCCACAACTATTTGTTCCTTTTGTTGACCCTGTTCTAGGTGATGTTCCACACGTGTATCATATTCCTTCACTAGCACTTCTTTCTCATCTTGATGTTGTGAAACATGCTATTGGGGAACCTCTTGTTGTGGAACTTCCTTCTATGGAACCTCATGTTCAACTTGATGTTCTAAGACTTCCTCTTATGGAAGATCATTTTCCTTATCCATTTCATCTTCTTTATGTTCCTCCTCTGTGGTTCTTTGAACATCATCACATACAGGTTTTTCTAGTTGACTTGTAGTAGCATCCTGTTTGTTGTCAATTGTAAAGACATCTAGTTGACTTTGATGATCTTATTGTATTTATCCTACATTTAAATCTTGATTCTCTTCTTGCATTTGTGCATCAGAAACTTCTTTACTTATATCTTGAGGCAAAGTCTGGAAAGAATAGAATCCTTGGCAATCTCCTCAACTTGTTCAATGTGAATTGTGGGAGACTCTTTACGAATCAAAGAAATATCATCAAAAATTGGTTTTGTCCAAGTTACCTCAGCAGATAACAAAGAATGTGAAGTTGGCATTTACAAAATTGATCCCATATCCATGTTCTCTGTTAAGTCATCATCCAAGAGATCCACCACTTTTGATAATGGGAATGATGTGGCTTTAGTGGTGGTCTACTCTTTCACTGCCTCAGCCATTTCTTAATTTACTTTGATAATTCCTTCAATTTTCTATGTTTGTTTTTGAGTATCCTAACTTTGTTGGACTGGGGTTGATGGAGTTGTAACTTCATTATTTCCTTTAGGCAATATGCCCTTTAAGGCCTCTTCAAGTGTGGGGATTTGGGGAGTAGGTGATGGTGGTATTCTTGTTGTTGCCACTACATTAGGTGAACCAATGAAATTTATTCGTATGGCCTACTATGGTTGGCCTGTGATTAGAGGGGTAGCTGCAATAGTTACACCTTTAGTGATTAACTCCTCCTCCATTGATCCCAATCCTCCAGCCTCTGCTGCCTTAGCCTCTTGTATTCTTCTTTTCTTCACCAAGAAGTCATTGTAATCAAAATCCTCTTGGTCCTTTCTCTTTCCCTTCTTGAAGGGATAGGTTATGGCCACTCCCCTTATTTTCATTGTCTGTATGCATTGATTCAACGAGGTCCTACTTCCTTCCAAGATATCCTCGGTTATTGCATCTATGGAAGTTTTTTATCTTTGACTAGTCCAAATCCATTACGCTCTGATTGAATATCTTATTTATCTCATAGTTGGGATATAGTACCTTCTCGTCATCATCATTGAGCTATGGAGGAACTTCATGGGTGTCAAGAGTCCTCATCTAGTTAAGATTCAACCTTTGACATTGCCTCTTTTGGACCTCATAATCATCAACATAGTCCACCCAATGATCCTCTATATGTGGAACATGTTGTATTGTGTTATTAACATATTTCTCCTTTATATGATATGGGTCATAACACCTCTTCAAGTTGAAAGGTTGAAAACCTAGTACTTGGAGCTCCTTATCTGATGCTTTTGCATTTGTAAGGGCATTGCACCTATACCTCCCCATGTCAATGAAAAACTTGACATTTCCATGCTTGTTCTGGGCTTGAAAAGCCTCATAGGATACAACGATTTGGTGGGAAAACTCCAATAGGATAACCTTATCAGTTGGGTATCTAGGTAACATGTATGGGGTTCCTGTAAACCCTTCCATGTAGATATATTTGAAAGTAGGAGATTGTATATACCAGTTGCCATGAGGATCAATGGCACTCTGATCTGTTGTCAATCTTTTGGCTTTATCCCCCTCCATGGTTCAGACAATCCACATGGAGAATGCATCATTAACTCTTATGTAATTCAATATGGACTACTTCATCTCTAATTGTGGATACTATTTATATAAAAGGCTTTTCCTTGGATTTTTGCCCAATGTTCCCACCTTTTGGAATCCACTACATTGTACTCACACTACATAGGAGTACACTACATATGAAGACACGTAGAAAACCTTTGATTTCCTCTAGAAAATCATTTGTTAATGGATCAAGTCAGTAATGGCTTGATCCCAGTGGATCATGCTTGTGCCCTCTTTCATAATATTTACCATTCCATACATCCATGATTCAAATGTGCTTGAGTCAGGTAGTCCAGCTATCCTTCCCAACATGGTGATAATTTCTCTCATCTCATCCTTAAAGTCACTTCTATATAGGGTCTTGGCCATTTTTTGTATAGCCTTCGACTTTTTATCTTCTGCTATCCAAGAAGTGAAGATAGATTTCCTGCATGCATCTTCATTACCTCTGTATTCAATGGCCATTTCTCATTCTTGAATGTATGCATTATGGCCTGTACTGAGATATTAAATGTCTAGGTGATGCCCTCAGGAAAGTACTCTACATAAACCCTGTCCTCGTGAATCACCCTATGGTTCTGTACATCATACCTGTGAATGCATTGTAGTATGAACTCTTGGGCCTCCATTGACATGGGGAACCCTACTTCCTTGTGTAATCCACTCCTTACAATATTTTTATCCAATGAGCTTGCATTAGTTGTGATTTTCTATTCAAACTCATTCATGTTGATGTGGCCTATGTTGGTATTAGAAATAACCCCGAATATCAGCCATATCTCTAAGGTGTGATCCATCCCTTTGAATTTTTCCTTCATCTCTTTCACATGCTTGGTCATTTTGCCTATTGACATGGAAGAATACAAAATTACCCTAATTGAATTTACCTAGGGTTTACAGTTAATCCCTTTCTTAATTAACATATATACTTAAGTTCATTTTGTTGCAAATATGTGCTAATTGGTGTTGTCATTGATGTAAACATGTTTGTGTTGTCATTGGTGTCAACTATATCTTCTGATATTGTTGCTTGTTGATCAATTGAATTATCATGTTAACAACACTATATGAGTATTTTGCTCTTTATTTTCTCTATGTTGAAGACTGGAGTATGAGATTTGAATATAATTTAAAGAAGTATTTGAAGATACTAAATCTAGAATTTGGTGGTCCGGATCGCTATGTAGAAAAAGTTATATTCACCAGTTTGAAGATTGTGCCTGGCAATGTCTGCAAAGTGACAAGGAGATAGTATTTTTCTCTGTATTCCTCTGCAAGTTGGATTTTGGTCTTGCGGTTATGGAATTAATCTTATAAGGTCCTTATCTATCTTCATTCCACAAGATTTGTGATTTGGTACTCTAAAAAGCAAGTTATTAATTAGCAGAGTCTGACAGTGTCTGTTGAGAAGCAGTCTGTGATGTGTCTTCAAGTGATATCTATTGTCTTCAAGTGAGATCTATTGCAATTACATTTGTCAGCTCCTAAGTGATTTTAGTTTGTTTGTGGATGTCTCCAGAATGTATTGAAGGCATGTGCTTGATTTGCAAGTTATAATCAAGTTCATGGAAGCATGTATCTAAGTGTTCTTGATGTGTACACTAGTTCTCGCCGACCTGGTTAGTTACACTTGTTGTAGAGGTGATTCGTAGATTGTAGAAGCATGTCCAAGCATGTGAAGATGAATTTGGGTATGAGCTAAGCCATGAAGTGTTTCTCTTTCATCTATTGGCTTTGCGAGTTTGTTTAGGTCTAGTCCTAATTTGATGTATGTATGTATGCCAACCTTGGAGATAGTTCCAATGGTTGTAGAATGTAATGCCGACCTTGATGTAAATTCTAAGGTTTATGATTGGTATAAATATATGTAATGAATTTGTGAGTGAGGTGGGAGTGTGCGAAGATGTGAAGATAAAGTGTGAAGTGTAAAAGCAGAGCAGAGCAAAGGAGATATATTGTGCTTTAATGGACCTAAACTCAGGCATGTTGTAGTTCCTGGCAGTGAGCCACCCCTGGCAGTGAGCCACCCCTAGCAGTGAGCCACCCTTTGGTAGTGAGCCTTTCATTTAGGTAGTGAGCCCTTTGGCAATGAGCCTCTTTTATTATTTAGTATTGTTACTACATTACAATGTGAGCTAACACTCATTGTCATTTTTCCATTTTAGTATTTTCCACGTAAAAATTTGGTGTTCATGTGTATATGGTGTTGATGTGTTTATATTTTCATTTTGCTCTTCATGTTTAATCTTCATAACAGAATAAGGAGTTAAAGTAAGTGAATGTGAATGTGATTTTGTTTAAAGAAGTTAAGGTTTTTGATACAACTGATTCACCCCCCCTCTTAGTTGTCTTGTGCCTTCAACACATTTACTAAGGATAAAAGCATTTTACTGCGGTAAAAATCTATTCCTTTTACCTTTCATTAAATTTAACTAATTCATTTAAAAATCCATTATAATTTTAGGTTAGGGTTTTAAGTATCAAGCATGCCTGATTGATTAATAACCTTCCAACTTTTATGCAGATGAAATGCACATTATCATAATATTCAATTCTTTAGTCGTTGTCAATTCACCTCAAATTCACCTTATGCTTCACAACTTCACTTTGTACTTCTTCTCTTTGTAAATTCGCTCTATAACTTGATTTTCTGCTTGCCTAATTGCTTTGGTAATGAAATAAAATTCATTTTTAAAGAGAAAAATTCACTAAGTCTGAGTCCATTTAATGTGGTTTGTAGTAGGTAAGCATTAAAGGTGATTGGTGGGAATATATCCTATGTATTGGGTTCACTGTGATTTCCTCCTATGTTTTAATTCAAAATCTAATGGTTCTTCAAGTTGCTCTTCCTCGGGTGTAGTTGGAAGTGATTTAATTTCAATCAAATGTGGAAAATCCTATGAGATGTGGAACATTCAAAATGTAATGTTGGGTTCAATTGAATGTATCCACAGGTGATGTCATCATCAGGAGGGTTGGCCTCATCTTATCAGCATACCATCAAGTAGGTATAGGTAAGGTTGGATGATGTCATCATGACATATGGGTGATGATATCATATGTGGAACTGAGGAAAAGAAGTGAACTAGAATTTTGGGTGTGAAAAAGGTGAAGTTCACTTGGAGTATAAATGCCCACAATTGTAGGGATTTCCATGTGAACTAGAATTTTATGTTATGCATAAGATCAGGTTCAAATGGAAGTGAATAACCTGCTAAATTGTTAGCAATTATCTGATTGTGAGATTTTTTAGCAACTAGCGTATTTGTGGGGATTTCTACCTAGACTGGATTGTTAAGTTTTCAAATATTTAGTTTGGTTGTATATCAAGTTCCTGCCAGGTTAAAATGCATTTTAGATTGTCATTAGGTCTGGGGTAGCTTTTCAAGTTATTTCAATGCCAAAGAATTCCCTTCTAATAGGATCACTTCAAAAGGGCTTTTCATGGAGTTTTCTACCAGATGTGGAAAATTGCAGACAATTCCGGGTGAAATAGAACAAAGTTTTAGTTGGGCTCAAAACACCCGCTAAGGGATAACTTGCTCAACTTGACGATTTTTTAAGAAATTCCAATGGTAACTCAAGCTAAAATCTAATACTCTATCTATCTATGACCATACTTAGGATTACTAGGGGTCAGAAATTGTTGCTTCATGATAACTTGACATTTTACCATTACTGCCAAAGGAAGCACAAAGAAGAAAACACAAGCAAAAAGAAAAAATGAAAGTGAGGTCCTCATTTTGCTGGGAGAAAAATGGGTCATGTTGTGAAACCACACAACAACTTGAAACCAAATAAAACAACCAAATTTCTAAAAATTTAAGAAATAAAAGAAAATTTAACTATAAAATTTCTAATCTTCACGAAATGCAAGATTGTTGTCAAGCCAACCACAAAGTAATATATTAAAAAAATAATAGAATTTCCCAAAGGAATTTAAGTGTGTGCAAATGATTCATTTGTTTCCTTGGAAAAGCAAGAAGATAGTAGTCATTTGCATTAAGCTACATAGTTTGGTTCAACCTTTTAAGCCAACCTTGGATAGAGCCTTGCTGCTAATCAAGCATAAATAGCCCTAGCAAGGCTACCTCTACAATTCCCCCAAATAGAGCCCTACTACTAGTCAAGCATCCATAGCCCCGATAGAGTTATTTGGATGACCTAGATAATTGAATTTCTTTCTTCTTTTGATTTTCATTATTTCCTTTTTCTTTTTCCTTTCATATGATATTTCTTTTCAACTCATTTCTTGTAGGTAATGAGACCTACTATTAGGTTGGTAATTATAGTTGTAGCAAAGGAAACATTTAGATTTTTCACTTAATGCAAATATCCACTACCCCCCAACTAATTCAAAGAATTTTAAGTACTGATATATGATTCCTGAATGTTTCATGTTATTACTGGTGAATAATATTTTCTTGGGGCATATCAAACAAACTACATTCACATAAAATTATGAACCTATACAAAAATTCTCTTTAATTTCCTAAAGTCAAGAAATTTTACTATTTTCTAAGGTTGCAACCTACCCCTTCCTACTTCCTAGAAAAGTAAGGATTCCCAACATACAAAACAACACATGGCAAGAACAAACAAACAACAAAATAAAATAAAAACGAGAAAGGAAAACAAAACATACCAACTTATATACAATTATACAAGTATTTACAAGATCTCTAAAAATTCACTAAGCTTGGAAATAGTGTTTGAGGAACTGACCATTAACCGGTAAAGAAACATCTTCTCCTATCAAGGTCTTCAATCTGTATGTACTATCTCCTAATATTTCAGAAATTTGAAAGGGTCCCATCCATAATTTGTCAAACATGCCATGGTCACCCTTTTTCTCATGTACTTTGTCCCAGCATAGAATGAGATCTAATATTCTAAAGGTTTTTACTTTATCTCTCTTATCAAACCAGCATTTGACTATGGCTTCGTGTTTGGAGAAATGATCGATGGTTTTATTTCATTTCTTCTAGGTATAGAAGTTGTAATAATCTATCTTCCATCTTATCTTCCAAACCTAGGTACTCTTGAGCAAATTGCCAAGTTGGAATTTTTAAATTTACGGGTAAGACAAGGTCAACTTCATATACCAATTGATAAGGTGAGTTTCCTAAGCTTGACTTCACTCGTGTCCTATCTACCCATAGAGCATACTTTAATAGGGTATTCCATTCCCTTGGGTTCTTTTCTCTTAACCTTTTAGTAATGTCTAATAAGTTCTTATTGGTTGTGTGTACGAGGAAAAATTAATTTAATCTAAACTAAATAAAACCAAAAACCAATCACATAAAGCGAACCAATCTAAGTAAAAGTCATTATCATAAAATCAAAGACAAATGAAAGCTCTTACCAAAATCTGTATTGTTCCCTTTTTGGAGAAGTGTGGATTGCTCAATCAAGTTGCGAAACCATAGCTGCAACAAGCAAGTAATGTGCTCAAAGTGCTCAAAGATCAATGTTAAGAGATCGTAAGGTTGCTCAATCGACGTGTTTTGTATGCTCAAAGCTCTGTTAAGTATGCCTGAGAATACGATCGAAGAGAGAGATAATGAAGGAGATGAGGGAGGTTTATATAGATTTCAAGGAAGATCGATCAACGGTCCAGATAATTCATTAGAATCAACGGAGGAGAACAGTTGAGGAACGTGCAACGAATAAGAAGAAGACAAGTGTCTTGCTTTCTTTTACACGAGAGGAGTTATCAAGAATAGAAGAATGAGTTAAAGCAATTAACAGAATGTAATGATCAGTTAAGTGATTTAAAACAAGAAGAGATTTGCATGAGAAAAGAAGATATTTTGCTTTATTAAATATAGAAAGCTTGAGTTATATTAGAGATAACTCAAATTTAGAAGAAAAAGCAACTTAAATAAATAATTGATTTATTTAAATTTAGAGAAGATATTTTTGGAAGAAATAATTAAATAATTGGAATTATTTAATTTAGAAGATTTGAAAGCAAATTAAATAAATAAATTTATTTAATTGTTTGTGCATGATTTTGGAAGATTGCTTTTGATTTAATTAAACAATTAAGAATTATTTAATTATAGACAAGAGGGAATTTGTTGAATTAATTAAATAATTGGATTTATTTAATTAATGTGGATTTGATTTTTGGAAAGAGGATAATGATCTAATTAAATAATTGAAATTATTTAATTGTGGAAGAATAATAGAGGAATTTAATTTAATTAATTAAATAAAGAGGATTTATTTAATTAACGTCGCAAGTATGTGATTTAGAAGAATTTGGTGAAATTAATTAAATAATTAGATTATTTAATTAATGTGTGAAATGCAGGTGATTAGGAAGAAATGACGAAATGCAAGTGATTCGATGACTTGGTCATTTTAGGGTGTCTACATTTTTCCCCTCTTTGATGCGATGCAGTTAATAGCGTTGCGTCAAAGAAATTAATTGTTGAAGAGGTGATACAATTTTTGTAGGTAGTTGCCCCAGCGTAGCTGGCATAGGGTGCCCCCTCAAGAGGAAAGATAGGGAAGCGACAGAAGAACTGTGTTGACGCTCGACTAGAAGATTTTGTTGGAGATAGATGAGGTTGGGTTGATGACAGATAGAAGAAAGGAGAGCACATGAGAGAAAGATGGGTGATTGATCTTTGCTTGAAAAACTATATAAGGCCATGGGTGAATGGATGGGCAAATGATGAGCTTGTTGCAACTGTTTCACAAATGTTTATAAAGAGCAATCCTTATTTTTGATATAGCACGTGGATAGTTTGCCACCAAGGTATAAAAGACCAAGGTGCAGTAATATCCGAGTGCATGGACGTTGACTCTGCAAGCAAGCGGTTTGAACTTAGACCCTTTAGACATAATATAACCTTGTTGGAACATGTGAATGAGCCATAGTCTTGAACATAATATAAAATTCAATA
The DNA here is from genome assembly GCA_027924645.1 of Cunninghamia lanceolata. Classification (NCBI taxonomy): domain Eukaryota; kingdom Viridiplantae; phylum Streptophyta; class Pinopsida; order Cupressales; family Cupressaceae; genus Cunninghamia; species Cunninghamia lanceolata. Next base: position 2,645,811 of record BSBN01000610.1, read on the forward strand.
CATGTAAATGCAAGAAGAGTATTAAATATGTAAGATGCTAGGTCTTAACACACACAAGATAACTAGAATGCTAAGAAAGATACTAAAGATCATTCCTCAAACACAGCACACAGAAAGCAATGACAATGCCCCCAATCTGTACTGCATCGCGACATACCAAGATTATAGATGAATCAAGGTAGTCTTGAATAGGTAATGGATAAAGGAACAAAAGATAAACCATAACACAAATTGACTGACTTACAAAGTAAACATACAGCCAACATATTCTCTTGCCAAAGAGGTTGCTCATGATAGATTGGATAGGGAAGATAACAGCCTTATCGTAGGAACTCTGTGTCCGTTAAAGGGTGCTATCTACCTAAAAGACAATGTCTTGCTGCAGGAAATGCCACATGTCGCAGGAGACGCATGCGTTGGTCTCGACAATGGAACAATGCACAAAAGACAAGCTTGTTGATCTAGGGCTTTGGTTAAGCGGGACTTAGCTGATGCTGGCAATCAATTTGCAGGATAGTAGAAAACTTTGGAAGGAAGCCACTTTGCTTCAGGTTTGTTAAGGACTTTTGCTTTGAAAGGATGCGCTAGCTGGTTGCTTGAGTTAGTCAAGTTGAGGTGAATGGATTTTGACAAACAGAAGACTAGAAGGATGACAGTGCTAATGGATTGGGGCGGGTGGAGAATGATGAATCGTGTGTGCCTGAGTACTAGATACATCCTTCGTATTCCAAACTGCCTACATACCCTGTATCCGCAAGATCAAGGCACACAACGATGAAAGATGAAAAGTGATAAATATGTAGTTCTGGACAGAGTGATGAGACGGATCAAGGTGGATGAAGGTGGAAGGAGGGAGTCTCATGTACCTGAGTACTGGATACTTCCTTCGTATTCTAGGCTGCCTACATACCCATATCCATGGGATCAAGGTACCTTAAGATTGAAATGAGATAATATGTAGTTCTGGTTGGTGTGATGATATGGGAAAAGTGTTGAGAAGATAACATCCTTATCGTAGGAGAGATGTGTCCGTTAAAGGGTGTTACCTGGGGAAATGAGAAAAGATTGAAGTATGCACTATGAACCACGAACAAGAAACCTCCCCTAGACCTAAGTTAAGGAAAGAGTTGCCCCCATTCTGGTAGAGGAAATTGTAGGGGTGACTGCCGAAGAAGACACAGAAAGACTTGACCTAGGACAAGACAGTGTTAACTGTAGACACAGATCAAGATGTGGGATGATGACGAGGGACATTGACAAATTTCCAAGCTATACTAGATAGGGAGATGGAAATACAAACAAGGTCAATGGTTTTATTATGAATGGATGGAAAGGCATGCTTTGTGCATTAGACATGGAGTGGACAGGACTCAATAGATGATGGATGCTGACTCTACACATAGCGCCTGTTTGCCAGGTTTTCACTATGGTACTTATCCAAGGCGCCTGTTTGCCAGGTTTTCGCCAGAGGACGAATTTTTTTTGGATTTTTTTTTTATTGGAATACTCTGAGGATCAGGCATAGAACTTCTTGAGATGGACACTGTTAAGTGGCTCATCTAGAGGAATGTCGTCAGGTGTAGCTAAAGTATAAGCTCCTGATCCATATGCTGCTGTGACAATGAAGGGACCTAACCAGTTAGGCTCAAACTTGCCCTTCTTTTCTCGATCTGCTTGATTTCTCTGATTCTCTTTAAGTACAAGATCACCAACTTGAAACCGTCTTTCTTTGATCTTTTTGTTGTAATTACGCCAGAGGCAGTTTTGATAGACATGGAGATGATTAAGTGTGGCAAGGCGTCTCTCATCTAGTAGTTCAAGATCAGCTAATCTGGAAGTGCGATACTCGTCTCTGCCAATCAAGTCCTGCATGGATACTCTGAGGGATGGGATCTTGACCTCTATAGGTAGGATGGCTTTAGAGCCATAGACCAAGGCATAGGGTGTGGCACCAGTTGGTGTTCTGATACTAGTGCGGTAGGCCCATAGGGCGGGATTGAGTTGCAAGTGCCAATCACGACCAGCTTCACTGACCGTTTTCTTAAGGATTTTGAGAATGGTTTTATTGGAAGCCTCAGCTTGGCCGTTACTTTGCGGATAGTAGGGAGTTGAAAAGTGATGTTGGATATTGTATTGTGTGCACAAGGCACGAACATCTTGATTCTTGAATGGTCTCCCATTATCAGTGACAATGGCTTGGGGAATACCATACTGGCATATGAGGTAGTTTAGGATAAACTTGGCTATTTGCTTACCGGTGATATAGGTCATAGGAATGGCTTCCACCCACTTCGTGAAATACTCAGTGGCAGTAATGATAAACTTGTGGCCATTTGAGGAGGAAGGGTGGATTTGTCCTACGAGGTCGAGACCCCATTGAGAAAAAGGCCATGGAGTTGTCACAGGTTGTAATTCATGAGCTGGTGCGTGAATCAAATCTCCATGCTGCTGGCATTGTAGACACTTCTTAATAAACTGTGCGGCATCTTGCTCTATTGTAGGCCAGTAATAACCTGTTCTGAGTATCTTCTTAGCAAGATTAGGACCGGTAGAATGTGCGCCACAGACACCTTCGTGTATGTCTCGTAAGGTAGCTTCAGCTTCTTCTGCGTTAAGACATCGTAAGAGGATATCATCGAGACTTCGGCGATATAGTGTATCACCCAGAATGATGTAACGAGAGGATCGACGGATAAAGGTTTTGCGTTGGGTGGATGATAGGTCAGGGGGAAAGGTTTTGTTCTTGAGGTATTCATAGATATCTTCGTACCATGGGGAATTGGGACCAACAAGTTCGCAGATGATTTCAGTAACAGGAACATCGACGGCTGGTATCAACAATTTTTCGATCAAGAATTCACATTTCTGTGTATTAGCAGGCATGTCAATTAGTGACCCTATAGAAGCCATAGAATCCGCAGCTTTGTTATGCTCTCTTGGAATTTGCTCAAATGTGATGCTAGAAAAGTGTGGTTTGTAGGCATCCACTAGTTGCTTGTAGGGGACCAACTTTTCGTCCTTTGTTTGGTATTCATCTGTGACTTGGCGAATGACTAGCTGTGAGTCTCCATATACTTGTAATTCTGTGATGTCCCATTGAACTGCGGTATTGAGACCTATAAGGAGTGCTTCATACTCGGCAATGTTGTTGGTGCAAGGGAATGCAAGCCGATATGACTTTGGAATGTAGCCATTTTGAGGTGTAACAAATAAGATGCCAGCTCCTGATCCATGCTGTGTGTAAGAACTGTCAAAATACAACTTCCACATTATGGAGTTAGCAAGAGTGAAGAGATTTTCATCAGGGAAGTCTGCTACCATAGGATGTGTATCTTTCATAGGTGCTTCTGCTAGTTGATCCGCTAGAGCTTGTCCTTTGATTACTTTACGATCCATGTACTCAATGTCGAACTCACTAAGGATCATGACCCATTTAGCTAGTCTGCCTGTGAGAGCTGCTTTTGCTAGTAGATACTTCAAGGGATCAATTTTAGCTATAAGAATTGTGTGTTGGTTCAACATGTAATGCCACAACTTTTGGGAGGTGAACACTACTGCTAAACAAGCCCTTTCCATTGGTGAATAATTGAGCTCATATCCCACCAAGGTTCTGCTAATGTAATAAATTGCATGCTTCTTTCCTGTGTCATCATTTTGTGCTAGCAAGGCCCCTAGGCCTGAATTTGTAGTGGAGATGTATAATATCAAAGGTTTGTCAGCAACTGGTGGAACCAATACAGGAGGTGTAGCTAGATACTCTTTAAGTTAATCAAACGCTGCCTGACACTTGTTGTCCCATCGAAATGAGACATCCTTTCAGAGCAAGTGTTGAAAGGGTTTACATTTATCTACTAGCTGTGATATGAAACGCCGAATGGACTGCAACCTTCCCTAAAGGCTCCTTAGTGCTTTAAGGTTCTTTGGTGGAGGCATCTCCACTATAGCCTTGACTTTCGCTGGATCGACTTCGATGCCTCTACGAGATACAATGTATCCCAACAGCTTTCCTGATGTTACACCGAAGACACACTTCTTTGGATTGAGTCTTACCTTGTATTTTTTGAGCCTGTCGAAGATCTGTCCTAGAACCTGTATGTGATCCGTCCTAAAAGATTTAGCCAGTATATCATCAACATAGTCTTCCATGATGTGATGAAAGAGATCATGGAAGATCACTGTCATTGCTCTCTGATAGGTTGCTCCTGCATTCTTCAGACCAAACGGCATGACACAACAACAATAATTGCCCCAAGGACAAGTAAAGGTTGTTTTATGTTGATCTTCTTCTGCTATCCTTATCTGATTGTAGCCAGAGAATCTGTCCATGAGAGAAAGCATCTCGTGACCTGCTGTCAAGTCCACTATAATGTCAATGTTTGGGCGTGCCAGAATGTGTACGAGGAAAAATCAATTTAATCTAAACTAAATAAAACCAAAAACCAATCACATAAAGCGAACCAATCTAAGTAAAAGTCATTATCATAAAATCAAAGACAAATGAAAGCTCTTACCAAAATCTGTATTGTTCGCTTTTTGGAGAAGTGTGGATTGCTCAATCAAGTTGCGAAACCATAGCTGCAACAAGCAAGTAATGTGCTCAAAGTGCTCAAAGATCAATGTTAAGAGATTGTAAGGTTGCTCAATCAACACGTTTTGTATGCTCAAAGCTCTATTAAGTATGCCTGAGAATACGATCGAAGAGAGAGATAATGAAGGAGATGAGGGAGGTTTATATAGATTTCAAGGAAGATCAATCAACAGTCCAGATAATTCAGAAGAATCAACGGAGGAGAACAGTTGAGGAACATGCAACGAATAAGAAGAAGACAAGTGTCTTGCTTTCTTTTGCATGAGAGGAGTTATCAAGAATAGAAGAATGAGTTAAAGCAATTAACAGAATGTAATGATCAGTTAAGTGATTTAAAACAAGAAGAAGAGATTTATATGAGAAAAGAAGATATTTTGCTTTATTAAATATAGAAAGCTTGAGTTATATTAGAGATAACTCAAATTTAGAAGAAAAAGCAACTTAAATAAATAATTGATTTATTTAAATTTAGAGAAGATATTTTTGGAAGAAATAATTAAATAATTGGAATTATTTAATTTAGAAGATTTGAAAGCAAATTAAATAAATAAATTTATTTAATTGTTTGTGCATGATTTTGGAAGATTGATTTTGATTTAATTAAACAATTAAGAATTATTTAATTATAGACAAGAGGGAATTTGTTGAATTAATTAAATAATTGGATTTATTTAATTAATGTGGATTTGATTTTTGGAAAGAGGATAATGATCTAATTAAATAATTAAAATTATTTAATTGTGGAAGAATAATAGAGGAATTAAATTTAATTAATTAAATAAAGAGGATTTATTTAATTAACGTCGCAAGTATGTGATTTAGAAGAATTTGGTGAAATTAATTAAATAATTAGATTATTTAATTAATGTGTGAAATGCAGGTGATTAGGAAGAAATGACGAAATGCAAGTGATTCGATGACTTGGTCATTTTAGGGTGTCTACAGGTTGTTTCGGCTAAGCTATTACCTTGAGGATAATAATTTGATGAAAATTTAAGTACTATACCATATTCAAAGGCCCAATTTGAAAATTTTAAAGAGGAGAATGCAGGGCCATTATCACATATCAAAGCATAAGATACTCCAATTCTTGTGATGATATTTTCCTCCATGAACTTTATCATTATATTTGTCCTACATAATTTGGTACATGTCACCTCTCTCCACTTGGTATAGTAATCAGTTATAGTTAGGACATACCTGTGCCCAGAGGATGATGGCAGATTATGTTGAACGCACCAGGATACTAAGAAGGGGGTGAATCAATATCTAAACAACTTCAACTTATCTGGGGCAGATTAAAACTTAAGCATCACAGTATTAATATAAGCATGAAAGATTAACACAATGCACATCAACACATAACACCAGATATATGTGGAAAACCTAAGAAGGGAAAAACCACGGTGAGGATTAGCTCACAATATATGAAGCTCAAATAACAACTTTATTTTAGGGATAGAGCCCAAGGAAGCTGCTACTCCATGCAGACTTTGTTTCAGGGCTACAACCCAAGGAAGCAACTACTCCCTGAAAAGTTTGCTTTAGGGTCACTCCCAAGGAAGCTACTACTCCTTGAATACTTTGTTTTAGGGTCACTTCGAAGGAAGCTACTACTCCCTGAATTGAGAAAAAACTTTAGAACATATTATAGTACGACAGTCTTTCTATTGCTTAAAAAATTACAATGAAGCTCATACCTTTGATGATTGCAGTACTACCTCTTCACACTTCCTTCTGATGATCAAATCATTTAGGCACACTCTGCACTTCATTACTATCACATATATGTCTTCAAGATGAATTAGGATAGCATCTACAACTTCTGCTCTTTCTCCTTTAGTCACACATAATAATGCATTCATTCGGCTCCTTTTTCTTGCTTACAAACCTTATCAAGCACTTTGTAATCACACCTCACCTCAGTCAATTTGATTTACAATTTATACAAAATACTACATTGATTATATTTCTTATCATCTAGAGAAAACATGAAAAAAATATTTACATGTCGGCCAAATAACACACAACATGAAACGTGTAGAGGACAAGTCCTAAACAAGACTACACACTACACCAGCAAAAGACCCATGTCTTACAGACATCAAAACTTACTTAGTTAGGTCCAAAACATCCTTCACAACATCAAACAACAAGGAATTACATCCTCACACTCCGCTCATTTAGAGATAGGGCAGCCTTATGTTGTAAGTATGTGCCTAATCGGTGTTGCCATTGATGTCAACATACATGTGTTGTCATTGGTGTCAATTGTTCTCTTACTTTGTTGAGGATATTGAGAAAATTAGCCCCTCTAGTAATAACAATGTGTTGCAGTAGAAACAATGTATTACATATAGAAGAATAGTCTAGAAGAATGCTCTGCATTTCTTGTAGAATGAATATATTTACCTACGGATTGGAAGTTTTTTAGAAGCCTATCTGAAGATGTTGTATTCTGAGTTTGAGCCTTTGGTATGAAGAATTGAGTGAGATATGTTCACCAGAGTGAAAATAGCTTTTTCTATGTGTTTGGTGGTGACAGGGAGAAAGTGTTTTGCTCTGCATTCCTCTGCATTGAAGTATTTTGGTGTGCAGTTCTGGAAGTAAGTATGTGATGATGTTAAATGCCTTGAAGTGTAATGGTTCATGATTTGGTGGTCCGCAAGCTATCTTTTACTCATGACAGTGGCTAGCAGTGTTGTTCTTGTGCTTCGGTTTGAAGAATCTTGTTAATAGAGTTGTTAGAGATCCTGCGGTTGTTCCTGGTGATTATAATGTGCTTGTGGATGTCTCCTGATTATTCTCCTACATTCAGATTGGTCTGCAAGGTGTAATTTAGATCATGCATGAACTGTGTTCTTGAGAATACTTGTGTTAACATCAGTCTTGGCTGACCTGGTTGAATTCATCACTTGCGAAGATACATCAAAGATTGTGATAGCATGTTGTAGTGTGGAAGATTGAGTTTGAGTCCCAGCTAAGGTGTGGTGTGATCCGCCTACGTTCCTACATCTTTTCCTTAGCTTTTGTATTAGGTCGAGACCTATTTTATGTATGTTTGTAATGTCGATCTTGGAGATTGTTCCAACGGTTGATGATTGTAATTCCAACCTTGATGATCATTCTAAGGTTGATGTAGTGTATAAATACTTGTAATTGAGTCGTGAAAATGTATCCAAGGGCGAAGATGCAAAGATAAAGTGAAGGAAGGTAGCATAGCAGAGTAGAGTTGTCTGTGCTTCAATGGAATTGAAATTTGGCATGAAGTAGATGTTGTTATCTAAGTTCAACCTTTTGGCAGTGAGCCTTCTTCTAGTAGTGAGCCACCCTTCATTAGTAAGCCTTCTTTTGGTAGTGAGCCTTTCTTTGCAGTGAACAATTTGGGCAGTGAGCCATGTAGGTAGTGAGCCTCTATTTTTCAGTATTGATATAACTTGTATATTTATGTGGGCTAACACCCACCATGGTTTTTCTCTTTTAGGTTTTTCCACGTAAAAATATGGTGTCTCCTATGTTGATTATGCTTTTGTGTTGAGCTTCTCATTTTGTACTTTCATGGTTATGTCTGAATATAAGTGATTCATAAGTTGATGATTGAAATTGGTTAAAAATTTTAGGATAATTGATTTACCCCCCCCCCTCTCAGTTGTCCTATGCAATTCAACACCTTAAGCAAAAACACATGAAACTTGAAGCATAATGGCCACAACAACTTGAAAATCTTGTGCGGTATTAGAAATAAGAAAGATCTTCTTGAAAATTTTCCAGATGAGTCTATAGGACTCATACAACATCTACAAACACTCCTTTACCTCTACACATTAAATATTTTGTGTCGCACATCTTCAATCATGAATTCTGTGAACAACCTATCATCCAAAAAATACTGCAACATGTCATTGAGAAACTTAGTTGTAGACCACCAGGAATCTTGAAACTGCAAGGAAGCATGTAATGCACATCCATAAACATGTCCACAAAACTGCAAAAGGCAACCATTCACTTTCAGAGGAATGCAGAGAATTCCAATAGGCCTTCAACACTAGCTTACTCTATCATAACACATGTTGATACTCTATCATGCATAACTCTCATAGCGAAAGAACAAATGGTATGAAACTTTGGAATTATCACCTTCACTGCACTCTGAACACAGTTCTAGAACCACATAGCCATAACTACTAATGTGAAGGAATGTGGAGCATTCCATTGCCCTACACATAATTCTTTCATAGAAATAATACTGTCTTTAGACTGTCAACAACAAAAGACTCTTCCAGTAATCCAATCATCATGAAACTTGGATCAGACCATCAATAAAATCTTCTAAACATTTTCAACTCGTGTGATCATCTTAGTGTTTCTAATTCCCATATTAATATAGCTTCATACTCAACTCTGCATTGATTAGGGAATGACATCCAACCATGAACTATACCTTCTCTACACATGACATCCAACCATGAACAATGTCTTCTTTGTTGGATAGGGCATGACATCCAACCAAGAACTATACCTTCTCTGCACGTGACATCCAACCATGAACACCATCACACCACCATGATAGTGTTGACATCAATGACAACATTGTGATAGTGTTGACATCAATGACAACCCTAGGAACCATATGTGTAACAATCTCCCCCTTTGGAATTGATGGACACACCTACCTACACATTTCTCCCCCTTTGACATCAAGGAAAAAGGGAAACCACTACCTACTCATTAGCAACCACATACCTACACATTCTTTCTTAGAGAATGACTTCTTGCAAAAAATAGACTCCCCTTATCATTAGCAACCACTACCTACTCCCCCTGAGAGATAGCCACCATCAGTCCAAGAACAAGATATAACATGAACTCCCCTAGAAAAATGCACCACTATGCATCTAGCAAGAAGGAGGGGCAATTACCCCTAACCTCTATCGGAGATCCTCAAAATTATCCTTTGCAAGAGCCTTTGTGAAAATATCTGCCATCTGATCCTTTGTTGGAACATATTCCAACTTCACTTCCTTATCTGCAACCTTCTCTCTCAAAAATTGATACCTGATTGCTATATGCTTGGTTCTAGAATGCATCACTAGATTCTTGGAAATATCGATAACACTTATATTGTCACACAAAATAGGAATAGGCTCATCATACAATATCTTGATATCCTTTAGGGTTTTCTTCATCCACAACACTTGTGTACAATAGGATGTTGATGCAATGTACTCTACCTCTACAGTTGATAAGGACATTATATCTTGCTTCTTACTCTACCATGAAACCAATTTGCTTCCTAAAAAGAAAGCACCACCACTTGTACTTCTTCTATCATCAACACAACCAGCCCAATCAGCATCAGTGTAGGCTCTAAATCAAATTTATTACCTCTTAGATACCATAAGCCATAATCTTGAGTTCGTTTCAAGTATCTAAATATCCTTTTCATTGCTTTCTCATGTGTTTTCTTGGGATTGGCTTGATATTTGGTAACCACACATACTGCATGCATAATATCAAGTCTAGAAGTAGTCAAGTACAATAATTCTCCAATCATAGATCTATAGACAATCTGATCCACATCCAAAGACTCACCATCCTTTCTCAAGTGGCATCCAGTGACCATGGGAGTACTTACTAGTTTTGAATCCTCCATACTAGACTTCTTCAACAATTCTTTTACATACTTAGCTTGAGAAATAAAGATACCACCATCTAGCTGAGTAATTTGAAGTCCAAGGAAGAAATACATCTCACCAATCATAGACATCTCTAACTCTTTTTGTATCTCCTCTGCAAACCGCTTACACATATCATCATCTCCACCAAAGATGATGTCATCAACATATATTGCAACTATCAATATCATGTCTCCTTCTTCCTTGATGTAAAGATTGTTATTTGTAGTACCTTTCTTGAATCTCTACTTAAGTAAGTACTTATCCAATCTAGCATACCAAGCCCTAGGTGCTTGCTTGAGACCATATAGAGACTTCCTAAGTCTACACACCATGTCCAAATCTTCTGATATCTCAAAACCATCTAGTTGTTCAATATAAACCTCTTCTTCTAGATCACCATTCGAGAAGGCTGACTTAACATTCGTCTGATATACCTTGAACTTATTATGAGCAGCAAGAATAAGGAACATTTTGATTGCCTCCATCCTGGCTACTGGAGTAAAAGTCTCCTCAAAATCAATACCTTCAACTTTTGTGTATCCTTTGCATACCAATCTTATTTTTTTTCCTTATAACTTCACCTTCTTCATTCAGCTTGTTTCAGAACACCCACTTTGTTCCTATGACATTCTTATTAGCTAGTCTGGGAACCAATTCCCGTGCTTTATTTTTCTCAATTTGATCTAATTCTTCTTCCATGGCTTTTATCCATCTATCATCTTTGCTAGCATCAGCAAAGTTTTTGGGTTCTACTTTTGATAACAAACAAAAGTTTACTTTCTCATGTGTCTTAGCAAGTCTTCTCCTTGTCTACAAACCTTCATCCTTATCTCTAATGATCTGATCTGTTGAGTGATTCTTCTGACAATACCTTGTTGGAGTCTTAGGCATCTACTCTGGTTCTTGTTCCTTTTCTTCTTTCACTTCTTCCTATTCATCTTCAATGCATATTAGATTCAAAGTCCTCTGATTCTTGTGAGATCTGATATAGGTCTTCATCTACCTTGACATTTGTGCTTTCAATCATTTTTCTCAATCTCTTGTTGTAGCATCTATAAGCCTTAATTTTGGTTGAGTAACCAAGAAAGATTCCTTCATTACTTCTTGAATCAAACTTTCCTAGATCTTCTTCATCTCTTCTGATATAGCATTTGTTGCCAAAGATCTGGAAGTATCTAATAGTGGGAGGTCTTCCCTACCATAGCTCATAATGGGTCTTAGTGTTGTTGACACTCTATTAATTAGATAGACAGTAGTGTGAATTGCTTCCTTCCAATACATATCAAGCAGATCTGTATCTTTCAACATTGTCATAGCCATCTCTTGCATAGTTCTATTCTTCCTTTCTACTACCCCATTTTACTGAGGGGTTCTAGGAGCTGATAGATGTCTCCTAATACCATGATCTTCACAAAAAAATTCAAATTCATTTGAAGGGAACTCAACTCCTCTATCAAACCTTAAGCACTTGATTTTAGCATCCACTTAATTTTCAACCCTAGCTTTGAACACCATAAATTTATCAAGGGCATCTAATTTTTCTCTTAAGCAAGTAACCCAAGTCATTCTAGAATAATCATCAATAAGCAACATTAAATACCTCTCACCTTGTTGACTCTTTACTCTTGTAGGGCCACATAGATCAGTGTGAATCAGCTCCATGGATTTGAAGAAGAATACTTCTTTCTTTTGAAACTTATCTTTGTCTTCTTTCCCATTTGACATTCCTTGCATATTGTGTTTGTAGACTTGATTATCTTGGGCATGTCTCTCATAGCATGAGTAGAGCTAATCTTTACCATATTATCAAAATTATTGTGCCCCATTCTTTTGTGCCATAGCCAACACTCACTTAATTGAGCCAACAAATATGTTCTCCCATTGACCTCCTTCAGATGATAGATATCACCATATGTCTTGATACCTTTTGCAACTAGTTTTATGGACCCTGCCTTCCTGATTTCACAACCCTTGGCATGAAAGGTGAGATTATACCCTTTGTTGCACATCTGACTGACACTGAGAAGATTGTGTTTTTAGCCCTTTGACATAGAGGACATCCTCAATCCTATTCTTCCCATTAGTAGTTATAGCACCTTTTCCACATATTTGTGCTGACTAATCACCACCAAACTTGACAACACAACCATCGCACTTCTCAAGGCTGATAAACTTCTCCTTGTCACCATTCATATGATTTGAGCAACCACTATAAATTACCCAAGCCTTAGCATCTTTTCTTGCATGAAAAGTGTTCCATACAACCATTGATCTATCATTGTTTTGATTTGTTTGCAAGGCATCAGTCTTCTCATATTTTCCAACATCATCCTTTTTGTCACCAACACTCAAGGCCATGAAAAGTGTTTCATCATTTGAATCATCATGATCCTCATCTTCTAAAGAGTAACTTATCTCTATGGAATATAGACTTCTTTTGAACGTGTCTCTCTTGTTACTACCCCTTGATTCCTTAAAAGGACATTTAGAAGCAAAGTGACCAACTTTTCCAAAATTGAAACATTTGAAGGGTAACTTGCCTTTGTATTTCTCAATGCCTTTCTTTAGTCTTCTCACAAAATTTGCTTCAATTTCATTAGAGCTCTCATCTTCATTAGAAACTTCTTCTGTTGTCTTCATGTTGACTTTGAAAGCAACTTATTTCTTTGGAACATCATTTCCAAACCCTCTTATTTCAAAGGTAGTAAGGGAACCAAATAGTTTGTCTACAGTGTATGTATCCAAATCTGCATCCTCCTCAATAGAAGATACCTTATGACTGTAAGATTTGGGAAGAGATCTCAGAACCTTCTTCATAATTTCATCCTCTTCCACTTTGCCACCAAGATTTGTGATACCATTGACTAGTTCATTCACCCAGAGCATATAACTAGCAATGTCTTCATCCTCTGTCACTTTTAGGGTCTTAAATTTACTTTTGAATATTTGCATCTTTGTTTGCTTTACTTTCTTATCTCCTTCATAAATGGTTTCAAGTTTAACCCAAACATCTTTAGCTGAACTACAACTCATTACCTTTGAAAATTCTGAATTAGCTAACCCACTTATGATAGCAAACTTTGCCTTGGCATTGTTATCATATTCCTTAACTTCATCTGGATCTATAGGAATAGTAGCAGGAACTTTGTAACTAGTCTTGACAAATTTCCAAACACCACATCCTAGAGAATTGATATAGCTTTCCATCTTTAGCTTCCAAAAAGCATAATTTGTTCCATTGAACCTAGGTATCTTGTTGGATCCATTATGTGCCATCCTGGACCTTCCTCAAGCGGTTAAGCTTCCTTTAGAGGAAATTGGATCTGATACCAATTTTTGAACACATCAAGATACTGAGAGGGGGGTGAATCAACATCTAAACAACTTCAACTTATCCAAAGCAGATTAAAAATTAAGCATCACAATATTAACATAGGCATGAAAGATTAACACAATGCACATCAACACATAATACCAAATATATGTGGAAAACCCAAGAAGGGAAAAACCATGGTGAGGATTAACTCACAAAATATGAAGCTCAAATAACAACTTTATTTTAGGGCTACAACCCAAGGGAGCAACTACTCCCTGAAAACTTTTCTTTAGGGTCACTCCCAAGGAATCTACTACTCCCTGAATACTTTATTTTAAGGTCACTCCCAAGGAATCTACTACTCCCTAAATTGAGAACACACTTTAGAATAGATTACAGTATGACAATCTTTCTACTACCTGAAAATTGACAATGAAGCTCATGCCTTTGATGATTGCAATACTACCTCTTCACACTTCCTTTTGATGATCAGATCAGTTAAGCACACTCTGCACTTGATTACTATCACATATAAGTGTTCAAGATGAATCAGGACAACATCTACAACTTTTGTTCTTTCTCCTTCAGTCGCACATCATAATGCAATCATTTTTCTCCTTTTTCTTTCTTGCAAACCTTATCAAGCACTTTGCAATCACACCTCACCTCACTCAATTTGATTTACAATTCATACAAGATATTACATTGATTACATTGTTTGTCATCTAGAGAAAACATGAAAAATGCATTTACAAGTCAGCCAAACAACACACAACATGAAACTGGCAGAGAACAAGTCCTAAACAAGACTACATGCTACACCAACAGAAGACACATGCCTTGCAAAAATCAAAACTTGATTATTTAGGTCCAAAACATTCTTCACAGCATCAAACAACAATGAATTACATCTAAACACTCCACTCATTTGGAAATAGGACAGCCTTAAGCAAAAACACATGAAACTTGAAGCATAATGACCACAACAACTTGAAAACCTTGTGCGGTATTGGAAACAAGAAAGATCTTCAGGAAACTTTTCTAGATGAGTTTACAGGACTCATACAACATCTGCAAACACTCCTTTACCTCTACACATTAAAGATTTTGTGTCGCACATCTTCAATCATGAACTCTGAGAACAACTTGTCATCCAAAACATACTGCAACATGTCATTGAGAAACTAAGTTACGGACCATCAAGAACCTTGAAATTACAAGGAAGCATGTAATGCACATCCATAAACATGTCCACAAAACCACAAAGGCAACCATTCCCTTCCATAGGAATGCAGAGCATTCTAATAGGCCTTCAACAATGGCTTACTCTGTCAGAACACATGCCGATACTCTATCATGCATAACTCTCACAACGGAAGAAAAAATGGTCTGAAACTTTGGAATTACCACCTTCACTGCACCCTAAACATAGTTCAAGAATTGCATAGCTATAACTACTAATGCAAAGGAATGTATAGCATTCCATTACCCTATGTTTACACCTACATTTTAGTGCACTTTGGTGCCCTTGGCATCCTCCTATTGGCCTGCTAAAACCCCTTTAGTTTGATGTGTCATCTTGTTTTCCTTGGTTGCTCCCCGCTATTTTTCTACTATTTAACTATCGACAGCCTATTCCTGGTCATGTAAGTTGTCTTTGGAGTCCTCCTTACTGTTGGGTCACTGGCCTCCACATCTAGGAATACCTGTTATTTTTGGTGATCAATGTAAGCTCAAAAGGTTCCAATAATAAGTCCACCTTTTGATCATATACCAAATACGCCTTATGTCCCCTCATACGTTTAGGCTAGCATGGCCCCACTTTGAAAACAACCTTTATGCATGTGTTGAATTCAAGTCTATAAACTTGGTCGTGTCCACAGAGAGCTTATTTTCGCAAGAAGTATCTTCATCGTTGAGCCTTATGTCGGAGCCCCAGTGATCCTGCGGATACTGACGTGGTGCCCATGTGGCATCCTGATCACTTATCCACTGAAGGAGGCCATATCTAGTGAGACCTTTTTAAGTTTATGAGAGATAGTGAGGGCTCAGATTCTCTTTTTGATAGGGTGGCACCCATGTGGGAGCATGCGTCAGAATAATTAATACAGGCACGAGGGAGATTTCAAGGATATAATGTGGCTAGTACACTAAGACTCTTTCTTTTGTAGGGAATATCTAGGACCCCCTACAAGGTGGTAGAGGACTTATTGTGGGCTTCGATGTATCAATGGATGCACGCATTTTGTTGAGGTCAAGGTTTTCACTAAGGCCCTAAAGGGGTTTGTGCGAGGAGGAAAGGTGCCATCACAACAGGTAAAGGAAAGGTATTTTTTAGGTCATCTAGTTTCTGATAAGGATTCTCTAGCCTCCACTAGAAACACTGATTGATGAGGATCCACAGTGGAGGTTCAATCTAGCTTTCACATTTCCCGAACATGCTCATTATTCAGGGTGACCATCGATTAGATCGATAAGGTGGATTGGGTGGTCAAAAATGAAATCTTGCTATGACAACTAGCCATGGAGTACAGTGAGATGAGCTAGTTGCTCCAGGTGATTTTTGCTAGGGATTAAGTGTGTGATATGTCTCATCTGAATGCTGGCCAGGAAAGTAGTTGGTTTATTTAGGCCTTTTTTGTCGAGATCTATAATATGAGTGAAAACATGTTGCATCTAGAGGGTCCTAGTGTTTTCCTCCCATCGCCACTACGCAAAATGTCACACGTGGTTACAACTGTTTGTAAGAGCTACCTAGTGCTGAAAATGGGTGTAGTGTGTGATTACTGTTATGAATTAGGGGATTGATGGAATCAAAAACTTGAGTTCAGCTATTCCATTATGTAAATGAAGACTACGATTAAGTCTTATGCATGTGAAAATTTGGGATAAAGGACTAGGTGTCAGATTTTCTTCTCTTCTCGTGAGTCGGGAAGATTTGTGTGGGATTTCCCTTTATGGGTCTAAATTACTATGGTACTTTTAGGAGTGAACTTGTAGGGTTCATGGGCAAAGTATGATCATCCTACTTGTGCGAGTTTCTATAACACCATTATAAATAAATTCCTCTATTGCTATTTTGGGTGTAACTATCCTTTGAGTAAGTAGTATGGGTTATTATCTACTTAGTATGCTATGACTATCCCCCTTGTCCTTAGAATTTTCCTTTCTACTCTCCTGGTTAATGATCTGTCCATACATAATTAAATTTTTAGAGTAGCTTTTCTAAGACGTTGGTGGGGCTGCTAAAATTTAGGGATTTTAGCAGCACTCATTGAGCTATTGTAGCACCTCCTTGATCCCTTGCTTTCATCTGGATGAAAGCTTTACATTTTGGTTTGCATGCTCCAATGACTTCCTATTCTTGTCAGTCTCTAGACTTGATGTGAAGATAGAGCTGCATCATTGCTCGCTCTCCCTTTCTATCCGTATTGAAGATCCTAGTGTGGCTTTGGCCATTATGGGTAGTGTATCATCTCCCTAGACGAAGCTAGTGGGTACCTTGGAGGAGGTTATTGTTGCTGCTACTTCCTGCTTAGCTAGAAGACCGGTTTGGTCAAAACCAGTTGTTAGAGGCATCCTTTGGTTTTTCTTTGGATGAGTAGGTTAAGACTTTCCCAATATTATACGAGGCCCTCTCTACTTGTGCCTATGAGTGGTCATAATGAGAGGGATTGGATTTCTGGCACTTCCTTTCCTTGTTGATCCTTGCTAGCACTCCCTTGCTTGCGTGCGTGGATGATGGAAATTTGTGGAGGACTCTCATAGGAGAAATGAATGTCCTTTTGCGGGGAGGGGCTAGACCATTGGAGTGTCCCATGTCTCTTTTTTTCCATCAAAAACATGTCTCACCTCCACGTCAGTAGCAAGAAAGCATACATGAAAAAATTGATTATTCCTACCTACTTGGAGTGATAATTTTCTGCAGAGACATGCTTTAGTGGTTGTAAATGGATGTTTTGGCTTCTAGTGGGGAAGTTTGTCAAATGAAAATATGACATCTGTACATTGCATGTAGCTTGTTTGCTCCCATGTTCTTATAAATGGGAATCAGGCCCATGTTGAGGAAGATCTAGTTTTAGAAATTTTGGGGTCTCCTATTGGAGACGGTAGTGTAGATTCAGTGTTGTAATCTGTTGCAAATAGAAAATGGGCTATACTTTGATATATGTTCAAATCTATAGAACAAATGTTTTCATCTTTTAATGAAATATAGCACTGATTTTCTAAACTTTATCCATATCACATTTGCATGAAGTTGATATGTATACTGGGTATCAAGGATATCACAATTCATCTTTACAGTTTTCTATGTTTGAATGTTTCTCGTGGCTTTCTTCAAAGGAGAGAATTAATTAGCTTGAAAATCAATTATGTTAACTTTGTCTACATGT
This sequence comes from Cunninghamia lanceolata, assembly GCA_027924645.1. Taxonomy (NCBI): domain Eukaryota; kingdom Viridiplantae; phylum Streptophyta; class Pinopsida; order Cupressales; family Cupressaceae; genus Cunninghamia; species Cunninghamia lanceolata. The sequence continues at coordinate 2,663,787 of BSBN01000610.1, forward strand.
GGTTTAAAAGAAAGCTTCCTAAATATCATGTGAAGGATACATTGGCAAAAGGTGTTGATGTAGTCAATCCAGTTTTGATGAAATTATGTTCTTTCAATGATACATATGATGTGTATCACCTTGACTCTGTCACCCAATGGATGAGGTATTGGTCTTTCAGTGGCCTGATATTCTAGTATGGACCCACCATGAACAAATCAAAATTATTTCAAATTCCATTTACTATTTCTGAGAATAGTACTGAGTAGTTTTTGTTCTCAATCAGGGTTTGCATTGTATTGATGTAAGGGTTATCCCAATCCAAATGGAGTCATGTATTTCCCTGGAAAAGTGTTATTGAGAACCTTATGTTTAATACAACATTCAGCAATAGTCTATATGTATCTTTTGAATGTTGTATAGGTACACCCGCATTGGTCCTACAGAACCAAAAGTGCAAAGGATTTTTTAACTCCTTGGAGTTGTAATCCTATTTGTTGGCCACTGACTTGAAATCCCTGAGCATAAGAAAGTGGCTAGTCTTTAGGGGGTTTTGGACTTAATTAGTTGGAGGAACCAATAGATTGATGACTCTACTGGCAATGAACGAAGAATTATGTCTTATCCTGAGTCATATATTCCCTTGTTCTATTTGCAAAGAGTCAAAGAATTTAATGAGTCTGAACATCTGGTTTAGTTATTGAAGTTTTAGACCTACAAGGGGATTTGTTGTAGCAAATTTAAAAGAATTTATGTGTGACTCTACTATTGGTGAAGACCCAGAATAAAATTAATCTTTGAAAGAAGGCTTTAAAGAACTCTATGTTGTTTGAATATCAGTCCTCTATGATAAGAGGTGGCGACTCTGCAAAAAAGAACCTAACAAAGGTGTGAGGAATGTTTTAGATCTATAAAGATTTCTAGTTAGGGAGGAAAACTTGCAACAACTGCAACATATCCAAGTATTTTTTCATATTTTGGTTTTCAAGAAGGATCAACTTGTGTGTGAAAACTATATTTGAAAGTCTTGAAAATTTTTGGTTCCCTATTAACTGAAATTAAGCACTAAGAAAGGGAAATAGTAGTGATACTTCTACATACTTCTGAGATATAATTTACAGCCTGTGTATTATGTTGAAAAAGTATGCTTGTTCTTGAATGTACCCGCTAAAGAGATCTTAAGTATAGATGCACTTGGGTTATGCACTACATTATTTTAATGTCATGATAATAAAAAATTGGATAGTGAATGATCAATTGTAGAGTTGATGTAGAAAGTTTGAAAAACATGTAAGAAAATGTATCATCCACCTGTATATCCCAGTATTACCTCAGATGTAACAATGCATAATATACAGCCCCATATGTGCCATCAAAGAGGTTTCATCAGTGAAAGGTATAGGGCCATAAATTTCTACAATATCTTTGGTTTCCGAAATCATGTACCACCTGAAATCAAAAATGAAATATCAAAGTTTAGTGGTAGTAAATATGAATCAACAATTAGGCATCTACAGGATTTCATTAATGTAATAGATGATTATGAGGTTGATGCAGTAGATGTTGCAATGAGATTATTTGTTCAATCTTTGAAAGGATATACAAGCTCGATTGATTCTCTTATTTGTCAGCATGCTCTATCTATTCTTGGGATGAGTTTATGGCATCTTTCATGGAACAATTTGGTGAAAGAATCAATGCAGGTTTAGTGATCGACAAATTTATGAACATTGAAAAGGTGAGGATGAATTAGTTCCAGATATCAATTTGAGGTTTGCAAAGACCCTAAGAGATATCCCTGAGAATTTCAAGCCAAATGATGCAACGTGTCTAGTTATATACCTGGGTGCATTTGATGAGGAGGTAAGCTACCTCTTAAGGGATAAGGGACCTGCAACACTTCATCAAACATTTATTATAGCTATAGATATTGAAAACAACTCAAAGTATTCAATGATGAGACACATGTCAGCAAGTGTTGGTTGCTCTAGAACATCTTATGCATATATCCAATCCAAGGAAGAGGATGAAAACTATTGTCAAGATAGTTATGTCTTTGCTATTCTGATTTGTCCATCATTGCAACATACAAGTCACAATTTATGTGCTTTGCATGGTTTAAAGCTTCCAAGTGTTGGGTGTGCTATTAATGCAAGTCTTTATGGTGATGAGATCACAGAGGAAGTTTAGTTGCAGTCATGTGATTCATCTGATTCAAATGATATTTTCAATGGTATGAGTGATAATGAAATAATATATTCATCAGTGAATATACAAGAACCATGTATTCCTGATTATAATCATACCAGTGTTGAATTGTTTGTCAATAATGATCATGATATAATTAGGCCTATTCATACTTATTCAACCCATAAAGTTGATCATGTTGATTGTTATTCTGCTAGTCACAGTGGCTTATATGAAGTAGAGTTGGAAGGTTTTACACCAGATGAGGATAACATTAGCATGCAAGATGTTGATGATATGATTTCACTCTCAAATGATCAAGTCATGCCTTATGATGAAAATCTAAATAGTAGGATGCCACCATTGCTGGCTGATAGCATTATGGAGCTTGAAGAGCCTTTTGACCGTGTTGTCTCAAATTATGTTGATATGGCACAAATTTTAGACATGTGTATGGTACAATCAGAGGATGAAGTGAAAAGTGATTGTGATTGTGTTCCTCTGATGTACAATGATGAATCTAAAAATGCTAATGCTAATGAAAAATCAAATCTTCATACTGATATTCAAGGCGGGATATTTTTAGGCTTGTCTGAACCTACCTATGAAGCTGTGTACATGGAAATGAATGATGACTTTAAAGTTGAATCAAATTATGTCACTAAGCCAAAAATATGTGCATTTGTGCAATTATGGGATGATGATGATGTAGATAAGTTGCAAGATACTAGAGTAAGAAGTGATGTGGTTGAGTCAATATGCTTAGATGAATGTCCTTGCCAATATAGTTTATTACAGTTCCATGAGACACCTATATATGAATGTTTCTCTTTTCATGCACCTGAAGGTTGTTTGCATAGTTTACAATAGTGTCCCTATGAGAACTTTGTGCTTGATGTGCAATCAAATGATGAAGCTAATGTTTGTGATGCCAAATGTTTGATAGAATATGAACACTTCCAATTTCTAATTCAGTTGGGAAATATCATGGTAGAGCATGACAATAAGATGAAGAGTGAAGAATGTTACTTTCAATATGAATATGTGTCATGTGATAATAAAAAATTTCATTCTATGCCTGGTAACACATTGCAAAATGACAGAGGTAACATTAAAATTGGTATGATTAGAAGAATTATGAGAGATGTTAATAACAGTGTGTGTAATCAGGTAGATTTCAATGTTATGAATAGAATGGGTTTGAGGCAATCAACTAAGAACTGGGTATTTGATAGAGGAAGGTTTTAGTTCTTCCTTTTGGGGGCCCGAGGCCTCCAAATAATGTTTGACAATTGTGTGTTGGTGCTCTGCGAGTTGCATGTTGGAATAGTTACAGAGCTGCCTAATGCAGTAGGCACCTTGTCTACATCCCAGAGATCTGGAATCTTGCAATGCCCGCAAGGGGCATGCATCCCCAAACATGAGCCATTGTTTGCACCTACATTTTAGTGCGCTTCGGTGCCCTTGGCATCCTCCTATTAGCCTGCTAAAACCCCTTGAGTTTGATGTGTCATCTTGTTTGTCTTGGTCGCTCCCCACTATTTTTTTGCTATTTAACTACTGGCAACCTGTTATCGGTCATGTAAGTTGTCTCTGGAGTCCTTGTCGTCAGGTCACCAACCTCCACATCTAGGAATACTTATTGTTTTTAGTGATCAATGCAAGCTCAAAAGGTTTCAATAATAATTCCACCTTTTGATCATATACCAAATACGCCTTATGTCCCCTCAGATATTTAGGCCAGCATGGCCCCACTTTCAAAACAACCTTTATGCATGTGTTGAATTCAAGTCTATAAACTTGGCCATGTCCACGGAGAGCTTCTTTTTGTAGGAAGTATCTTCATTGTTGAGCCTTATGTTGGAGCCCCAGTGGTGCTATAGATACTAACGTGGTGCTCGTGTGGCATCCTGATCACTTATCCGCTAGAGGAGGCCACATCCGGTGAGACCTTTTTAGGTTCACATGAGACAGCGAGGGCTCAAATTCTCTTTTTGATAGGGTGGCACCCATGTGGAAGCATGTGTTAGAATAATTAATACAAGTGCAAAGGAGATTTCAAGGATTAACGTGGCCAATACGCTGAGACTCTTGCTTTTACAGGGAATATCTAGGACCCCTCGTAAGGTGGCAGAGGACTTATTGTGGGCTTCGACGTATCGATGGATGCATGCATTTCACTGAGGCTGGCATTTTTACCGAGGCCCTAAAAGGGTTTGTGCAAGGAGGAAAGGTGCCATCACGGCAGGTAAAGGAAAGGTATTTTTTAGGTTAGCTAGTTTCTGATGAAGGATTCTCTAGCCTCTACTAGAAACATTCATTGATGAGGATCCACAGTGGAGGTTCAAGCTTTCTTGCACATTTCTTGTGTATGCTCGTTATTTGGGTTGACCATCCATTAAATCCATAAGGTGGATTGGGCAGTCAGAAATGAAATCTTGTCGTGACAGCTAGGCGTGGTGTACGGTGAGACGAGCTAGCTGCTCCATGTGAATTTTGCCAAGGATTAAGAGTGTGTTATGTCTCATCCAGATGATGGCTAGGGAAGTAGTTGGTTTATTCAGCCCTTTTCTATCAAGATCTATGTTATGAGTGAAAACCTTCTACATTTGGAGGGTCCTGGTGTTTTCCTCCTATCATTGCGGCTCAAAATGTCACCATTGCTTATGACTATTTGGTAGAGCTACCCCTTAGTGCTGAAAATGGGTGTAGTGTGTGATTACTATTATGAATTGGGGGATAGCTGGAATCAAAAAACTAACTTCAGCTATTCCATTATGGAATGGGGACTGTGATTAATTCTTATGTGTGTGAAAATTTGGGATCAAGGACTAGGTGTCATATTTTCTTCTCTTCTCACGTTAAGCAGGTTTGCATGGGACTTTTCTTTATAGGTCTACATTACCGTGGTACTTTTAAGAGCAGACTTGTAGGGTTGGTGGGAAAATTATGATCATCCTAATAATAGGAGTTTCTATAACACCATTATAAATCAATTCCTGTATTGCTATTTTGGGTGAAACTATCCTTTGAGTAAGTAGTATGGGTCGTTATCTTCTCAGTATGATATGACCATCCTCCTTGTCCTTAAAATTTTTCTCTATGCTCTCTTGGTTAATGATCTGTCCATACAGAATTAAAAGTTTAGAGTAGCTTTTCTAAGATGTTGGTGGGGCCGGTAAAATTTGGGGATTTTGGCAGCACTCATTGAGATATTGTAGCTCCTCCTCAACCCCTTGCTTTCATCTGGATGAACGCTTTACATTTTGGTCTGCATGCTCCAGTCACTTCCTATTCTTGTGAGTCTCCAAGCTTGACATGAAGACAGAGTTGCATCATTGCTCTCTCTCCCTTTCCATCTATATTGAAGATCCTAGCGTGGCTTTGGCCATTATGGGTGGTATATCATCTCCTTGGATGAAGCTAGTGGGTACCTTAGAGGAGGTTATTGTTGCTGCTACTTCCTACTTAGCTGGAAGACTGGTTTGGTCAGAACCAGTTGTTAGAGGCATCCTCTGGTTCTTCTTTGGATGAGTAGGTTGGGACTTTCCCAATCTTATACAAGGCCCTTCCTACTTGTGCCTGTGAGTGGTCATAATGAGAGGGACCTAGATTTCTGGCACTTCCTTTCCTTGTTGATCCTTCTTGCCACTCCCTTGCTCACGGGCATGGACGATGGAAATTTGTGGACTCTCACAGGGGAAATGAATATCCTTTTGTAGGGAAGGGCTAGTCCATTGGAGTTTCCCACATTCCCCTTTTTCCATCAAAAACATGGGTCACCTCCACATTGGCAACAAGAAAGCATACACGACAAAATTGATTATTCCTACCTGCTTCGAGTGATAATTTTCTGTAGAGGCATGCTTTAGTGGTTGTAAATGGATGTTTTGGCTTCTAGTGGGAAAGTTTGTCAAATGAAAATATGACATCTATACATGGCATGTAGCTTATTTACTCCCATGTTCTTATAAATGGGAATTAGGGCCATGTTGAGGAAGATCCAGTTTTAGAAATTTTGGTGTCTTTTGTTAGAGATGGTACTGTAGATATAGTGTTGTAATCTATTGCAAATAGAAAAGGGGCTATACTTTGATATATGTTCAAATTTGTAGAACAAATGTTTTCATCTTTTAATGAAATATAGCAGTGATTTTCTAAACTTTCTCCATATTACATTTGCATGAAGTTGATATAAATACTAGGAATCAAGGATATCACAGTTCATCTTTACAGTTTTCTGTGTTGTGAATGTTTCTCATGGATTTCTTTCAAGGAGATAATTAATTAGCTCAAAAATCCATTCTGTTAACTTTGTCTGCATATGGTTTAAAAGAAAGCTTTGTAAATATCATGTGAAGGATACATTGGTATAAGGTGTTGATGTAGTCAGTTCAGTTTTGATGAAATTCTGTTGTTTGAATGATACATATGTTGTGTATCGCCTGACTCTATTTTCCAATGGATGAGGCACTAGTCTTTCACTAGCCTAATATTCTAGTATGGACCCGTTGTGAACAAATCAAAATTATTTCAGATTCCATTTACTATTTCTGAGCATAGTACCGAGTAGTTTTTGTTCTCAATCAGGGTTTGCATTGTATTGTCGTAAGGATTATGCCAATCCAAATGGAGTCATGTATTTCCCTAGAGAAGTGTTATTGAGAACCTTTTGTTTTAATACAAAATTCAGCAATAGTCTATATGTATCTTTTGAATATTGTATAGGTACACCCGCCTTGGTCCTATAGAACCAAAAGTGCAGAGGATTTTTCAACTCCTTGGACTTGTAATCCTATTCGTTGGCCACTGACTCAAAATCCCTCAGCATAAGAAAGTGGCTAGTATTTAGGGGGGTTTGGACTTAATCAGTTGGAGGAACCAACACCCTACACAAGTTTTTCATAGAAACAATATTGTCTTTAGATTGTCAACAACAAAACACTCTTCCAATAATTTGATAATCATGAAACTTGGATCAGGTAATCAGTAAAATCTTCTTAACATTAGCAACTCATCTGATTCCCATATTAATATAGCTTCATGCTCAACTCTGCATTGATCATGGCATGACATCCAACCATCAACTATACATTCTCTGCACATAACATCCAACCATGAACTATACCTTCTCTACACATGACATCCAACCATGAACACCATCACACCACCATGATAGTGTTGACATCAATGATAACCCTAGGAACCATATGTGTAACAGGTTCATCATTCTGATAAAGTCTAACCCCCTTGCACAAATGGATTCATCTCCATCTCTGGTTGTAATGGTTGAGCTGTATATCTCCCTCTGTCTACCATATTTTGGCAAGTATGGCAATGCTTGATGTGGTATGTTGTATCTTTGAATATAGTAGGCCAATAATAACCAGCTTGTAGGATCTGATGAGTCATCGCTAGATGTGATCCATGAGTTGTTCCAAACTTTTCATGAAGTTCATGTAGAACTTTATCAACTTCTGAATGATTAAGGAATCTGAGATAGATCCCTTCATGGTTATTTCTAAAAAGAACTCCTTTAACCATATAATTTTGTGATTTTAGCCTCAATGCTCTTCTTTGAGATGCTCTCATCTCTAGTGGGCATTTATTAGTAACCAAATAATGAATTATGTCCACGTACCAATCATCTTTCGTAACCATTTTGGACATGGTTTTCATAGGGCCTGCTCTTGAACTAACTTCATAGGGGTAATGTTCATATCAATCTCTTGTAAGATAGTTATCCATTTTCCCCTGCCTTCTCTTGGTTCATTTTTCATTAATAACATATTCACTGTTGAATCAAGGACAACAACAGTCACATGGCTCTGTAAGATATAATGCCAAAATTTCCCCACTACTTTAACCAATGACAAGGCTTATCTTTCAACATCCAAATATCTTAATTTTGCATCTTTAGATGGGGTAGTCATGAAAGCAATTGGCTTTTCTTCCTTTTTCATCATTTTTTTGAGTTAACACTAATGTGCATGTGTGGCTAGAAGCAAATGAATAGATATACAAAGGCCTAGTATAATCTGGACTGGTTAAAATTGATACATCCATAATTGCCCTTTTTATATCTTCGAATGCCACTTTAGCTTCAGGAGTCCATTCTATTTTTGCATCTTTCTTCAACATTGCATTCAAAGGTTGTACAATTTCTGCAAAGCCAGTGATAAATTTTCTAATGAAATTAATGTTTCCAAAATAAGACTTTAGTTCCTTCTTACTCACTAGTAGTTGGACCTTCATGATCACATTTAATCAATTTGGGTCAATGGATATTCCATTTTCAGATATGTGAACTAATAATTTCCCTTTTGTAACCCTAAATATGCACTTCTTAGGATTGAATAAATATCGTATTGCTCACACCTTTGGAGTGCTTTTCTCAAGTTGACTATGTGATCTCCTCTAATTTTTGAGACTATGGTAAGATCATCCATGAATATGATGATACATTTGCCCACTAACCCCCTAAAGGCAATATCCATAGCACGTTGAAAGTGTTGGAGTACAGACAACACTAAGAGCAGGGTGAATTAGTGTTGTAGACAAAAACAATTCATTTACTTCTTTTCAAACTTGAAAATTGAAAGTAATGATGCTGACAATGTAATTTACCAAAGTAAGAAATCAAATACTAAACAACAAATAAGACTAAATATTCAAGAATGAAAGACAAATGGATCACACATCAATTGAGACCATCACACAATAAATTTCATGAGTCGAAAACCCTCAAGGGGAAGAAAAACCACTCAAAAATTGCCTCACTGGCTTAACCATGAAAAACACCAAATACAGAGCCTCACTGGCTTTTACGTCTCACTGACTTATATCACTGCCTCACTAGCACTTTTATGCTATTGCCTCACTAGCAATCAGGTGAACATGTGAAAGATGATTCAATTCAGGGGGTTACCCTAATTCACTTCAATACATTGAATAACTTAACCTTCATCAACACACATACGAATTCAATTGACAATAATAACATGAAAATACTTCAATCCCGTTGCAAAAACTTGTCAGTACTCTCTACAAATCACTTATGTCTCCTTTTGTCTTCAATCCAACACAATCTTCTCAAACATAACCTACAATTATGATAAGCAACCTCACCACCTTTCTTCATCTCCAACTATTACAAGCAACATCACCACATGCATATCCCTCTGTGTCATTGCAGAAAACTCATACTCTATTTACTCTTTCCATAAGCATTGTCTTAATGTCAATTTCTGTTCTATTCTCTTACATTATGGGCTCCATAAGCACTTTTCCTTTTGATCTGATAGCTACACATCCAAATCATCAACCCTCTCCAACTCAAAAATCACACAGTGCTTTAAATAAAATTTCTTGGCCTTTTGAGTTAATTACATACTCGAATGAAGGAAGTTAAAGAGACTGCCCATCAAACTTAATCATGTCGATGAACCGTTGGGATTTGAAATTCATTTAAATTCATATCATTGATCTTCCATAACACAGGCTTGTCTAATTAAACCTCCACCATAGATTTGACTTTACCGCTCGATGGGTTAAGAGCCAACTAGGAGCATAGGTTATACAAGGCAATGGGGCTGGTTGTAGAATGACTTAAAGACCCTTTAGACAGTCACCTTAAGTGACTTAACTTACAATCACAGGTCAACAATAAAATATAACAAAAACTACCAAGTTAGAGTGACAGGCATGAAGAATAGTTAAAAGACTCAAAGGTATAGATCATTGAAACATTAGGGTTTTGAACAACACAAACCCTAATCTTAAGAAACTCCTCAAAAACATGCAGGCCATACTACACAGTGATGAAGATCTACCATGAATACAACTCTATCATCCCTGATGAAGCATTGAAGATGGCATAATAAAGACAAATCTAACCCTTATAAGAACACCAAAGGATCAAAACAATAAACTCTCTCCATATCACTTCATACTTTTAACAATCATGCTTTTTACAAATCTCCAGCCACTGAATACCAACTACATAGTTATGAAACAACTCTTTGAATGTGACACATACTTAAACATGTATGACAAACCAACACCAAACTATGAATACTTAAAGCACCAAAGACAATGATATGCCCTGTGAACACTTGAAACATCAGCCTCTAATATGAGTAACACTAACACCTCATGATGAACACATATTAACCTCTGCACTTACTTGAACATGCATTTGTGAACTCTTGTATCAATAATACAAACACTAAGAAAGTCCTAAAAGGTACCCAAGTCTTGGATGGTCAAGATTGCCTCTCTGGATACATAAACACATCATGTTATCATCAACATTGCTTGAGAGACCTTATCATGAAAACCATATTCACAACATTATGCACCTCATGGCATCATGGAAATCAACTCATGAACAACTATCTCCTGTATGAAGTCCTTGGAACCATGAACAACAAAGGAACAGCAAAACACACTTATGAAACCAAAATGAGTGATTCCTTATCAATGTATCAACACCTATCAAGTCAACACAACCGACAACATTCTTCTAAACTATGTATGATGGACACCAAGTATTATGAACACTTGAAGCAACCTGTGAATGATCCACTGAACCTGATGTCTTTGATCCATCAAAAAAATCATGAATCTCACCATTGTGACACTATCCTAACATGAAAACCAAACTCAACAATACCTCATTTTTTGACTTGGAATCAACAAATCTCCATGAAGCTCAGATCCTAAAGATATCCTGAGAAGGCATCCTATAATGAAGCAACCTGACAATCACTTAGCCACAATCCAAACTAACCATCCTTTTGACATCAATGACAACCTTACTCATCAGAAAGGTTGCACTAGCATTAATTAGACCAAACAACATTCTTTTGTATGCAAAGATTCCCCATTCGGTTGTCAATGTTGTCTTGAGTCTATCTTCCTTATCAACCACAACTTGGTTGTATCCAGAGAAACCATCCAGGAAGAACATCATCTGTGCTCCATTGACAATTTGTAATACTTCATCCAATGAAGGCAGAGGATAGTTATCCTTATCTGATTCATTGTTTAGATTACGAAAATTAACACAAAGTCTAATGTCTCCATTCTTATTTCTCACCAGTACAAGGTTGGCTACTCATGCTGAGTGTCTCACCAAAAATATGATTCTAGCAGATAATAACTTCCTAAATTTGAAAATTAGTGGTTCTAGGAGGGCGTTGATAGGTCTCTATTTCTGTCTGAAAGGATTCACTCCTTGTTTCAATGGAATAGTATGCGTAATTACAGATGTATCATACATCTTCAAGTCTTCATAGCTCCATGTTATATCATGTTGATAATCTTTTAGTGCTTGATCTATGCCTTTCTTTTCTTCTGGTCTACAAACTTTTCTGATCAATACATTTCTTAGCTCTTTCTCATCAGCTAAGTTGAAGGATTCATATGCATCTCCATCAATTTTTGGGAGATCCTTTTGTTTTATCATCTGATCTAAATCAAATAGCCTCTCTAACTCTATAATGCCCTTGGGGATGGTGTTTCTCTTGAGATCAACTATGTCTTCTTCATCCCATCCTAGCTCTTGCCTATCATGTTCATCAATTATTTGAGCTTTGACGACATTAGAGTTGGTAATAAAATCCAAGATATGTCTGTCATCTTCAAACACTTGGAAATCGGTGATGTTGTCTGGCATAGATAGAACAAGCACTAATTACATCGAGAATTTCTTTAGCCCTAACAAAGTTAGGGGCTCTAATGTACTAGCGGCAATAGCTAGTGCATCAACTCGATGATTGAATTTCCTCGGGACATGCATGATGTTGAATGCATCAAAACTCTCAATTAAATCCCATACAATGTGTCTATAACTAGATAATCTTTTGTAATGGCATATGTACCACTTTTTGACTTATTTAACAAGTTTGGAGTCTCCAAAGAATTTCAATATCTTTACTTTTTTCTTTCATGCTATTAATAATCCATGGATCAACACTTCATACTTTGCAATGTTATTAGTACAATGGAACTGTAACATGTAAGAAGTAAGGAAATATTTACCTTGAGGATTTATTAATTCAATCCCTACTCCCACTCCTTGGATTTGGACCTACCAAACTTCAGAGTCCATGCTAGATCTTCTGTTTCTTTGTATTTTGGGACTTTTAGATCTCTCTAAAATATATTCTTTTGTACAAGTCCTGAGTGACCTAATAAACTTTCTTTTGTTCTAATTGGAATAATTTTCACTTCTTGATTATTTGTCTTAACCTCCTGTTGGACAAGAAGCTCATCCTTCTTTGGTTCTTTGACCTCTTTACTAGTCATATATACTACTTGTTCACTTTCAGTCTCAACTTGATTTTCCTGAGATAATATACTTTCTTTATTATTAATAACCGTAATGCACATGGCACAAGTAGTTTTGGAATGTGCAATGTTATGGATTTGACACCATCCTTCAAGAAGTACGCTTTTCAAAGATGTCCCTTGTTCTTTGCACCTTTGGATTTCCCTGGAAATATATTTTCCAAAACTATACAAGGTATTTTCATCTTCATCAGAGGATTCATAATCTAACTCTATCAAGATATATGTGCCAAGGGCAATTTGCCTATCTTTATTGTCTGGCAATTGGCACATGAGGATTTCTTTAATATGAATATCTTGAACTCTACAACCATATACCCCAAGTTCTACCTTAGTATATAGTACCTCATTATTTTGATTATACTCTATAATTAAGTGTTTCATCTGAGGTTCCACTTCTATTCTGATATGGTTAGGATGCCTCTTGAGGGCAACCATATATGGAAGAAATCAATGGCCATGTAACCATTTAGTGTCTTAGACTAGTATCGTCTTAGCAACATCCAATATGTATTAGCAATATCTACCACTTGGATGTCTATATAATGTTGTACCCTAGGGTCTTGTTGTGCCTCTCACACACGCCCCATTTCAAAAAATAGGGACCCCCTCTTTCAAATCTTGGCTTAGAGTGTCAAGTAGGTTTTTTTTCCATCTCCTCGGTAGTCAGGTGGTCAAAGCAAACTTTTACCATGTTAGAAGTTTGATGTTGAAAGATCATTTCAAAATCTACTAAGTCAAGGTCTGTGCATTTCATCTAGTGGGTTTGATTATCCTTTTGCGCTAAAACTGACTCTAACCGACCTTTGCGCTAAAACTGTTTGCGATTGACCTTAGAGCTGAAATACCCTTCATCCGACCCCGGCGCTATCTTACTACCTGACTGACCCTAGTACGACATTTTGTATCCATGGACTTTTGCGCTAAATATGATTGTTACCGACTTTACGCTGCATCGCTTGTTCACCGACCAAGTCGGAGGGTGCAAAAATCCCCGCTGGTCTGAGGAACCCCAAACCCCTGCAAAATCCATGTAACCAGACCACTTCCCTTTAAAAAAAGTATCATCCACCAACCGAGTCAGCGACATCCCAAAACCCCACCAAGTCGGAAGATACCGAATCTCACACAAACCCTAAATCTTATGTAGAATCTCTCGACAGATACTACGTACGTCCTGCATTTATGGTGATTAACTGGGAGGAATAAAAGGGGATTTCTCATCATTTCAAATCTCATTTTACATTTCATAAATCTTTTAAGAGATTTTTCATGACATTGCAAGTAATTTCCCTTCACGAGCCCGCGGATTCAATTCGGAGACCTCCTGTGCGCCCGCAAGTTTCAATTTTTCATCTCAGCGACCACGTAGGAGATCATCCTTCACTTAGGATTTTCTTCAGTTAGAGTTTGTTTTCAAGAACACTGTGAGCATATGAATTAGGGCACGAGACCTAGGGTTTTAGTTTTAAACTATTTGATTTTATAAACCCTAGTTTAATCCTTGATGAAAACCACATTTTCATGCACAACGAAACTAAATAACCTACCAAACCCTAGTAGACAGAGAAAACATAAAACACTTTGAATCGATCTACAAATGAAATGTGTTTGTGCTAAGGGTGTGTCCGACTAACTTGTGAAAACTTCATGACCAATCCAGTTAGTCGGTGGCTTTAAAAATCTGCGCTGAGACCCATAACTCATTTAGTGCTGAAAAACCTAACTCTCTAACTTTGCGCTATTTGTTGCTTCGACCAAGTTAGTCAGGAAAACCATGAAGCCTCGCGTAACCTTAAGGTCTACTTTGCGTTGATTTCCAATTGATCTGACCTTGCAGTAAATGACCCTTTCTCTGACCTAGGTCAGATGCATAAGATTATCCCGCAAGTCGGTAATGGCTGGAACCTCCACCAAAGAAACAAGAAATCACTTTGCGCTGAAACCAAATTCATTCAACCTTGCACTAAAATGCACCATCACTAACTTGGTCAATTGACTATGAAAACCCCGCAAGGTCGAGAAGTAGCCAACCCCACGCTAAGGTAATGAAGTTTGTTATAATCCCCTTGTGCTTAGTTTTTGAATGACTAACTTGAACGACTAATTTGAGTCGGTCCCCTCCGAAATCCATGCAAGTTCGTCGATCATGAAAACCATGCAAAACCCTATGAATGCATCAACATTGAAAGACCAGTTGGTCGGGCAGACCCAATTTCCCCGCTGAGGTCGATTGACCTCAAAAGTAGCAATTTTTTCTGTAGGTCAATTGACCCTGAATTTAGCGCAAATTGAACAAAATGACTGTTTTTAAAGAATTTTCAAAAGGAGAAGTGTCTGATAGGATGTAGTAATGACTGCAAATGATGAATGATGATGTTTTACATGCTTTAAATGGAATTTTTGCAGCATTTGGGTGTTTATTGCATGCATTGGTATTGAATTGCTTATTGTTTGATTATGTAATGGATGCAATTGTTAGTGAATTTCAAACTTCTGTTCTTTTAAATGCATGATAGTAACTTAGCAGATTCATTCATCATAACATGGTTAATAGTATAGTAGTCCACTTGGAGATCATAAACTTTAAACTTAGGAGATAGTGAAAACCTCCCAGGGTATCAAACTTATAAGGTTTGGCCCTACAGGTTAGATGACTACCTGAGATCATGCCATGAGGTACAAATTCAAAGGTATTCCACCGAAGACAGATTTCTATCGGATGGAAAGACATTGGAGATACAGACCTTGATGACTTCAGACTCAGGGTATTTGGCCCAAATCCAACCCCTAGAGCTAGAATAGTAAAGGACAGTGGGATAGCACAAGCTACTGCCTTCCCCACATCGGTACAATGTGTTGATAGTGGCCTATGCAGATAGATATGACATCATGACCAGAACAATCCAAACTGCCAATGGAGACATCTTAGCTAACTTAAGTCCACCTTCCTTGGCTAAGACTTTTGACATCCCATGGCATTTAGTGATGACTATGCCAGATTAGGTTGGATCATAGGTAACTTAAAAGAAAGATGTAAATGGATGCAGAAAGGATACAAATGAGCAATGGGCAAAAAGCAGGAGGTCAGCCTTGATCAAGTTCCCACAAGTACTCTATAGGAGTGATTTTCATGATGAAATAGGTGACCTTGTAACATTATTGAGCAGAATATATGGACTGCCTACAACCTCCACTTTTGAAGAGTGCATGTTTGTCATAATTGGTGAAATATTAAAGGGCACTAAGTTTCATTGGGCACAGGTTTTGAGTGACAACATTAACGAGGCATTTAATAACTTCAAGGAAAAATAGTTTTTCAGATGGACATCCTACATTGTCTATGCATTGGCAAGAAGAAACCATTATGTTGGATTGTCTAAGGTAGGTGGGGTAGGAAATGATGAGCAGACCCAAGTCAAAGTATATGAGTGCTACACCCAACTCACAATGCCTCAATTTCTAATGCACTTTAAGAGAGTCAATGATGCTTTCACGATGTATATAACAAGATTGTTGCAAGGCAACACAGCCTTGAGGATTTCTATAGAAGTTATGAACGAGATAACCAAATATGGAAGGTGGTACATCTAGTTTGAAAAGTTTTTATATCTAAGGATACAAGGTTTCATTGGGATAGCTTACAGACTCCCTAGATATCCTACAGATAAGACAATACTCTTGGAGTTGTCTAGGCAATTGATCACTTGTGCTTGGAAACTCAAGCATTTGCACAGAACAAATATCCAATTTCCCATACTATTAGGCAAGGGGAATTATGCATGCCCTTCATTGGCATCACCTGAGCATTTAGACAAAGAACTCCAACTTCTTAACCTTCACTAGTACAATGCAAGAGATCATTTTGATTCAAATAAGGTGATGGAAAGGTTTGCAAGCAAGAAATTGCTTCACAAGATGCACATGGAAGACTTTTGGTCTAATTGCATGGATGATTATGAAGTTATGAAGAAATCTCATTCAAGGTTATCTCTAGCATTCATAAGGAAGTTCCACATTATTGCAGTCCCTAAGGAGCTAGAAGATGACAAAAATGTGACGAACAAAGGAGCTTGGGAAGCTTAATATCACGAGCCAATTCCATTGCCCAATTGGGCTAATGCTGAGGAAAGTTCTCTAGATGTTGTAATGAAAGAACCTATTAGGTTGAGCAAGGCATGGGTAAGAGGTAGGATTGTTGTTTTGCAGATGCAAGGAGTGTAGCTCACATACACCGCACCTGAGTTAGAAAAGGAGTCCAGAGGAGAAGAATCTGAACCAATAGACATCACTGATGATGCAAAACCTGCCCAAGGACAAAAATCTAATAATGAGGAGCACATACCAATAGCAGAAAAGGCTAAGGCACAAAAGGGTAAGAAAACTTTTGCAAAGCCATCTAAGAAAGACATGCCTCCTTCTACCAGGATAAGAGCCTCTAAGAAAAGGGATATGCCTAGTGGTTCTGGAGAAGGTTCCAAGACAAAGAAAGCCAAGGTGAAGAATGTTAGTAAGGCTATAGAGATTGTTGCTACAACTAATGATGACACTAGTCTGACAGCCTCTCCACCTCATGTTGCTCCAAGTGTTAGTGTTGCTGTCACTATTGTTAAAGAGAATGTTTCCACTGATCTTCCACCTGAAAATGTTGCCTCAACTGTCTCCCCTCCACTAGTAATAGCTTCCACTACCTCAAACAGTTCCACTTCTTGTATTGTTGCACTACCATGCTCTCCTACTACTTCTACATCCCTACCTACCATATCCTCTACTCTATTTTCCACTTCTATCCCATTACCACCCATTTCTACTGTTCTCACACCTTCTTTACCTTCATTTTCCATCCCTTCACCCATAGTCATCTCTTCCACTCTGTCAGTAGTGTTAGCTAATTTAACACAAGTAGACTTGTGCTCAACTGCGTTGCCTTTGTCCTCTATTGCACCTATCTCACAGGCACCCATAGGCTAAAACTCAACTCCTCTAACTGTACCACTGCTACCTAGAATTGATAAGGTATGTGCTGAATTGGGTATGCAAGAGTCTGAGCCGGAGAAAGATACATTTGTTGAGGTAAATAATGAAATTCCAAATGAATCTTTTGTTGAAGCAGTCAGTGTTGAAGTAATTGAAATATCTGAAAATCCTCTAGAGAAAGGTCAGACAGAAGAAATATTCAAAGCAGCTCAGGAGAATGTGATGGTAAATTGGAGAAATCTTGCAGATGAGGAAGATAAAGATAAAGGATCAGAACAAGAACAGGGATTACTTGAAGGCCCTCCAAAAACTGATAATGAAAATCCTGATGGATTAAGTAAGCCTCTTTCCTTAGCACCTGAATGGCTCCAAAGCAGAGTGGCATACCCAGAGCCTTAGGTAGAAATAATGCAATTAGATTTGAGCACAATCTTGTCACAGGCTTAGAAGCCAAAGAAACAAAAGAAAGAAAAAGTACAACCAAGGATTTACAAGGATGAGACTGGATCCAAGATTGCTGAAATAGTTGTCCCACCAGCTAACACAAATAGGGAACAAGTCAGAGCCAAGGATTATGCCATCACAATGGTCAATCTAGGACCAACCACATGTGCTCAGAGGGATGATGAATTCAAAGGGTCTATCACTTCAATTCTAGAATAGCTGGACAAAGATGAACTTTCAAAGAAAGAATTTAAGAAGCAAAATGAAGAACTTCGGGCATGTCTCTATTTTTTTATTAAACTAGTTGATGCTAGTGGAGAAATAAGGTCAGTGCCAACTTTCTTGTCAAGAGATGAAATGGCGAAGCTCGGTGAAGTGCGAACTATGTCACAACGCACCCAGAAGTGGATGATTAAAGTATTTGAAAAGGGGTGTGAAATGATTGATGTCACAGCCCAGTCACATAAAAGGTTAGTTGAGCTTCATGAGCAGTGGAAAGATTTGTGGTAAGAGTGTGATTGTTTTGAGGAATATTATTCCCATATGTTTCCTAGAGTCAAGAGCATCAGAGATCTGCCTACACAGACATTATTGACTTAGAATATTCTGATTGGTGACAAGTTATATAAGGCTACTAAATGGTACCAACAGCTAAAATTGAGGAAGGAAATCTTTGAGAACATAAAAGAAGCCTACAAACCAGTAGATGAAGAAATTCTAGTGCTGATATATGATATTAATGATACTTTAAGGGATTGTCTAGTAGAAGCTTACAATGATTTTACACCTTATGATGTCGAAGGATACAAGGATAAATTACATAAGGTAATTTTTTAAGGTGCTGAGTTAGACATAGAAGCCAAGTTGGATAAGGTCAGCGATCTCAGAGCTGCATTCAATGTGCTCCATAAGTCAGGGGCAGAAATAGAAAGAATATATAGCCGGTACAGCTAAGAACTATAAATGTTTAGATATCAGGTTAATCATCTCAAGAACTCGGATCCGTCAGAAATCAATCCAGCACTTGAAGCATGGCTCAACTACCACAACAGGTTGGCGGAGGAAAACAAAGTGGACTTGGATGAAGAGTCCTAATGTGCTTTTCTGAATATTTTTGAAATGTAATCCCATCACTAGTGAAAATTGCTATATTTAGAATGACATGTGACTCTATTTTGTCTTTATTATGCCTTATATTTGGTTGGGTAATCAAATTGTCTAGATTCAATGTACCTGGAGGTTGTTTTTCATCTTTTTCATAAAGGACAAAATGTAATCTGAGATTTGTTATGAGCTACAAGAAATGCATTTATTGATGTAATCTAGACTGTTGGTGTTGAGTTAATCTCCACCGTCCATTGAAAAACTCGGTATGGCTCTGCCTCTATATAAAGGACTGCCATTTCCACTATTTGTAAGAGAATTCTTGATGCCAAATTGTTGACATTCTGCCATTTGAAGTAACACAAGCAAGTTTCTGCAATTGTTCTGAGAATTTGTGTATTGTGTTGCTTATTTGGTTTTTCATGGTTTACTTCTTGCTCTCCCATAGTTAGTTAGTCGTGCTTTTATAATGTCCATGGTTTGCTAAAAGTATCTGATGAATACTCATAGACCATACTTTTAGTTATTTGTTGATGGTAGATAATTGTGTAAAGTTAGTCTGGAGTGATCATTTGTGCTTAAGTTCAATTGCATTTCACAAGTTAAATTGCGCCATCTATTGGGTATTTAATGAATGAATGTAGTCTGAAAATCTTTTGATTCTATTGAAGATAGCATCATTTTCTGCAGTACTGTAACATTCATTGTCAATTTGGTAACTTAGAAAATTGGTTAAATTTTAGAGTGTTTGTCTACTTACAGTAGTCTATACATTGTGAATGTCACTTAGGATTTCTCTAAAACCCTACTTCCTTTTGCATTTTCTTGAAAACCATTGTTAGATTAGGATCTTTAGCAACATTTCATATTGTTTATCAGCTGAAATCTTAAAGGGTTTGCATGTATTGCGGTCCTAACTTTTGAAATCTGTAGATTGCATGTAAGACCCCTTGTAGGCATAACTAGAACATTCTAACTGAGAGATTCCAAGCAAGCTAAGACCTAGCTGTAGAAACCTTGGAGTAGTCTTACCTAGGGTAGGATACTCTTCAAGAGGTTTGAAACCAGCAATCACACCTACGTTGTTGTGTGCTAAAACACCCATTAACAGAATTAGCGCTAGAAGGAGGGCAACCTGAGTAGAGAACTATTACCCTCTACAAAAATTAGCAGGTTTGGGGACTAGACAGAGACATACCAGATCTAGCTCAGCTGGAGAAGAGTTACTATCTTTGATAGAATTTAGGCAGACAAGAAGAGATCAAGGGATACCAAGAGCTCAGTCAGCCCCAAGGAATGTTGTTGTAGCTCCTTTCAATCCTCCAGTCATGGCCTTTTTTGCAGAAAACAACCAGTCCTCATTTCAGTTCAATAACTACCGTGATATGCCGAAAAACCCTGACAAGTTCTGTTCCAAAATCAGGGTGAATGATCAAGACAAAACTATAGATGAGCATATCAAATTCTTTGAAAGCAACATGTTTATGTTGCAAGTACAACACGAAGATGTGGTATGCCAATTATGTCCTTATTCTTTACAAGATGAAGCTTATTATTAGTTTGCTAACCTCCTTGCAACATCCATAAACTCCTGGCTGAACCTAAAAAATTCATTTTTGGATCGATTTCGAATGCCCACTACTCTAGCTGATCTATATCACTCTTTTGTGGAAATTTGTCGAGGTGAAGGTGAGTTGATAAGTTCTTTCAACAATAGATTTCAGAAAGCCTTCAGCCACTTACAGGCCCCTTATGACATAGGGCAAGTTGTAGCCTTGCCAATCTATTATGTAGCCCTGGATAAACTTACATCCATGCTCATACAAAGAGCCAATCCAATTCCCACTACCTTAGCCCAGGCATACACCGTAGCTGTTACCATAAGCACCCATCTAGGACATATAGCCAATGGTCCACTAAACCACATAGGACCTGTAGCCATGCCTAATCAGATACCTATGATTAATCAAGTCTTGGCCAACCATGCCCCAGTAATGAATCCAATTCCTAACCCAGCTGTAGCTCAAGCTTTGGTAGTCCATCTAGGAAACCCAATAGCTGAAATGCCTCCTGCACAAATGCCCTTTCTCCAATCTTCAGAGGCAGCTAAGGAAAAAGAAGATAGAGATGATATCAGAGAGTTAGTTGAATAGATGAAGAAGCTCACTGTAGAAGTCACTCACCTCAGGAACCAAAATGCTTATCTGCAGCAGAGAAATCAGAATCAGCATTAGTTCCAAAACCAAAATCAATTTCAGAATCAGAATCAGAACTAGAGTCAATATCAAAATTAGAATTTTCAGCAGCAATCTAATTAGTCTTAAAACACAAGGCCCAATAATGGAGGAGTACCATCGCCTTTGGAAAATTAGAACAATGATACCAGACCTCCTGGCCGCGTGATGTTAGCAGAGGCAGCTTTGTCTACTTGGTGTAGACTACACAATATGAATGCTCATTCTGAGTTAGACTACTTGAAATTTTAGATATCATCCAGTATCTTCCAGATGGGGATTCAAAATGCTGAAAATTAGGAGAATCCACCAACGGGGTATGAACTTGTTTCTTCGCAAAGGTATGATATTGCCCTAGTGCTTGATAGTTATACATTTCCATTTCAAGATGACAATCAGCCTGAGGAAGAAGAGTCTGAAGAGGTCAATGCTTATTAGTAATATAATAAAATCCCATACAACCTAAGAAGTAATAAACCCAAAGGTCCTTTCACCACCTCCATTCCTTCGAATAGCTACCAAATTCCACTAGACCCAAAAGCTCCTAATAATCCCAAACCCCTAAAAGTCACACATCAGCCAGTATATCAAGGGGTTGTTGCCGAAAGTTCTCAATGATTTGATATAGCAAAAATGGGGCAATATGTTGCCGAGGAGCTTAAGAAGATGAAGGTTAGCCTTTATGTTTATGAGTTGCTAAAAATACCTGAGGTTAGGACATCTTTCTTCCAAGATATGGGTGCTGGTATCAAAATCAATTGTACACAGAAAGAAACTATCACTAAGGATAACATTGATAAAGGGAAAGAAAGAGTGCATGTGACTGATGTTGAACAAAAGATGACATTGTACAAAGATAAGAGGGATAGCCCCCCTTTCCTCTTAACACTTAGGATATTCAATAGAAATCTCCACAACTATTTGGTAGATTCTAGTGCTTCCACTAACGTAATGTCATTATCAGTTTGTAAGGCACTAGGTCTTACTCTAGCTAAGTCTTCTAGGAAAGTAACACAGCTGGATAAGATTGAGGTGAATGTAGTAGGTGAATTGAATAGGATACATATGCAGCTGGCTTCTGATCCAAGAGTACAGTAGTATATAGATATTCAAGTGGTAGATATCCCAAACCAGTATGGTATGCTCTTGAGTAGGGACTGGTCCAGAACTTTGAATGGTTACATGGCAACTGACTTTTCTCACATGTGGATGCCATGGAAGGGATTGGCAAACCAGATACACATTGAAAGAGAACCAAAAATGAAACATATGATTACAGCGTATAACTAGCCCAATGAAATTTTGTTTTTAGAGGTTGATTTGGGGGTTTACCTTCCTCATGTTAATCAAACAGAGGAGATTCTTATGCTAAGCTACAACAGACTTCCTAATCCTCCACTTGTAGAAAAACTAGAAAGTACAGAAGCATATGTGCAATCAAATTCAGGAAACTCCTCATAAGAAGATGAACTGAGCATATTCAAAGGATTCTGAGATTTTGTAGCCAAATTTGTAAAAGACCAATCTACTATGGGAAAACAGATTTAGATGGAGGAGTTATTACTGCCAAATTGGTGTTGTATACATGATGCATCACACTCTAAATTTACATGTCAACTCTGCCAGGAGGCAATAGAGCAAGTGCATAAATGACTAAAAGTTCCTATTATTCTAAAGAAAGATCCGGCTATCATGAAGAAAGAAGAACCAAAATCCCTGATTAGTGAGAAAAGATCAGCAAAATGGGATGATAGTAGTAAAGATTTCCACCTTTGGACTCTGAGATTCGATGGATCAAGATGCAGACAAAGGTCTGGAGCAGGTGTTGAGTTGATCGGTCCGACTGGAAGCTCATAACTAGCATCGCATAGACTACAATTCCAATGCACGAATAACGTAACTGAGTATGAGGCTCTAGTGCAGGGATTGTTGATGGCACTTCAAAAGAAAGTTAGAACACTTCAACTGTTTGGAGATTCAGAATTAGTTGTAAAGCAAGTTAGGAGGCAGTACTCATGTAATGATAAGAGATTGAATAGGTACAGAAATAGAGTCTGGGATTTGATAGAATGCTTTGATGGTTTTAATATCTAGTTGATTCCCCGAAGGTAGAATAATGTTGTAGATGCTCTACTTCAAATAGCAAGTATGTTAGAGCCAACATCCATGGCAGGACTGAAGAAGTGCACTATTGAATTTGTTGCCACTCCATCAGTACCAGATAACATTACGAATTTCCAAGTCTTTGAGGATGACCAACATATAATTAACTTTCTTACTTTATCTGATGTTTTCACTGCTCAAATAAAAGATGAAGAGGAAATGGAACCTCCTGAAATGGATTTGGAAGGAGTCCTTAATTTGAAAACAAATACAATTCCACAGGGAATGGTAGAGTTGGAAAGACTGTTTGATTCAGACAATCTAGGAACCTAGAGGAAAGAAGGAGAATCTCTCGGAGGACAATGTGATCCTTTTAATTTGGGGACAGATGAAGAGATTAAGAATATATTTATTTGGAAGGCTAGTACTGAAGAAGAAAAGATGGGCATCATTCACGCATTGAGAGACTACCATGAAGTTATAGCATGGATCTATGAAGACCTCAAGATGTATGACACATCGATCATTACTCACACCATTCTGTTGAAGCCTGGAGCAAAGCCATTCAGACAAAGGCAATGGCATGTGAATGCCTTGTTGGAACCTTTGATCTTCAAAGAGGTATAGAAATTGCTATCAGCAAGAATCATATTTCCTATTAGGCATTCTACTTGGGTAGCAAATCTAGTTCCCATTCAAAAGAAAAACGATGAAATTAGACTTCGTGTCGACTTTCGAAACTTGAATCGAGCGTCTAAAAAAGATAATTACATGTTGCCATCATTAGATGAGGTATTGTAGATTGTTAATGGATCACAGATGATGTCTTTTCTAGATGGGTATTCAGGTTACAACTAGGTAATGGTTGACTATGAAGACAGATTGAAAACATCTTTTACATGTAAATGGGGCATTTATGCATATCGCCGAATGCCATTTGGCTTGATAAACGCTAACGCAACCTTCCAACAAGCAATGGATGTTACATTTAAGGGATTAGTTGGAAAATGCATCATAATCTATATGGATGATCGTATAGTGTTTTCAAAAAGGCGAGAGGACCATGTGGTTGAATTAAGGAAAGTGTTACAGCAATGTAAGGATTATGGGATTTCACTCAACCCCAAGAAGTGCATCTTTGGAGTGACCGAAGGAAAGTTATTAGGACATGTAATCTTTGAATGAGGCATATTCATTGATCCTGACTGAATACAGGAAATCCCTAAGATACCACCCCCGGCCAGCAAGAAAGAGCTTAAGTCATATTTTGGGAAAATTAACTTTGTGCACAAGTTCATCAATGGTTTTGCTAAAATCATCCGACCACTCAATGTAATGTTAAAAAGGGACACTAAGATGGATTGGACTCTGGAAGCCAAGACTACCTTTGCAAAAATTAAACAAGCCATAGCTAATGCTCCAGTATTGGTAAGTCCAGATTACACACTATCATTCCACATTTACTCGTCCACATCTGAACACACTTGTGTTGTGATGTTAACCCAGAAGAAAGCAGTCAATGATGAAAGGCCCATCACTTTCATGAGTACTCCTTTAAAAGATGCAGAGTTAAGGTATCCCAATCTGAAAAAGCAAGCATACGCCCTAGTGAAGGTAGTCAAGAAATTTTGTCACTACATCTTAAGGAGTCAAGTGATTTCTATAGTCCCAGACGCAACCGTCAAGGCACTATTGATGCAAAGTGATCTGGGAGAAAAGAGAGGAAAATGGTTCACCATCCTACAAGAGTTTGATATAGACATTCATCCTATGAAGTTGGTAAGAGGGCAGGCATTGACCAAGTCTATGGCAGAAGTAGAGCTAGGCTTAGTCTCCCAGCAGTACATGTTAGAAGATATCTCACAAGATGAGTGGTATGGAGACATCATATTTTACCTGCTTAATCAGCGCTGCCCACCATAATTAAATTTCGTTCAAAGAAGAGCACTTAGATTGAAAAGTAATAGTTATATGATAAAGGGATCAGTCCTTTACAAGAAGAATCACGAGGGGATCTATCTAAGATGTCTGGACAAGACATAAGTGGATCAAGTGTTAACCAATTTTCATGAGAAATTTGGGATAGGTCATGGATCAACTCACTCAACTACTAATTAGATTCTCCATGCTGGATATTATTGGCCTACCTTGTTCAAAGATGCGTACTCACATGTAAGAACCTACCATATTTGTCAAACCGCTGCACACAGAGAGTGACACGCTGCCATGCCCTTGCAACCAGTTGTGGAGGTACGACCATTTGCTCAATGGGGCCTTAACTTTATTGGTATGATCAATCCGCCCTCCTCTGCAGGCCACAGGTATATTCTGATCGCTACTAATTACTGCACTCATTGGTCTGAGGCAATAGCTTAAAAATAATTCACCACAGAAGTAGTCATTGAATTCGTTGAAAAGCATATTATCACCAGGTTTGGATGTCTATTTTCTTTAGTTTGTGATAATGGTCCCGCTTTTTCATCACTACATTTTTCTAATTGGGCATTTGATTATGGGATCATCCTAAAATTCTCATCTAATTACTATCCACAAGGGAATGGGGTAGCTGAATCAATGAACAAAAATTTACTTGAGGTCATTAAGAAACTGTTAAACAAAAACCTTAGGGACTGGCACACTCAACTCAAATTTGCCTTATGGGCTGATAGAATTTGACACAAAGCTACCTTGGGTACATCACCCTATCATTTAGTTTATGGAATCGAGCCTATCTTTCCTATTCACTTAAGGATTCTTGTTCTACAATTCATGCAAGACTGTCTTGAAATTGATGATCAATTGTCTTCCCAATTAGCCCAGTTGCTACACCTTGAAGAGAAATGTGACGCTGCTATAGAAAACTTTGCTAAGCACCAAGGTGTTGTGAAATGATGGTTCGACAAGAGAGCCAAGGTAAAAGCCTTCTGCATTTCTGATTTAGTTCTGTATTGGGACAAATCTCATGAAAAGAAAGGTGAACATGGTAAGTTTGATAAACTTTGGTTGGCTCCGTATCAGATTTATGAAATCCTTGGTGATAACACGTATTGAATTAAGAGCCTTACTGGTGAGAAGCTCCTGTTGCTTGTCAATGGCCAGATCCTAAATCAATACTTCCAGGCTTGAAGAGGTAGTTTTGCCTCCCCTTAGTGTACATAGTTAGGTTGCTTGTCTACTTTGGTTATAGTAGATTGCTATTATATTAGGTTGCTTTCTTGCTTTTTCTTTTTGTATTTGTTAGATGTTTTTGCTTAGATTAGTTGTCCTTTTGTCTTTGCTTTTGTTCTCTGTACTTTCTTTTGCATGGGGTCTTTGTTTCTAGAATGTGGTGGCAATTATGCAGACCTACAAATGCTCGTTTGTTGGGTAGATAATATAAAGTCTTTCTTTGAGAAGCCAGGGCTTTGCTTAGGTCTTACCATGGGTTCCGCTGTTATACCAAGGAGTATGATGTCTATTCATGGAAAATGAGTCATTAATTGGTGCACTTGAAGTGTTTTCTAACCATATATCTTTCACACTTTTAATGATCCTGAAGCAGTTGAGTGAGTCTGGGTGATCTTGTGATAAGTAAAAAGGTTTGGAATCCTGTTTTACCACCTATACCAGTACTATGGATTCAGATGAAGATGACAGGTGGTACTAAGTACTACTATCCTATATTGGGTAAAAATAAAAGGCGTTTTTAATACCAAACCCACTATAAAGTACCAACATGAAAATTGTCTTTTCAAAATTGTTTAAAGGATTATCAGCATCAAATATCATTGCTTCAGAAGTATTATTGAAAAATCACTATTTGCTTCTCAAGGCTCATTACATCTCAGCATTAGAGCATTCTCTTGGTGGTAAAATGATCCCAACCTCATAGCTTATTGCGAAGGATCTTCGATGAACTTAGTTGCTAAAGGAAAGGAATGAACACAATTGCACACACTCAAGTTTTCAGGACATGGATGGTTGCACTGGTTAGTGGTCTTTGATTCTTTGATAGGATATCATGCTTTTTTGTCTAATGTGTGGGAAACATAGAGATTCTGGGTTCAAACTAAAAGTTTATCATCAAAATGCTCGGGAGCATTTCCCAGCTGAGTCACCATTTGTTGTGACTCGCACACATGCCCCATTTCAAAAAATAGGGACCCCCTCTTTCAAATCTTGGCTTAGAGTGACAAGTAGGTTTTTTCCATCTCTTAGGTAGTCAGGTGGTCAAAGTACACTTTTGCCATGTTAGAAGTTTGATGTTGAAAGATCATTTCAAAATCTGCTAAGTCAAGGTCTGTGCATTTCATCTAGTGGGTTTGATTATCCTTTTACACTAAAACTGACCCTAACCAACCTTCACACTAAAACTGCTCACAACTAACCTTAGCACTGAAATACCCTTCATCCAACCCCAGTGCTATATTACTGCCTGACTGACCCTAGCACCACTTTTCATATCCATAGACTTTTGCACTAACTATGATTTTTACAGACTTTATGTTGCATCGCTTGTTCACCGACCAAGAGAGAGGGTGCCGAAATCCCCGTTGGTCTGAGGAACCCAAAACCCCCACAAAATGCATGCAACTAGACCACTTACCTTTACACTAAAAGCGTCATCCACCGACCGAGTCAACGACATCCCAAAACCCTGCCAAGTCGGAAGATACTAAGTCTCACACAAACCCTAAACCTTCTACAGAATCTCTCAACAGATACTATGTACATCCTGCATTTATGGCGATTAACCAAGAGGAATAAAAGGGGATTTTTCATCATTTCAAAGCTCATTTTACATTTCATAAATCTTTGAAGAGATTTTTCATGACATTGCAAGCAATTTCCCTGCACAAGCCCACGGATTCGATTTGGAGACCTCCTGTGCGCCCACAAGTTTCAATTTTTCATCTCAGCGACTAGGTAGGAGCTCGTCCTTCACATAGGATTTTCTTCAGTTAGGGTTTGTTTTCAAGAACACTGTGATCATATGAATTAGGCCACGAGACCTAGGGTTTCATTTTTGACCTATTTGATTTTATAAACCCTAGTTTAATCCTTGATGCAAACCACATTTTCAGGCACAACGAAACTAAATAACCTGCCAAACCCTAGCAGACAAAGAAAACATAAAACACTTTGAATTGATCTACAAACGAAATGAGTTTGCACTAAGGACGTGTCTGACTAAATTGTGAAAACTTCATGACCAATTTAGTTAGTCAACAGCTTTAAAAATCTGCGCTGAGACCCAT
Source organism: Cunninghamia lanceolata (assembly GCA_027924645.1). NCBI lineage: Eukaryota > Viridiplantae > Streptophyta > Pinopsida > Cupressales > Cupressaceae > Cunninghamia > Cunninghamia lanceolata. The sequence goes on from BSBN01000610.1 coordinate 2,692,405, forward strand.
AACTCATTTAGCGCTAAAAACCCAACTCTCTGACTTTGCGTTGTTTGTTGCTTTGACCGACTTAGTCAGGAAAACCACAAAGTCTTGCATAACCTTCAGGTTAGCTTCGTGTTGATTTCAAATTGATCTGACCTTGCACTAAATGACCCTTTCTCTGACCTAGGTTGGATGCATAAGAATATCCCGCAAGTTGGTAATGGCCAAAACCTCCGCCAAACAAATGAGAAAGCACTTTGTGCTGAAACCAAATTCATTCAACCTTGCGCTAAAATGTGCCATCACTGACTTGGTCAGTTGACTTTGAAAACCCCGCAAGGTCAGGAAGTAGCCAATGCCGCGCTAAGGTAATGAAGTTTGTTATAATCCCCCTGCACTTAATTTTTGACCAACTAACTTGAACAACTAATTTGAGTTGGTCCCCTCTGAAATCCACATAGGTTAGTCGATCATGAAAACCGCACAAAACCCTATCAACGCATCAACATTGAAAGACCAACTGGTTAGATAAACCCGATTTCCCCACTGAGGTTAGTTGACCTCAAAAGTAGCACTTTTTTTCTGTAGGTCAGTGGACCCCAAATTTAGCGTAAATTGAAAAAAATAACTATTTTTAAAGAATTTTCAAAAGGAGAAGTGTCTAATAGGATGTAGTAATGATTGCAAATGATGAATGATGATGTTTTACAAGATTTAAATAGAATTTTTGCAGCATTTGGGTGTTTATTGCATGCATTGGTATTGAATTGCTTATTGTTTGATTATGTAATGGATGCAATGGTTAGTGAATTTCAAACTTCTGTTCTTTTAAATGCATGATAGTAAATTAGTAGATTGATTATAGATTCATTGATCATAAAATGGTTAATAGTATAGTAGTCCACTTGGAGATCATAAACTTTAAACTTAGGAGATAGTGAAAACATCCCAAGGTATCAAGCTTATAAGGTTCAGCCCTGCAGGTTAGATGACTACCCGAGCTCACGCCATGAGGTATGAATTCAAAGGTATTCCCCTGAAGACAAAGATTTCTACCAGATGGAAAGACATTGGAGATACAGACCTCAGTCACATAGACCTTGATGACTTTAGACTCAGGGTATTTGGCCCAAATCCAACCCCTAGAGCTAGAATAGTAAAGGATAGTGGGATAGCACAAGCTGCTGCCTTCCCCACATCAGTACAATGTGCAGAGCTGATAGTGGCTTGTGTAGACAGATATGACATCATGACCAAGACAATCCAAACTACCAATGGAGACATCTTAGCTAACTTAAGTCCACCTTCCTTGGCTGAGACTTTTGACATCCCATGGCGTTTAGTGATGACTATGCCAAATAAGGTTGGATCAGAGGCAACTTACAAGAAAGATGTAAATGGATGCAGAAAGCATATGAATGAGCAATGGGAAAAAAGTAGCAAGTAAGCCTTGATCAAGGTCCCACAAGTACTCTTCAGGAGTGATATTCATGATGAAATAGGTGACCTTGTAACATTATTGAGTAGAATATATGGACTGCCTACAGCCTGCACTTTTGAAGAGTGGATGTTTGTCATAATTGGTGAAATATTGAAGGGCACTAAGTTTCATTGGGCACAGGTTTTGAGTGACAACATTCATGACCCATTTAGTAACATCAAGGAAAAATAGTTTTTCAGATGGACATCCTACATTGTCTATGCATTGGCAAGAAGAAAACATTATGTTGGATTGTCTAAGGTCGGTGAGGTAGGAAATGATGAGCAGACCAAAGTCAAAGTATATGAGTGCTACACCCAACTCACAATGCCTCAATTTCTAATGCACTTTAAGAGAGTCAATGATGCTTTCACGATGTATATAACAAGATTGTTGCAGGGCAACACAGCCTTTAGGATTTCTACAGAAGCTATGAACGAGATAACCAAATATGGAAGGTGGTACATCTAGTTTGAAAAGTTTACATATATAAGGATACAAGGTTTCATTGGGATAGCTTACAGACTCCCTAGATATCCTACGAATAAGACAGTGCTCTTGGAGTTGTCTAGGAAATCGATCACTTGTGCTAGGAAACTCAAGCACTTGCATAGAACAAATGTCCAATTTCCCATACTATTAGGCAAAGGGAATTATGCATGCCCTTCATTGGCATCAGCTGAGTATTTAGACAAAGAACTCCAACCTCTTAACCTTCACTACTACAATGAAAGACATCATTTCGATCCAAATAAGATGATGGAAAGGTTTCTGAGCAAGAAATTGTTTCACAAGATGCACATGGAAGACTTTTGATCTAATTGCATGGATGATTAAGAGGTTATGAAGAAAGCTCATTTAAGGTTATCTCTAGCATTTATAATGAAGTTCCATATTATTACAGTCCCTGACCAGCTAGAAGATGATGAAAATGTGATGAACAGAGGAGCTTGGGAAGCTCAATATCACCAACGAATTCCATTGCCCAGCTGGGCTAATGCTGAGGAAAGTTCTCTAGATGTTGTAATGAAAGAACCTATTAGGCTGAGCAAGGCATGGGTAAGAGGCAGGATTGTTGCTTTGCAGATGCAAGGAGTGCAGCTCACATACACCACACCTGAGTCAGAAAAGGAGTTCAGAGGAGAAGAAGATGAGCCAATAGACATCACTGATGATGTAGAACCTTCCCAAGGACAAAAATATGATAGTGAGGAGCACATACCATTAACAAAAAAGGTTAAGGCACAAAAGGGTAAGAAAACTTCTGCAAAGCCATCTAAGAAAGACCTACCTCCTTCTACCAGGACAAGAGCCTCTAAGAAAAGGGATATGCCTAGTGGTTCTAGAGAAGGTTCCAAGACAAAGAAAGCTAAGGTGAAGAATGTTAGTAAGGTTGTAGAGACTGTTGCTACAACTAATGATGACACTAGTCTGATAGCCTCTCCACCTCCTGTTGCTCCAAGTGTTGGTGCTTCTATCACTATTGTTCAAGAGAATGTTTCCACTAATCTTCCACTTGAAAATGTTGCCTCAACTATCTCCCCTCCACTAGTAATAGCCTCCACTACCTCAAACAGTTCCACTTCTTCTATTGGTACACTACCATGCTCTCCCACTACTTCTACATCCCTACCTTCCATATCCTCTACTCCATTTTCCACTTCTATCCTATTACCACCCATTTCTACTATTCTCTCACCTTCTTTACATTCTTTTTCCATCCCTTCACCCATAGTCGTCTCTTCCACTTTGTCAGCAGTGTTAGCCAATTTAACACAAGTAGAGTTGTCCTCAGCTACGGTACCTTTATCCTCTATTGCACCTATCTCACAGGCACTCGTAGGCCAAGACTCAACTCCTTTAACCGTACCACTGCTACCTAGAATTGATAAGGTATGCACTGAATTAGGTCTGCAAGAGTTTAAGCTGGAGAAAGATACGTTTGTTGAGGTAAATAATGAAATTCCAAATGAACCTTTTGCCGAAGTAGTTAGTGTTGAAGTAATTGAAATATCTGACAGTCCTCCAGAGAAAAGTTAGACAGAAGAAATCTTCAAAGCAGCTTAGGAGAATGTGATGGTAAATTGGAGAAATCTTGCAGATGAGGAAGATAAAGATAAGGGATCAGAACAAGAACAGGGATTGCTTGAAGGCCCTACAAAAACTGATAATGAAAATCCTGATGGATTAAGTAAGCCTCTTTCCTCAGCACTTGAATTGCTCCAAAATAGAGTGGCATACCTAGAGCCTCAAGTAGAAATAATGTAATTAGATTTGAGCACAATCTTGTCACAGGCTCAAAAGCCAAAGAAACAAAAGAAAGCAAAAGTACAATCAAGGATTTACAAGGATGAGACTGGATCCAGGATTGTTGAAATAGTTGTCCCACCAGCTAACACAAATAGGGAACAAGTTAGAGCTGAGGATTATTCCATCACAACGGTCAATCTGGGACCAACCACACGTGCTTAGAGAGTTGATGAATTCAAAGGGTCTATAACTTCAATTCTAGATTAGCTGGAGAAAGATGAACTTTTGAAGAAAGAATTTAAGCAGCAAAATGAAGAACTTCGGGCATGTCTCCAAACTTTTATTAAACCAGTTGAAGCTGGTGGAGAAATAAGGACAATGCCAACTTTCTTGTCAAGACATGAAATGGCAAAGCTCGGTGAAGTGTGAACTATGTCACAAGGCACTCAGAAGTGGATGATTAAAGTATGTTGAAAGGGGTGTGAAACGATTGATGCTTCAGCCCAGTCACATAAAAGGTTAGTTGAGCTTCATGAGCAGTGGAAAGATCTACGGGAAGAGTGCAATTGTTTTGAGGAATGTTATTCCCATATGTTTCCCAAAGTCAAGAGCATCAAAGATTTGCCTACGCAGACATTATTGACTAAGAATATTTTGATTGGAGACAAGTTATATAAGGCTACTGAATGGTACCAGTAACTAAAATTTAGGAAGGAAATCTTTGAGAACATAAAAGAAGCCTACAAACCAGTAGATTAAGAAATTCTAGTGCTGATATATGATATTAATGATACTTTAAGGGATTGTCTAGTAGAAGCTTACAATGATTTTACACCTTATGATGTTGAAGGATACAAGGATAAATTGCATAAGGTAATTTTTGAAGGTGCTGAGTTAGACATAGAAGCCAGGTTGGATAAGGTCAGCGATCTTAGAGCTGAATTCAATGTATTCCATAAGGTAGGGGCAAAAATAGAAAGAATATACAGCCGATACAGCTAAGAACTATAAATGTTTAGATATTGGGTTAATCATCTCAAGAACCCGGATTTGTCAAAAATCAATCTAGCACTTGAAGTATGGCTCAACTACTGCAACAAGTTAGCAGAGGAAAATAAAGTGGACTTGGATGAAGAGTCCTAATGTACTTTTCTGAATATTTTTGAAATGTAATCCCGTCACTAGTGAAAATTGCTATATTTAGAATGACATGTAACGCTATTTTCTCTTTATTATGCCTCAAAAATGAGCTTTTGCAAATATATATTTGGTTGGGTAATCAAATTGTCTAGAGTCAATGTATCTAGAGGTTGTTTTTCACCTTTTTCATAAAGGACAAAATGTAATTCAAGATTTGTTATGAGCTGTAAGAAATGCATTTATTGATGTAATCTGGACTGTTGGTGTTGAGTTAATCTCCACCGTCCATTGAAAAACTCAGTATGGCTCCGCCTCTATATAAAGGGCTACCATTTCCACTATTTGTAAGAGAGAATTCTTGATGCCGAATTGTTGACATTCTGCCATTTGAAGTAATACAAGCAAGTTTCTGGAGTTGTTCTGAGAATTTGTGTATTGTGTTGCTTATTTGGTTTTTCATGGTTCGCTTCTTGCTCTCCCATAGTTAGTTAGTCATGCTTTTATAATGTCCATGGTTTGCTGAAAGTATCTAATGAATACTCTTAGTCCATACTTTTAGTTATTTGTTGATGGTAGATAACTATGTAAAGTTAGTTTGGGCTGATCATTTGTGCTTAAGTTCAATTGCATTTCATAAGTTAAACTGTGCCATCTATTGGGTATTTAATGAATGAATGCAGTCTCTAAATCTTTTGATTCCATTGAAGATAGCATCATTTTGTGCAGTATTGTAACATTCATTTTTAGTTTGGTAACTCAGAAAATTGGTTTAATTTTAGAGTGTTTGTCTACTTATAGTAGTCTATACATTGTGAATGTCACTTAGGACTTCTCTAAAACCCTACTTCCTTTTGCATTTTCTTGAAAACCATTGTTATATTAGGATCTTTAGTAGCATTTCATATTGTTTATCAGCTGAAATCTTAAAGGGTTTGCATGTATTGTGGTCCTAACTTTTGAAATCTGTAGATTGCATGTAAGACCCCTTGTGGGCACAGCTAGAACATTCCAACTGAGAGATTCCAAGCAAGCTAAGACCTAGCTGTAGAAACCTTGGAGTAGTCTTACCTAGGGTAGGATACTCTTCAAGAGAGGTGTGAAACCAGCAATCACACCTGCGTTGTTGTGTTCTAAAACACCCATCAATAGGTCTGACACCAACTACATGTGGATATACGTGACTTCTTCTATGACATTTACCTTAGTGTTGTCTAGATACATAACCTTCATGAAAAACTTAGTTGGGGATAATCTTAGAGTTCAAAATACTACTAGTGGCATTACATTCATGGAATCACCATAGTCAATAGGTAATTGTGCAAATTCTTTCTGAAAATCCTAAGGGTCAATAAGAAAGGAGGTGATTTTGTTTTCTCTTTATATAGTGATACTTGAGCATTTGCAGTGTGTACTTGACTTTTATTCCTAGGTTTAGGATGAGTATATTTAGCCTATATTTATATAATTAGAGGATTTTCCTTAGGGAAGGATTCTTCTAAAGACTTAAGAAAATCTTTATTAATTATAGGAGTCTTCAACAACTCAAACAAAGATAACCTAATTTTAATTTTTTAATTTCCTCAACCAAATAGTTCACTAATTTATCTGAGTTAGTTAGTTCTGAATAATGGGGGAGATAAATGGGAGATTTCTACATATTGCAGGGTAAATGGTCAAAGGTGTCCTATTCAATATATCACAATATATTGTTGAAAGTATTATGGAAGATATTGCAATAATGCACAATACTAGGGGTAAATTCATATGGGGCATAATCTTGCTCCTTATAGTATTTTGTGAGATCAGGGTTCCCAAGGGAGGGGGAATGGTGAAATGGTGCTTCCCTATGGAGGATAAGTCCCCATCAAAAATGTTATAGGAGTTCACATGCCTAAGAACCATCAGAAGAAAATACAAGGCTAGACTTGACAATTGATTCAAACACTTCAAGGCAACCTTTGAAAATGAGTGGCACGTCCCCAAAGTTCTTCCCAACATGGTTTCAAGAAAAGAAAAATTTTATGTTATGAAGCACTACTATTTGGCCAAGGTTTTCTTGAAGGATGGAAACATGTCACCATGAGTCAAACTCCAATATGGGTTCACTGCCAACTATTTTATAGATTCCGTAAATCAAATCTCAAATGTTGAGAAGATAAAAATTGATGTTGAGGGCATAGATGCAGATACCATTTGATGTGCACCACATATATCTAGCCAGAAAAGAGTGCTTATATGGAGAAATTTGAGTCTGATGCAACCCAAATAGACCCATAGATAACCATTTTGGTGAACAACACTATGCAAAAGTTGTTCTAATACCTCAAGCCAAAAGGAAAAATGGGAGTGGTAAGCGTGAAGATGTGGATGAGGTCTCAAACGCTCTAGTAAAAATGAGACTCAAATAAAAGGGGTCAAAGAATAGGTAGATGGAAGAGAATTTGAATTTAGTTAGAGTCAAAAGAAGGGTTAGAAGAGGAAGAAGTCCTAGAAGAAAAAAGGAAGAAAGTACAACAAATAGTTAAGATTTTGGAAAAGGTGTTAGATGGAGAAGGTAGCTCTACATGTCAAGAGGAAGGAGAAGTAGTCCAAACACCCACTTATGACATCATTAATCCACCAAGACTATGCTCTGATGTATAAATGGAGAAAGTCATTGAGAATGTGCAAGATTCTAGCATGAGAGGTCTAGAAGAAGAAAAGGAACATGAGACAATCAACCTAACTCTTGGTTATGATGAGGAACATCAAGAGATTGCAAAGGAGCCTCTCAAGATAGAAATAGAAGAAAGTTTAGGTGAAGAATAAGAATAAGACAAGGCCAAAAGAGAGGGACATGGATCTCCTAGGCATGAAGAAGAAGAATTCAGGTATCTAAAGGAAGGTGTATTTGGTTTGAGAAAAGAATGGATGGAGGAAGGAGAGAACAAGTCAAGAGGCCATGACCCAAATAAATTGTATCGTGATGATGAGTTGGTGTTGCATGCATGTTACCAACATGGCATGTTGTGTCCATGTTGAAGATGAAAAAGAGTGGAAGATAAAACAAACATGAAAGAACTCAAAATAAAAGAGATATACCTTCACAAAAGCTTTCAATCTCCCTTACTCCTTGATAAGGTTGAGGAAGTGCACCTAAGCTTCCTAGCTTTACCCAAATATGATTAAATGTATGTGGAATGCTCTCAAACTAAAAAAAATTTTGCATAACCTAGCTATGGAGATATGGAATGAAGAATGATTTTGGCATGATAAACTTGCTTCAAACTTGGATGTGAAACTAGCTTGTGGAGGCTTGTATTTATACTCAAACTGGAGGGGATTTGAATCCAACAGTGGAGATTCAAAGTTGAAGATCAATGGTGGAGATAAGAGGATGAGATGGAGGGTTGAGATTTCATCAACAAAATTGGATGGTTGTGATTTAAAGTGAATTTTTAATTCTCCTTGGGAAGGCTTAGCATTAATTAGGATTAAGACAATTGATGGAATAAAAAATATTCTGTGTGGGAGTGGAATTAAAAAAATTCATTTTATTGGTGCATGTGTGAATCATGTGACACATGTGTTTATTTGGCAAACACATGTGTGAGCTCTTTGCATGAAAAAGAGATCTAACATGAAAGAGGAAAGATGAGTTGGAAGGGTCATGTGACCCATTTGAATTAAAAAAAATTATTCAAATGGTGTGGGAATGGGTGTTAAGCATGCTTTGACCAAGTTAATCAAGTGATCAACTTAATTAATGTGGCTGGAAAAAAATAGTGGATGAGTTAATCAGGGGTTAAAATTAATTAAATAAGGGTTTATTTAATTAATTTAGGTTTAGGGGTCATGTAGGCTAGGGTAGCTAATTAAATCATTAGTATTTATTAAATTAGACTAAGTTTAGGCTATAGGATAGGGTAGATTAATCAAATAAGTATGATTTATTTAATTAATTAGAATTTGGAAGGTGGAGAAATTAACTAAATAAATATTAGAAATATTTATTTAATTAATTATGGATATAGTTGTAAGGTCTACTGTTGAATTAATTAAATTAATTCATTACTAAGGGTATATTAGGGGTAAATGGCTAAGGGTAGATGGTTAGAGATGGCTTAGGGTTTAATTAATAAAATAATTATGATTTTATTCAATTAATTAGTGAAAGGGGGAATTAGTAGTGTGGTTGATGTGAGAAAATGGTTAACAGGGTCGAGACATTTTTAGGTGTCTACATTTTACTCCTCTTTGACGTGGTGTTGTGACCGAGTAGGGAAATGGCATCAAGTCAAAGAATTTTTCCCCGGCTAATGGAAAGTAGTGGAAATGGATGAGGGATCCCCCCTAGAGAGGTCATGTGAAAAAATAATCTTTTCAGGTGAACTCTTGAAAATGATGGAATGGTGGTGAAAAAGGGATTTAAGACGAAAATGGGGTTGATGGAAGAAGAAACGAAGGAAAATGACTAAGATTTTTGGCTTGGGGAGAAGAAATGGTGAATTAGGGATGACATAGCAAATATAGATAGGTAAAAGTGGGCCCAAAATGCCACATTTGCACACCTTTGTTGACTAGACGAGAGAGAGAATAGAGAGCCATGGTGAAATCAGCATTCCCATGATACTTGCATCGATCAAAGAGGGTATGGGAGTATCAACGGATGGAGGAGGCTGGACCACGGGTATGTCACCTAACACTAGTTTGTGCTTTTTTGGATTCAGGTCAATTAGGGGGTTAGGAAAGGGATAGGTTAGTTAGTTTAGCACTATCGTACAGCTACGTAGCGCCATAGGTGGGTGGTTTAGCGCCTTTGGGTATATCAGTACTGCAAAGCTAGGGGCTAAAGAGGCAATTTAGTGCCATCTATTAGCAGTTTAGTGTTATCAGGTGCTTTAGTACCATGGTTTAGAGCGGGTTTAGCATTTTAGCTCCAAGCCCTAGGTATTAGTGCAATCATCTAGATTAGCACAATACGTGAGTAAATTAGCGCTATTAGCTAGTTTAGCACCAAAATTTAGGGGTTTTTAGTTAGCAAGGTGGATTAGCGCCATTAGTTTGTGGATTAGTGCTATCAAGCATAATAGCACCATTGAATAGGGGATTAGCACCATCTATTTGATTAGTGCCTTTGGCAGACAGATTAGCACTATTATCTGATTTAGCACCTTGGGTGAAAGTTTTAGTGCCTTAACATTGTTTTGTAAAAAGGGACTGACTTGGGTGATTTTTGGAATGCTAGTTGAGTGGATAGAGATTCAGTCATGAGAGTGATGAGTTCCAACAGTTATGGTGTGCAGGGAGAGTTTGACACCTGTAGAGTGGATTCAGTTACATGCGATCGGGTTGAGTTACATATCAGTGATGCCCCTGTTGAGGGCTCACCAAGCGATGATGACGGCACTCATGGAGAGGTGGTGGAGTAAGAAGTACATGTTCTTGTTACCAATAGGGGAGATTATGACCACCCTTGAGGATGTTTGGAGGATCCTCTAGATTCTGATCGTTGGTGAGCAGGTGGTATATAATCCCATAATAGGTGCAACAACATTAGATTGGGTGTTCACACCTCGGCTTGTGACCTATACCCAGGATGGACAGGAGATAAGGTGGGACCGTCATCATATCATAGGTTTGAGTGCTTATACAGTGTACTTATGTGGTCTCGTAGGGAGATCTTCATGCTTGATTGGTGTTCATGGGGATTATCAATTATCTGGGGGGATGTGATCAAGCAAATGGTGATGTAGAGTATCGTGTATGCTTGGGGGCCATGCCTACTAGCCCAGCTCTATTATGATATGCATATGGTTGTGTACAAGAGGGGAGTGAGCTTGGCTGGTGGAGTCACATTGCTTCATGTTTGGGCATGGGAGCATATAGCCATCACGAAGCCCATATGCCCTCATGTTAGGCCATAGTTTCAGCCATGGGTTATGGCTTACATCAGCACTCTTCAACATCGACAGCTAGGGAGCATACGATACTAGAGGAGATAGCTTGATGGTATGGACACGATGACATGGTGACCCTACATGGGTATGGAGTCATGGTTTGATGATGACCGTTAGATGCCATTCACTCATCAGCCTTAGTACCTCATAGGGAGGACCATGAATATTATAGATTGATATATCCCCTCCCAAGTGTTACAGCAGTTTGGAGAGATGCAGGACCTACCTCAGGTTACTACATTTTTTCTCGAGTGTGGGCAGATTGCCCATGTTGGCCGCCAGAGATGGATGCATGGTTGTTGCTACTTGATTTGGGAGGGCTACAAGCACAAATATGGGTTTGGGTGGTGGGGTAGTGGATGTAGGGACTACACTTGCATATGATGCTTGGTAGAGGCTGGCAAGGCTAGTATGGATAACACTTCTAGTTGTAGATTCTGATGTCGAGGAGGAGGGGGAGGATGAGATTTGGGAGGAGTATATGGTGGAGGAGATAGACAAGGAGGAGGAGAATATGAGAGATGAGGATGGTGGGAGAGGTGGGGATGATGGGAGAGATAGAGGCATACATGTTTTGGCTAAGGTGGTAGTGGGGCAAGTGGATTTAGTAGGTGTAGGGCCTTCTAATATAGCTCTTGATCCTTCCAAATCTAGTCAACATAGAGTTCATCAAAGAAGGGGGAACAAGGAGGATATGGGCATATTGTGGGTTCGTGTGGCAAGCTTGGTAGACTAGGTGGCACAGTAGTAACAGGATCTGGCTTTAATCATAGCATAGCAAGATAGCACTTGGACTAAGGTTTAGAGGTTACAGGGGCTGATAGATGGAGGGCAGCAAGTGCAAATCCTACAGGCACAAATTAGGTAGTTATAGAGCTAGCTATAGGCTCAGATTGTACAGTTGTAGGGCCAAGTTGCATAGTAGCAGAGTCAGGCTCAATGCTATTAGCATGAACGAGATGAGGCACAGGTGGTGATGGGTGTAGGGCTTGGTGGCATGCTAGGTAGGCTTTAGCAGCAAGCCTATGAGTTTGGTAAAAAGGCCCAACATTATTGCACCCTTTACAAGTGGATGGTTCTTGTAGGGTAACTTGAGAGTTATAGGAGCCATTCTGGGGCTACTACATCATACATATCAAGGCATTCTCAGTGTTCCATACAATAGCCATCTTAGCAGCAGCCACCTATGGGGCCACCTCCTCCTTGGTCTACAAGATCTACAGCACCACAGAGTGTGAGTCACTGATTGACTCAAGCCACCAAGATCACATGCAAAACATAAGATTTATCTTTCACAAGATAAAAAAGAAAAGAGGAATAATTTGCACAATAAGAATACAATTAATGAAATGGATTAATGAATTACATGTGAGAACTTGCTTTTATATTTACAAGTTAGAGGAAAACCCTAATATGACTTAAGAATAACCTAAGACTAAAATTAGCCCTAAGTCAACTTAATAAATTGTAATTAAATATTTAATTACACCAACACCCCCCCTTAAATGCAACTTAGGGAGAAATGAAAAACAAGCAACTAATGCAAGAATGGGTCCCGGCTATAAGGCCATGTTAGGTACCCATGAACAACAAGAATCTCTCATAAGGTGGAGAAAAGGAGAAAAACCCAGTGAGAGAAAACTCCTCTCCAAAAGAGAGAAAATACAAGTACATACATATGTCAGGAACACTAAGAAGGGGGGTGAATCAATGTTCTAGAAATCTTTCAAGATGCACTTTAACTCTCAACCATTTTCCAAAATTAATTAAACAAAGGCACAACATACATATGAATAGCAACCATAAAAACATGATACATGGACACCAAGATTTTTATGTGGAAAACCCAAAATGGGAAAAACTACGAAGAGTATTAGTTCTCAAATATATATTACAATCTTTACAAATAATGATGTTCAAGCTTGGTCACTCCACGGGCCTAGAACATGTTGGCTCACTGCCATGAAGTACAACTAGGTCTAGCAGGCTCACTGCCTCAACCCTAAATCTAGAAAGATCATAATAAGGGTTGTTAAACCCTGAGGGCTGTTAAATCCTATTGGAGGCTCACTGTCAGGCTCACTACCTTGATGAAGAAGGCTCACTACCAAGTGCAAAGCAAATTGCACATGAAAACTTAATATTGCATAAGCATCTATCATTATGTTAGGGTGCAGTCATTTAACAACTAAATTCTGAATCCCAAGTCTTCATTATTACTGATCTGTGTCACTGCTCTACTATTCACATATTCACATCCATCCATACACCTCCACTTTTTATTTCAACCAAAATTCATCACTCTTATATATCCGCATCATGATTTGATCCATAATCAGGTTGGCATCTAAGAAGTGAAATGTGTACATAGAAAGATGTAGCTAGTCGGCTCAATCCAATGCACTATATGTTATGCAGACCCAAATCTTTGCCCAAATGTGTTCATATAGGTCATCTCTAATCATTCAATCACTTAGATAGATTTTTCACACACTATCTCTTCTCCGCACAATGATTTATCATACTAGTCAACCTGTTCCTTAAGAGCATGCTTAACAGGTTCATCTGTAGACTTACAATTTTTATTGTGGATCAAAAAATACTTCCAGAATCATATCAAGGGCTCTTTACACATTCCCAATATTACCTTAGAACCACAAAGCATGATATCATCTTGCAGGGAAATGCAGACCATTACAATTCAAACTCTGTCTCTGTCAAACTCTGTCAAACATTGTATTGATACTCAACAGCTTGTAACTATCTTTTCGGTGGACTTCAGATATCACAACTCTAGAATTAGACACTTCATACAAGTGTTTACAAAACCTTAAAAACCGTGTAATAAAAAGTCAACTACGGAGGAATGCGGATCATTACAATGTACCTTGTTCACTGTCTCTGCTATGCCTCTGTTCATCCGGACTTACATAATTCTTTCAAATGACTTCTGGAGGAAGTCAAGACTTAATCTCTGGAGCATAGCACCATCAAAAAATTACTAACATCATTCCTAAACCACATTACTAGATCATCATCTATGGAAGCACACTGACCCACTGACTATCCTTTACTCTGTAAATACCCATACTTAGCCATTTTCTGTCAACCGGACCTAAAATCCAATATGTCCTTTCAGAGTTATGTCTTCATGTGATGGTGATAAGATCTTTGAGCCTTGTTTCCATCAGTGATGACATATAAATCCATACTAGAGCAGTGTCTCTTGCTAACAATTAGGTACCCATGAACAACAAGAATCTCTCATAAAGTGGAGAAAAGGAGAAAACCCTAGTGTGAGAAAACTCATCTCCAAAAGAGAGAAAATACAAGTACATAAACATGTGATGGAAGAAGGACTAATACTAAGACTTCCCAAGAACTAAATCCATCACAAAGTACAATCATGAATGCCCCCCATAAGAGAGGAAGAAGAGAGAAGATCTGATTACTCCCCAGAAGTGAGAAGGATGAAACCCCATGTGAGGAAATGCTCCCTCCCAAAATAGAGATTAGAAGAGAGACCATGCATTCGCTCCTCAAGATGACTCTTGCAGTGCATGAAGATGCTTGACATAGAATAAAGATGAATACCCATGAACATCAAACACCATTCCTCCCCTTGGGAAGAAATAGAACTGCAGATGTGTGCATAATGTCTTCCCATTCCAGATAGGAAAATATAGGAAGAAGGATGAATGCCTCTGAACTCTGCACATGATCTAAAGACAACAATGATGCTCCTAAAAGGTTCTCAAAAGTCTCCAATCCACTACCTTATTGTGACTGAATAGGATTATGAAGAACAATCTCTAAAGAAGATGATGGTGATGCAACTCCATTGAAGCTACCATCAAAGAGAAGACAAATGCCCTCAATGTGGTCCTCCAAATTTACAAGATGGGACTCTACAAACAAAAATTATATATCTGGTATATATGTGTCCCAATGAGCGATCTCTGGAAGATTGATAATGTCCTACTACAAAGAATTTGATGTAGCAACAGGTAATAAAGATGTGATCTTGATGAGAGGAGAAGGAGAAGCAAGAGAAGTCTTTGTGTCATCTGAACTAGCAAGACTTGTCAAATATGCAAGCTCCTCAACTGTATCATCATCAAAAGGTATGTAATCTACATCATCAAGGGGTATGTGACAATCCATAGCAAGATCATCTAGGAATGGAGAGATATGTGGGTCTCCATAGATCTCCCAAATGCTAGTCCAAAGAGCGTTTGGGCACTCAATATGTGAGATGGAACACACAGTGTCATAATGACCACTAGAACCAATCAATCCTACAATATGATCAATATAATTTCCCCATGCAGATTTCCTCCCTAGTGTATCTGGTTTAGGTACGAGTCCATATAGATAAGGCAAAAGATTAATCCAATTGAGATGTGTCAAGATGCCCTTGTGCCAAGACTCATAATTTTCCTTACCCAATGTTACCACAAAAGGGTGAATAGCAAAACCCATGATATCTCCTCAAATAAATCAGATCAAAGATCAACAATCTGAATATGTATTAATGTTGATAAATGAAGTCCAACAAAACAAATAGGACTTCTCTAGGTGCCAAAATATCTAGAATATCAAACAGAAGCCATAAAACTAACAAACTGAATAAAGAATACCTGGGGTAGAATCTGGAAGAAGTTCATAGATGGCTGTGTAGAGCTCCTCAATACCTTTCCAACACCGCAAGAATCACGAAAATTAGAGATCATGGCAAAAAGATACAAGCTCATAGACCAAAAAGGGTATATGGACTTCAAACAATAATAAATTGTATCAATAGAAAATTTTGGAAAAAATACATGCACCACTGGATTATGCTTAGAAACAGCTTTGTGACGCCTATACATTTGCAAAAATCTGACTCCATTTGTTCAAGATATAGAAAAAAGAAAATAGCCCCCTAAAAGCACAAATTAGGGCAAAAAATGGCCCCTGCTGCTAAAATTGGCAGAAGTGCCGCCTAATGTGGTTGTTTGCTAAATGTAGAAGTTTGTCAAATAAAATAGAAGGTTTGCCAAACTAGAGAAACTCTAGATGTATTTAGTTGTTTCTAAAGATAACTGGCCTCTAGAAGGGCCACCAAACTTGAAGGAGCCTCCAGAAACGGGCAAGAATGTTGAGGAGGGCGCTAGTACAATGTTGGCACTGAGTTTTTTTGTTGATTGATTTTTTTTATTAAAAAAAAATAAAAATAAAAAGTATGAGTGTGGGGGGTGAAGCCACCCCACACACCCCTTAAAGGGGTTCGCGGCGCCTTAAAGGGGTCTACGGGCCCCTTAAGGCACCGTATCCCTAAGGAGGGCACGGGACCCTAGGGACCACCAACTTGCAAGTACGAGGGCCTGCATGCGCAGGTACCCCAGTACCAAAAAAAATTGTTTGCTTTTTTTAATTTGTTTTTTGTATTTTAAAAAAAGTTATACATATAAAAAACCTACGTTTTTTGAATTTTTTTTCTTTTTTTATAAAACGTAGGAAAAATAATTTTTTTCAAAATCACCTTGTACTGTGTGTTGGGTAGGCTGTATGGCTTGCCTAGCGAAATAATTTTTCCCCAAATGATCACGAGGCTGATTTCAACAATTTAGCAGTTGATCTTAAGGTTTTTGGGCCTTCTGAGTGCGATGGCAGGGTCAGATTTGGCCCAAAATGCTCTAAAAATTAGCTTTCTTCTAGATCTCAAAAAAAAGCACCCGCTAAAACCCTTGCAAATTTGGCCTACGAAGCTCAAATCAAGCCAAATAAAAGGCCACTATGACAATCTCGACTACTTTGAATCCAATGGAATACTCCATTTTACATAGAAACACACCCATCAAATGGCTCTTTCTTGAATTTTTCTCCAAATCTGAGAAGGGGCTTGCAGATCCGCTCTGATACCATGCGAGAGTTTATGATTAACTTGAAACACCAAGATCACCTGTAAAACCTAAGATTTACCTTCCACAAGAGACAAAAGCAAAGAGGAATAATTTGCACAATAAGGATGCAATTAATGAAATGGATTAATGAATTACATGTGAGAACTTGCTTTTATATTTGCAAGTTAGATAAAAACCCTAATATGACTTAAGAATAACCTAAGACTAAAATTAGCCTTCAGTCAACTTAATAAAATGTAATTAAATATTTAATTACACCAACACAGAGGTCCCCTCCTGGTTCTCCTACTCCATCTGTGTAGGAGATTTTTGCTCATGGCTCATGAGCTTATGTATGCCTTCGGGCTTTGATATGTATTTTGGCCCTATGGGCATTTTGTATCATGACTTTGATGTACTAGATATTATTTATTTGAGATGATGATTTTTTGTGGCAACACTATATGGATGTGTTATGCTTATGATGTTGTTTATGGGTATGATCATGTATTACGGATATTTTTATGATTATGATGTTATGATTATGATTATGCATTATGATGTTTGGCTATATGATGTTTATGGATGCACTTGATGGATGTTATGCTTAATGGTTTATGGATTATGCATTAATGTGATGTTTTGTGGATGATTATGGTAAATTGATATTATACAATGGATTAATGGAAATATATGCTTAGAGTAATAAACATATATTATGGATAAATAGAAATGCAAATGGAAATATATGCTCAGATTAAAAAACATATATTATGTATGGATACATAGAAATGTAAATAGAAATATATGTTCAAATTAATAAGTATATATTATGCAATAGATAAATTAAATGCAAATGGAAATATATGCTCAGATTAATAAACATATATTAAATGGATGGATTAATGCAATGCAAATGGAATATATGCTTAGATTAATAAACATCTATTATGGATGGATTAAAGAGATGCAAATGGAATATATGCTTAGATTAATAAACATATATTATGCTAATAGATAAATGAAATGGATAATGAAAATATATGCGTAAATTAATAAACTTATATTATGTATGCAATGATATGGTGATGATTAATGCAATGGTATGGTAATGATTATGATGGATTGATAATGATATGGAGATGATTATGATGTGGTTTATGTTCTAATGAGTTTGTTGTGTATGCAGGGTGGAAGATGTTGGTCACGATACATGCGATGCTTAGAGCCATGGTGAGGAGTTGGAGGGGGGTTAGATGTAGGCTTAGTGGATGGTTAGGAGGGGGGTTGGAATAGATTGGGGAAGGTATATCCTTGGTAACTTAAGCCACATTGTTAGAGAGGCATTTTTAGGTTGGGTAGAATTGGATAAGACTAGTTAGGGGATGGGATGAAGTTGGTTAGGATTTGGTAGGATAGAATGGTTAGGAGGTAGGAGGAATTTGTTAGGATGGGGGGATGGGGGAATAGTTATGTATTTGTCTTCATTAATGCTAAGCCACAGAGAGATGATTTTGATGATAATCACATGGTTTGGTGGATAGGGGATAAGGGTAGATTAAGGATGATGGGTTGGGGTGGGAATTATGTTGATATCTTGAGAGCAAACCTAGATTTATTATAGCAAAGAGGATATTTTCACCAAGGTATGAAGGACCAAGGTGATGATATATATATGTCCTTTGCATGGACTAGACCCACAAACAATAGGATGATCCCATGTATACCCAAGATAGTACAATCTTGTCCAAATGAGGGAAGGGGACTCATAGCATACGCCCTTAATAAACAAAAGGTATGATGAACCTTAGATGCAAAAGGAAATTAATATGCTAGAACAGACCCTACATTTTACAAGATATGAATACCAATCTTGGAGTAATGAGACCAACCCATAAGCATA
This sequence comes from Cunninghamia lanceolata, assembly GCA_027924645.1. Taxonomy (NCBI): domain Eukaryota; kingdom Viridiplantae; phylum Streptophyta; class Pinopsida; order Cupressales; family Cupressaceae; genus Cunninghamia; species Cunninghamia lanceolata. Next base: position 2,710,978 of record BSBN01000610.1, read on the forward strand.
GCATACAGAAGCAATGACCATGCCCCATTCTAGGCTATTTCTGCCACATACCATGATATAGTGAGATCAAGGTAGTTTTGGAATGATCCTTGGAATGAGACAAAAGATAAAAAATTAATAATCAAAAAGACCAATTGACCAAACAAACAACCATTGTATCTCTTGCCAAGATATGTGTGGATTTGATTGATTCTTCCTATTGTAGGAATGATATATCCATTAAGGCAGGGATCGATTGGATGATTGGGATAAAAGTTGAAAGATGGGAAAAAAAAATATAGGCCATATGTCATGATTGAAGTTGATTTGATGATTGATGATTTTTGCATGAAGGAGGATGCTTTTGATAGTATGTGTAACAAGTGTATTGTGTTTGGATCTAATGTAAGCTCAGCGGATAGGGATCATCTAAGCAAGTTGGATGGGTGCATCTTATGTACCTATGTATTGGATACTTCCTTCATATTCCAGACTACCTATATACCCTGTAACCATGGAATCAAGGCACATTAAGATGCGGGTGGTGATGATATGTAGTTTTGATTTGTGGTGATGATGTGGGATGGTTTGGGATGGGTTAGATGTAGGATGGAATGTTGATGTGGTTATAGAATGATTTTGGGAATGGATATTTTTGGAATTTTTGTATTTTCTAATGTTTTTGGGTTTTTTGTGGATATTTTTATTTTTTTGGATTTTCTAAATTTTCTATTTTTTTTGGGATTTTTGGATTTTGTGATGTTTTTGGATTTTTCTAATTTTTTGTTGTACAAAGAGGGCATACAAGGACCCACTTATTCAAGAATCTTCCTCAGGAGGGGGATAAAGGGTGGGATGGTTGATGTTGAATGTTTGTAATTCCAAGCCATGGGATGGAAGTGGTATGGATTGATTTGACATGGATGAGGACGAGGGCTTATTAGATGGTAGTATTGGCCACTTCACATGGCTCTTGAGATAGGTTTTCACCATGGTACTTATCCAAGGCATCACTAAAGTGATTTTCACCATTGGATGGCTTTATTTCACTCAGTTTTTTCTTGATTTTTTTTATCTTTTTGGATTTCTTAGTTTTTTTGTTTTTTTTAATTTTTTGATTCAAATATTTGATGGGTTAAGCATAGAATTTATTTAGGTGCATGATATTCATGGGCTCATCCAAAGGTTGTCCCTCAAGTGTTGCAAGCTAATAGGCTCCTGATATGTAGCTTGTTGTGATGGCATAGGGTCCCAACCAATTAGGTTCAAACTTGTCCTTCTTGTGATGCTCTTGTATATTTCTCTAATTTTTCGTAAGGACTAGATTGCCTATCTCAAACCGGTGGGTTTTGATCTTCTTGTTATAGCTTCTGCAGAGGTGATTTTGATAGGCATGTAGGTAATGAAGAGTGTTCAGGTACTTTTCATCTAGAAGTTCTAGCTCGTTTAGTCGTGCAACCCAATACTCCTCATCAATGAGCTTTTGTAGTGAGATTTTGAGAGAGGGGAGCTTGACCTGGATGGGGAGGATGGCTTCAGAACCGAATTTCAAGGAATATAGTGTGGCTCCTATGGGGGTACGAATGCTTGTATAATAGGCCCAAAGGGTGGGGTTAAGCTACAGGTGTTAGTCATGGCCATCTTCATTTACTATCTTCTTCAAAATTTAGAGGATGGTTTTATTTGAAGCTTTAGCTTGACCATTACCTTGAGGGTAATATGGAGTAGAGAAATGATGCTAGATGTGGATTTTCTGACAAAGGGTACATACTTCTTGATTTTTAAATGGTTCTCCATTATTAGTTATGATGGTGAGGGGGATGTCGTAATGGCATATAATGTAATGGAGGATGAATTTGGCAATTTGGATATTGGTTGTGTAGGTGAGTGGAATGGCTTCTACCCACTTGGTGAAGTATTTGGTGGCTATGATAATGAACTTGTGTCCATTAGATGATGGTGGGTGGATTTTTCCAACGAGGTCAAGTCCCCACTGTGAAAAGGGCCATGGAGTTGTGATAGGTTACAATTCTTGTGATAGAGCATGGATGAGATATCTGTTTTGCTAACAAGGAATGCACTTCTTAACAAACTGGTTAGCATCATTTTCCATAGTTGGCCAGTAATACCTTGTTCATAGAATCATCTTAGCGAGGGTAGGTCCACTAGAGTGTACCCCACAGATACTCTCATGTACCTCTTGTAAGGTTGTTTCAACTTCTCAAGAATCGAGACACCTTAGAAGGTACCATCAAGACTCTTGGTATAATGTGTCGCCAATGAGGGTGAAATGGGAGGTTCAACGGATGAATGATCTACATTGGTTGGATAATAGGTGAGGTGGAATAATGTTGTCATGGAGATAGTGGTAAATATCTTGATACCATGGGGATAAGGGACCAACAATGTCGCACATAAATTTAGATTGTGGCACATCATAAGCTGGCACCTATAGTTTTTCAATGAGAAACTCACACTTCTGGCTATTCTTTTGCATGTTGACCAAACACCCTATGGTATCCATAGCATCTATTGCTTTTTTATTTAACCTCAAGACCTGCTCAAAGTGGATTTCATGGAAATACTCTTTGAAGTCATCAACCATTCATTTATATGGTAGGAGCTTGTCATCCTTTGTTTTATACTCATTGTTGACCTGTTTAATGACTAGTTGGGACCATAGACCATTAGCTTCTCAATTTCCATTGGATGGCCATTCAGAGTCCTGTGATAAGAGCCTCATACTCTACCACATTTTTGGTGCATGGAAATGTTATTTTGTAGGATTTTGGTATGCAGCCTCCTTAAGGGGTCACGAAGAGGATTCCTGCCCCCGAGCCTCAATGTGTGTAGGATCCATCAAAATACATTTTCCACTCTGTTTTAGGTGCCACTGTGAGAATTGACTCATCTAGAAATTTTGAAAGGAGAGGATGCTCTATAGGGATTGGTGCATCAGCTAGCTGGTCTACAATGACTTGTCCTTTAATGGCCTTCCTTTCTATATAATCTATATCAAACTCACTTAAGATCATGACGCACTTAGCCATTCATCCTATTTTATAGGAAAAGAGGGGAAAGTGATAAAAGGGTTAAATCCTCCTTTCACTACAAACATTCAAGGACATCCAACTAAGTTGAATCTAAACTCTTGCAAGAGGATTCACCTACAATTTGATAGTCACTTGGAACGATGTGGAAATTCAGAGATTGTCAATTAATGTATTAATTTAATGTTCAAATACTCTTAAAACCCTAATTATGGAAAACAGTAAGTAAATTGATGAATTACGACAAATGCTTGTAGACTAAGATAGTAGACAAAGATTAATTATTGACCATTTTTTGAAGTTCGTGATATGGAATGTTCAGGGACAATGCCCTAGCTGCCCAAGTCCAAGGTACAATTTTCTTTAGGGAATACGGGGCTCCTTCTGGCACTGATAAGCATTGTTCCATCTATTTCTGTCACGGGAGATGTGGAGGAAACTGCCCTAAGCACCCTAGTCCAAGGTAGGCTGATCTTTGGGATGTTGGAGCTTCTTTAGATGTAGATTGTCATTATCATGGAGATTCATGTGTTTGCAACCTCAGAGGACTTTGCCCTAGGCACCCATATCCTGAAAGTGCTTCGAACTGCTTCTTTCCACCGGATCCAAAATCGTTATCTTCTACAACCTTCCTCTGTAACTCCACTCTGTGAAATCTGATACCTGTAACCTGCAATCATGAGGAGTGTGGTTGGGGGTTGTGGTATTTAGAGGCTTGCCTTAGTCAAGCCCTAGAAGGACATTCAAGTCTTTTGAACACCGTTGTTAGATAAAGAGTGTGTATCCCTATGGGATAAAGGCAAAAACAAATTGATAAATGCTTCAAACACAAATAGATATCACCTTAGAGCTGTAGATCTCACATAGATGAAGATTCTTCAACACATGAGAAGATGAATCCAAATCTGCAATCACAAACACAATAACAATGCTCTACTCTACAACAATGAATATCTTGAATGCTCTAAAATCATAAGTTTGCCAAGAGTTCACAATCATCTTCTAGTTTTCAAATGAAACCCTAAACATGCTTATATATGCAACTAAACACATTCCCGCTAAGAATTTCATAATTCAAACTTAAGATGTCGACAACTGAACCTTCTAACAATCACATTACCAACATTCAAATCTAGGACCTACCTAAAATAGGGCAGGACAAGGGCGTAAGCACCTGTGTCTACAAGTCCTATTTTAGGGTAGTACTAAGTACAACAATGTCCCTCATACCCCATGTGACATGGGTTTCAGGCCATTTTCTTCCGGGAGTCAAAATGAACATGTAAGATGCAAAACAAGGGACCCAAGAGCTAAACCTAGGAGGGAAAAAGTCTAGGGAGACATTTTCTGACATAACATTTAGCCCCCACTTTAATGTATGTATAAACACAAGGCCCATACATGCATTAAAGTATAGTCAAAACACAGCAAACATGCCAAGCACTTAGAGCTAATGCATACACAAAGATTGAGGAACTATCTCTAGCCCCTAGCCTTAGGAAACATTAGAAAAAACACATTACAAACACGCCAATCATAGTGAAGATAGTAATAGGCATGCAAAACACAGAGAAGATAGTAACAGTCACACAAAATACAAAGAAGACAGTATTGAAGACACGCAAAACATGATGAATACAATGAATGCAGTGATTATTTCTTTTTCATTTTCATATATATAAATGCAGATGCAAGTACATGGAAAGTAAACACACAACCCAAAATGCAGGAAGGACTCATCGCCACACATCTATAGACTACATATGGGGCAATAGACACACAATACAAATTTTAGAGTCTAGGAGGGACTCATCGCCACATGTCTTTAGACTACACTTGAGAACAAACACGCCATACAAATCCCAAAGCATAGGAGGGACTCATCACCACACGTCTTTAGACTATGCTTGGGAACAAACATGCCATACAAAACCCGAGTGTAGGAGGGACTACACAAGGGGGGAAACACACAGAATACACATGGAGGACATGAGTGATGGAAGGAGCCTATTGCTAGGTTCACCACCATCTCAAGCACATTACAGGAACACATGACAGTTGGGCTTATGCCACAACAACCACCAAAGGCATGCTTAAGGGAGGATACACCAACCCCACCTACTTAGAGGACTTTTAGAATAAAAAAGATGTACACTAGCTCAAGAGGTACACCATCCTTGCCTCTGCAGAGAGCTTTCAAAATGCAACCCACTTGCATCATGGAGATGCCTTATAGTGAAAAGGAAAGCATGTGCTTAAAAGTATACAACCCCACCCACATCATGGAGATGCCTTACAGTGAAAAGGAGGTATACGCAAGAGATCAATGTATGCAAACACACTTTATTAATATCAAAATCATCAGATAGCTTACCTTATATATGCCCCCACCTTAAGGTGGTTGATATTGTGTATTGATACCAAGCGTGTTAAGGTAGGAAGAAAACACATAAGGGAACAAGAGCTTTTGCAAAGCCCATGCCCCCAAAAGTGACATGTACTTTATGATCATCGAATGTTCCCACAAACAGAATTTCCTGCGAAGAGAGGTTAGAAATCTTTCTATAAGATAATAACCACATCACATGATCCAAAATCAATGCATGAAAACAATCACATCAAGAGCCGAGGTTACACTACGGATTTGAAAACTGAGTATAATTGTGGGGCTATACCAAAGAGATCTCAGAACCGAGTGTAACCAAGGTGAGATCCAAGATAAACAAAGTACACAGAGCAGCAATATTGTTATGGTTTGTTATCAGATATAAGACATCATCAAAATCACATTGAGAGACTTTACTAGCCAAGTGTTAGATAATATATATATCAACCCCATCTTCATATATGGACTAGGTGCATTTTTTCTTACTCACTGAAGGGACATGTGGTTCGTATCAGTCTTATTTGTTTTTCATCATCCGCCAGCTAGATAGAACCACTAGAGGAAGGTAAATAATAAATCAAGAGAGGAGAACAAGTGCCTTAGGGTCGTCATGTAGGAAGGTGCCCCCAGGTCACCAACTGCAACGCTATGCCCCTAAGACACAACACACAACAATGAAAATAGAGGAGAGGAGCAATATAGAAGAATTATTATACAAATAGAAGAAGGGTCACAACAGAGGTGGTCTCCCGATATCCTTGACCTTACAAGATTATGAAGGGTCATCCAAGGAGGCCTAAACAACACATAACACATCATGGGGGAAACACAACACAAAGGTAAAGGGTTAGAAATACTTACCCGTAGAGACAACTAGTGTCATGCCCACATTTTCCTTGAGGTCACAACTCACTTCGCACGTGTCATAGCCACATCTGTCATGTGGTTATGACACGAGATATGAAAAACTTTTCTCACACCGTCCTAAAAACCCCTTTCGCATGCGTACGCATGCTCAACGGTGTTCTCTCATGGCGAAACACTATACTCATCGACGGAATACAAGTATAATGGCGTGCAAACGGAAACATATAGATCAACAAGAGGGTCGATACAATGCTGCTAACGTCATTGCAAGAGTGAGATTACCCAAGTTCTTAAATCGCATCCTCGGCAATGTTCGGTAGCAAAATGCCTTACGGCGTTAGTGGGAATTACGCTGCACTCATTTACGCACGTGGTTCGCTGATAGAGGAACCACTCCCCTCGACGCCTTGTTCCAACTAAACCGGCTAGTGATCTCCCTATTTAGTCATTTTTCAGCCAGGCACGGTTGTCTGTCTCCTCTCTTGTTTCCTGAAACATACCCATCCTATGACTTAGCATTTTCAACAAGGCGGTTTGGTTGCCCTCTCTTCCCTTTCCACAAGTTCTTAAGTTGGATTATATCTTTATCGCCCTTACCTTAACTATCTCTTAGTTCATTTAGTGTGTTTATATTTCGGTCTCTCTCTCTCTTTCATTTTCTATACTTTCTTTATGTGCATCCTGTCCTTTCTTCGTGATTTACGTCAATCAGGGTTATTACTGCAGCTATTGTTGATATTAAACCTAATTTCAGGATGATCTCGGTCACATAGGCTGGTTTACTATTTCGCTGGACTCAGTCTCCTAATCTTCCCCGATCTAGGTTCCTCCTCTTCGTAAATACTTAGTCAACTTGTACCTAAGCACAATTGACAGAAGGGTCCGTCAACTTAGTTCTCTTATCCCGTGTGAGATATGTCGCGCATTTTCTCCTCTGTGTTTTCCAATGTTGGTTTTTCCTTCTTCGGAACCTCTTACAGGTTTATATATGAGATTGTTTGCTACAGTTGAGATTAATATGGCCACATGGATTGTTAGTGGAGGCATCATAAGTTTATTTCCAGTGTTCTTTTGCACAAGGAGTTGAGTAATTTTCCTCTTCATTTTCCGGGTGTTTAAAAGTACGTTAACAGATGAAACTTCCGAGAAACTCTTTCCAGAGTATCACTGAATATTCCTAAACTCACTTTACATCTAATTTTGTTTTCTCTTGTTTAGAATTACTGTTGTTACTGTTACTCTTAATTACGATTCATACACTGTTTGTAACTCTTATGACGTTGTCAATAGATGTAGGTGGTTCACCACTTTATAAAACTCTGTTCATGGTAATATAGCTTCTTTGGTTGTTGTGTTCAACACTTAATAACATCTCCTGTGAGATTATAATTGTTATATATATATATATATATATTTTTTTTTTCTCTATATCCATGAAACATAGTTATTAACGATTTTAAACGAGGGCCCAATAAATATATATATATATATATATATATATATATATATATATATACATACTTACATATAATATATTTATTTTAATATCTCAATAATGAACAAATTGGTTTCCCACAACTTAAAAAAACTATATATATATATATATATATATATATATATATATATATATATATATATATGTATATATATAATCATTCTTATATTATATATATATAGCTATATACATAGACATATATAATATATATATATATGCCTTTATATAGAGCTATATAAAAATAAACTGAATTTATTTACCAAATAACCCATTCATTTGTTAGGGCCCAAGCCCTACATTTTTTTATTGCTTTCAACCCACAGCAGATGGCGGCCATGGGCGGCAGTGGCCGCAGAGCGGCGGACGGGGATCTGTGGTGACCGCAGAGCGGCGGACGGGGATGTGTGGTGGCCGCAGAGCGGCGGGCAAGACTTCGCGGTGGCCGCAGAGCGGCGGAAAGGTTTCGCGGGAGGCATAAGGGTTTGGAGGGGGGGGAGATGTGGAGTGGGGCGGAGCCCCACCCACATTCCCACGACGTGGGGTGTGGGTGGGGCTCCGCCCCACTCCACACCTCCATATGTAATAACAGCTCGCGGTGGGGTTTACTCCCCACCGCCCAAATAAAATTTCGACTGTGTTTCTTTTATCCGCGGCTAACATGTTGACAGTCTTTCACCATTCGTTGGTTCTTATAATAATAATATATTATATATATATATATATATATATATATTTATATATATTCATATATAAATATATATATATATATATATATATTTCAACAATAATATATTTATATATATCTATATTTATATAGTTCATATATATATATATATATATATATATATATATATATATCCCCCTTTTTTTTTATATTGATATATAACAGTTATAATTACTTTCAATTACTCTTTTATTTTCTTAAAATGATAATTACTCAAAATGAGAAATATATATATAGCTCTATATATATATTTATAAATTTATTGAGAGAAAAAGAAATATTCTTTATAGATTTTTATAATACCAATTTCCACAATTTTTTTAAAATTCACTACTCTAAGCATTTTCTCCAAATCAACCTATTATAAGAAATTGTCATAACAATTAGATATATATATCTGCCAATTTCACCAAAAAGTAATTAGCTATCCCCTCATTTAAAGTATAAATTTCCATTTTTATAAACATACAAGACTTGCAAATTTACAACCAGATTATATTTACATGCTAGATTTCCTCTAATCCTTCTAATTTAACAGAATCCATTAAATAGGGAGGATAACACAAATATTTAAAACTGTCTTTTCCATTTTAATATTGAATAGAAAATCAGCATTTCAACTAGTGAAGCAATTCCAAACTTTCAATGTAAACAACTCAGATTAAGTTGCAAAAACGAACTTATTCCTTTCAGTAATACTTGAAACACAAAAATTGCTATTGAACAAAGGTTGCAAACATCAACTTAAAAATTTAAGCACAGTCATATTACAACTTCTCAAACGTGAATACCAACTTCCCAGATATGAACTTTCTCCTCCCAAACAGTATACAACTGAAAACTTATGACAACCAATAAAAGTCCAATAATAACAAGACCAGGGAGGTGATTTTCTTCACTCCCAGAATATCAGTAATTTACAACAATAACAAGAGAGGTGTTCTCTCTTCCTTTCTATGAAATAATCCAGGCCTAATTCTCATGACAAGAAGATGATCTGTTTCTTCATAAAATAGCCAACCAGAAAGCTCCAAGAGAAAAACCTGCATATCAAAGACAAACAAAGAAGAAAATACCACTTGTCTAGCTCTCCTCCCTACCGTAGACCCGCAAGAGGGTCACCCCCGAGCTAGGGAGACCATACTCACACCTGGGTATTCAAACACTCCACTCCACAACAGAAACAACAACAATCCCAAAGCACACATACACCCGTGGCTATTTTACACAATACGGAAACTCAACTACAGTGAGTTTCATAAGGGGCAGGAGAGTGGATACACTCGACTCCAGAGTGTCACCCTGACAGATAAATGAACTCATATAAATATCTCTTGGTCTCAACCAAGTGTGATCACATTTTGCAAGAAATCTGTATATGACTCTCAAGTCAAAAATACAGTCACAGATACATGCCCTCAAGGCTTTCAACATCCCAAAAGATGGAACAGGTATGCACCCGAGGAGGATCTCTCCTCCCCTACCCCAAACTTGATGAGCATTTCTCCCAAATGGGAGACGCTCTGTCAAACACCCAACAAGAACCCACAGAAACAAATTTAAACACATATGTTACACACATTTCATACACATTTCAGTCCTACCATAACAAAGGTAAAATTCAGACCAACCTTGCAAGCCCTCCTGGAATGAAGTTGTTGCAGAGTCCACAGAGTTCACTTCCAAGCTTAGCCACCAACTCCCTCTCTCTTCTCTATCTTCCAAACTAACTTCTCTATTTTTGGTAAGGCCAAAATGAAAGAGTTTCCCCAAAATTCAACTAACTCCCTCTCATCCCAAAATTTGAAAATAAATAACCCAAAATTCTCTTTCTTTCCAATTTTGAGAAAATGGGGAAGTGACACTTGTCACCTCCTCACCCTTCCCAAAAATCACTATACTGTCCAGGTGGCTTATGTCACTCTCCATTCCCAAGGGGACTCCTTAATCCTTTCATGTGACTCCACTTTCTCATGGGAGAAATAAAAAAAAGAGTTAAATGGGAACAAGACAGGTGACCCATGCCTCTTTCTCCTTTCTTCACATGGGTGTCCCCATAGTACATGGGGGAATCTTACTAAAGAAGAGGTAACTTTTACTAATGGATGGCATCTCTTATCTAGGGTAAAGTAGAGGGGATGGGTTGAGTGTTGGTACAACCCATCATGTCCCCTCCTACCTCCAATTTTCGCCACTTAACTTCAGGGGGAGGTTAAGTTGACTAGATGGAGGTTACTCAAGGGTTACCCATGCCAAATGGGCCCCTGGACCCATGGGGTAGAACCCAGGGTCAATTTTAACCCAAACAAGACACCCCAGGTCAAGGTAAAGCACAAGAAAAAGGGCCTCATAATTTAAATAAAAATAGAAATTTCAAATTCAATCTCTTTACAACACTTACTTATAAAAATAATATTACATGAGGGTAACCTAACCCACTCGACCATACGAAAGACCACATTACATCATGACATCAAACACAAAGAGATCTTGGTTCATCGTGGAACCAGATCGGCTTAACAGGGAATAACAATTAACAAGGTGTGGAATGATCTCCGAAATCTGTGGTTTGATTAGTAGTCCCTGCACACTCAATTACAAGATCAGTAACCACATAAATTCATCATAGCCGAAGCAACTTAAATAACACATGCATTCTCATGCCTTAGTACAATTTAACATAATTAAAAAAAAATCATATTACAATTTTTCCATCATCCCTAATTCATTTTTCTGAAAAGTAACTTATCCAAACATCACCCAATTAGTTTTCCCGAAAACATAATAAAGTTAAATAGTCTGACAAATTCCGGGAATTGCTATCCCACAAATATGAAAGTAACAATAACAGTACTGTAAATAGTCATAACAATAGTAGTAGAAAGGGCGGTCCTCACATCCTCTCCCCCTAAGACGGTACTTCCTCCTGGAAGTCGTCAAAAAGGTGAGGATACAGGGTCTTCAATCGCTCTGCATCTTCCCATGTTGCAGTGACTTCGTCGTATAAGTCCCATTGGACTCTAACCTGGTCCAGCTCTCGACCTCGAAGGGCCAGCTTCCGTCGAGCCAATATGCGAATTGGCTCCAACGCCAGTTGTCCGTCTGCCTCTACCTGAAGAGCACTCCAATCCAACACATGAGATAAGTCAGAAATATATTGACGTAAAACTGATACATGAAATACATCGTGGATACGTGACAGGCTAGGTGGCAAGGCTAGACGATAGGCTACTGGTCCTATCCGCTCCAAGATTTCGAAAGGTCCTACAAATCGAGGTGCGAGTTTAGAGCCTTTTCCGTAACGGATTGGACTTTTGTGCGGCCGCACTCTCAAAAATACTCTTTCCCCCACAGTGAAGCTTCGGTCTGTCCTCTTAGCATCAGCATACTTTTTCTGCCTGTCCTGTGCTTCCAGAAGCCTCTGTCTTATCTGTTTAACTTGCAGTTCCATATTCTGAACTATCTCTGGGCCGATGACTGTTCTGTCCTCTATACGATCCCAACTCAAAGGTGTTCTGCATGGTCTGCCATATAATGCCTGGAAAGGAGGCATACCCAACGAGCTATGATGCCCATTATTGTAGGCGAATTCAACTAGATACAGGTACTCCTCCCATCTAGACTGGTGATCCATCACATACATGCGAAGCATGTCTTCTAACACCTGGTTAACTCTTTCTGTTTGTCCATCGGTTTCTGGATGATATGCAGAACTGAAGTTGAGCTGTGTGCCCAACGCCTGATGTAAGGCTTTCCAGAACGATGAAGTGAATACGGGGTCTCTGTCAGATATAATGCGGCGAGGTATCCCATGAAGTCTAACAATCTGATCAAGAAACACCTTTGCCACTGATGGTGCATTGTATGTTGTACATATTGGTGAAAAATGCGCCACTTTGGTCAGCTTGTCAACTGTCACCATAATAGCATCATGGCGACGTGATGACATAGGTAGACCAACGATAAAATCCATAGAAATGGTATCCCATTTCCATTCAGGTATCTCGTGAGGGTACAACAGTCCCGCTGGATGCTGATGTTCGGCCTTAACCCTCTGACATTCCAGGCAACGAGCAACAAATTCGGCAATGTCACGCCTCATCCCAGCCCAATGATAAAGCTGTCGTAAATCAGCATGCATCTTCTTCACTCCTGGGTGTGCTGCGTAGGGTGCTCTATGAGCCTCTGATAGGATTACTGTACGAAGATTACCCGCATGGGGTACATAGATGCGTTGCCGATGTCGAAGCATTCCATCAGAATCAAGGGTATATCCTGTAAATTTGCCCTCAAGGGCCTTCTGATTTAGTACTGCCTGCTGCACTTCAAGAAACCATTCGTCCTCCGGCAGATGCTGTAAGATGCGATCCTTCAAGTCCATCTTCAAGGTCAGGGTCTGGATCTCGTGGCGTCTTCGACTCAGAGCATCAGCGACCACGTTCTCCTTCCCTTTTATATAATGGACATCGAAGTCATATTCGCATAGGAATTCCATCCAACGTCGTTGGCGGGCGTTCAAATTAGGCTGTGTAAAAATATACTGCAAACTATGATGGTCTGAATGGAGTTCAAAGCGTCGCCCTAAGAGGAAGTGTCTCCAGCGAACCAAGGCATGAACAACAGCTGCAAGCTCTAAGTCGTGCGTAGGATAGTTTAACTCATGTGTCTTTAGTTTCCGCGATTCGTATGCGATCGCTCGTCCATCCTGCATAAGCACGGCTCCCAAACCTTCTAATGATGCATCCGTGCAAACTACAAACTCTTCCGAAGGATCTGGAACTGCTAAAATAGGAGCGCTCGTAAGACGCTCTTTGAGGACTCCAAAAGCCTTTTCACACTGCTCGGTCCAAGTGAAACCCTTCCCTTTTCGCTGAAGGGAAGTAATGGGATGTGCTATCCTGGAGAAACCTTCGACAAACCGACGATAATACCCAGCTAACCCCATAAAGCTTCTGACCTCTGTCACGTTCGTGGGTGCCGGCCACTCCTGGATTGCTCTAATTTTAGATGGATCTACAGAGATGCCATCGCCTGATAAAATGTGTCCCAAATACTGCACCTCTGTCCTGAAGAAGGCACACTTCGCCAAGTTGCCATAAAGTTGCTGCTCTCGTAATTTCTGCAAAACTTGACGCAAGTGCTCTACATGCTCCTCCTCAGTCCGTGAATAAATCAGAATGTCATCTAGGAATATGATCACGAACCGGTCTAGGTATGTACGGAACACCCCGTTCATGAGACTCATGAATACTGCAGGAGCGTTCGTCAACCCGAAAGGTACCACTGTGAATTCATAATGGCCATATCTGGTTCGAAAAGCAGTTTTATGAATATCTGACTCCGTGATGCGCAATTGATGATACCCAGATTTTAGATCGATTTTCGAGAACACTCTGGCTCCTTGCATCTGATCAAAAAGGTCGTCAATCCTGGGTAGAGGATAACGATTCTTCACCGTCACCTTGTTCAACTGCCTGTAGTCCATGCATAGACGAAGAGACCCATCCTTCTTCTTCACGAAGATCACTGGTGCGCCCCATGGTGAAACGCTAGGTCGGATGTGTCCCTTCTCAAGTAATTCTTCCAACTGCAGCTTAAGTTCTGTGAGTTCATGGGTCGTCATTCTATAGGGTGCGCGGGATATCGGCTCTGCACCTGGCACTAAGTCAATGTGGAAGTCCACTTCTCTACGTGGGGGCATACCAGGTAATTCTGGCGGAAACACATCGGCAAACTCTCTAAGGATAGGGTGATCATCGAAAGTAGCCTCAGGTTCATCCTCTGCTCTATCACTGACTGTGATGGCAAACATCTGACATCCCCTCCGCATACAGCGCTTAAGCTGTTGTGCGGATATCATACGAACCGCCGTGTGCTTTTGAATGCCCACTATCTCAACCGACGAACCATGATCATCTAAACAGCTAATCGTTCTCTGGCGACAATCAAGCTTGGCTCTATGTGCCGCAAGCCAATCCATACCCAGAACTACTCCGTAAGACCCTAATGGCATAATCCTAAGGTCGCATATTGTGGTGAAGGGTCCCAATGTGATCTCACAGTCTTTAACCAAGGTATCTACTAACATCCTAGCCCCTGAGGCCAACTCAACTTCCCACCTAATGTCTTGCCTAGAAGCCACCAGCCTGCAACGCTCCACTAACGATGTAGACAAAAAAGAGTCAGTAGCTCCTGAATCAAAAAGGATCGAGATGGGAAAGTCTCTAATCGTACCTGCTGCCTCGATGACAGAAGCCTGAAAATCGGCCTGGCGGTTATCAACCGCTGCAAACATGTGGTGAGATCTGCCCACGTCACCTACGGTCTGCTCAGACCCTCCTGATCGGGGCTGACCCCCTGCAGTAAATCCCTGCGGACACTCTCTAGCCAGATGCCCTGCCCCACCACATACGTAACATGGTCCCCTAACCTGTAACTGCCCTGACTGTGTTCTGCCCGACTGTTGTTGCCCGGTCCGTCCGGTGGATCCCTGTGAGCCTCTGTAAGACTGCTGGGACCTTGCGGGTCCTACCGATGAACCCTGCTGTCTCTGATCCCTGCGTGGTCCCTGCTGCTGCCATCCACGGTTCTGTCCTCCCTGTCCCCTCTGTAGAAATTTGGATTTTTGCTGATGTTGCTGTTGCTGTGGAGGCCTAGGAGGTAATGATGAAGCATTATACCCTCCTCTCTGTGTTGTGTTTTGAGGCCTTCGGAAATTTTGCTGTTGTTGGGGATTTCGTTCCTGGTACTGTGGGCGTGAATTCTGTCCTCGTCCCTGAATTTCCTCTGATATAAGGGCCTTTTCAACAGCCTCGCTCATGGTTTGGGGATTTGCCATACGAACTGGTCCTGATATCCCGTGATTTAGCCCCCTGATGAATTTGTGTATTAAGATTTTCTCGTCATGGAGGTATTCCGCATAACGAGAAAGTTCTATAAATCGGCTCTCATACTGAGTAACGGTGAGTCCCCTCTGCTGTAGATCATGAAACTCATCAATTCTGCGCTGTCTATAATGTTCGGACAAATACCGCGCATTGAAGCGCTCAATGAAGGTGTCCCATGTGAGTGTATCCACGGAGAGTCGGCGCTTGCACTCCTCTGTGCGCCACCAGGTGGCTGCTGCATCCCTAAGAAGATGAACTGCCACTCGTGCTTTCGTGTTGCTCTCATATGGTCGCAATGCGAAACACCTGTCTAAGCTAATTAGCCAAGCCTCGGCCACAGCTCCCTCTGTAGCTCCTGCGAAGGTGGGTGGGTTGAGCCTCAGTAGATCTCTGATAGGGTCCCCTCTGTCTCTAAGTCTCCCAAGTGGCTCTTCCACACCATCCTCATATACTCCCTGCTGAACCTGTTCTTGTCTCAAAAGTCTCGGAGGACTCCTGCTCCGTGCTCGGGAGGCCGACCCTACCTCCTCTACTGTTGTGTCAGGAATCTCAACGAAGGGCTCCACACGTCTCACCGCTAGTGGATCAACGCGGGGCTCCATACGTGGCTCAATACGTGACTCGGCACGTGGCTCCTCTCGCGGAGCAACACGAGGCTCTATACGTGGCTCAGGAATCACTGGTGGTAACCTGTCTAGCATAGTCTGTAGTGCCTGTAAGATCTGTGGACCTATATCCGCTACTGGTGTCGCCTGTGGTACTAGTAGTGCTTGTGGCACAGGTGGTGCAGGTGGTGCTGCTGAATCTGCAGGTGCCAGTCCCTCGGCTGAGGAATCGCTGTGCACCTCGACTGACGCTGTGTGGCGTGATCGCGCTCGTCGAACACGTCGGGGAGGCATCCTACAAAACAAGGTAGAAACTAATTAGCCAAAGTTGCGGAATAATAACGTGCCCAAATACGCCCAGTGTTTACAAACTTGGCTCTGATACCAAATGTCATGCCCACATTTTCCTTGAGGTCACAACTCACTTCGCACGTGTCATAGCCACATCTGTCATGTGGTTATGACACGAGATATGAAAAACTTTTCTCACACCGTCCTAAAAACCCCTTTCGCATGCGTACGCATGCTCAACGGTGTTCTCTCATGGCGAAACACTATACTCATCGACGGAATACAAGTATAATGGCGTGCAAACGGAAACATATAGATCAACAAGAGGGTCGATACAATGCTGCTAACGTCATTGCAAGAGTGAGATTACCCAAGTTCTTAAATCGCATCCTCGGCAATGTTCGGTAGCAAAATGCCTTACGGCGTTAGTGGGAATTACGCTGCACTCATTTACGCACGTGGTTCGCTGATAGAGGAACCACTCCCCTCGACGCCTTGTTCCAACTAAACCGGCTAGTGATCTCCCTATTTAGTCATTTTTCAGCCAGGCACGGTTGTCTGTCTCCTCTCTTGTTTCCTGAAACATACCCATCCTATGACTTAGCATTTTCAACAAGGCGGTTTGGTTGCCCTCTCTTCCCTTTCCACAAGTTCTTAAGTTGGATTATATCTTTATCGCCCTTACCTTAACTATCTCTTAGTTCATTTAGTGTGTTTATATTTCGGTCTCTCTCTCTCTTTCATTTTCTATACTTTCTTTATGTGCATCCTGTCCTTTCTTCGTGATTTACGTCAATCAGGGTTATTACTGCAGCTATTGTTGATATTAAACCTAATTTCAGGATGATCTCGGTCACATAGGCTGGTTTACTATTTCGCTGGACTCAGTCTCCTAATCTTCCCCGATCTAGGTTCCTCCTCTTCGTAAATACTTAGTCAACTTGTACCTAAGCACAATTGACAGAAGGGTCCGTCAACTTAGTTCTCTTATCCCGTGTGAGATATGTCGCGCATTTTCTCCTCTGTGTTTTCCAATGTTGGTTTTTCCTTCTTCGGAACCTCTTACAGGTTTATATATGAGATTGTTTGCTACAGTTGAGATTAATATGGCCACATGGATTGTTAGTGGAGGCATCATAAGTTTATTTCCAGTGTTCTTTTGCACAAGGAGTTGAGTAATTTTCCTCTTCATTTTCCGGGTGTTTAAAAGTACGTTAACAGATGAAACTTCCGAGAAACTCTTTCCAGAGTATCACTGAATATTCCTAAACTCACTTTACATCTAATTTTGTTTTCTCTTGTTTAGAATTACTGTTGTTACTGTTACTCTTAATTACGATTCATACACTGTTTGTAACTCTTATGACGTTGTCAATAGATGTAGGTGGTTCACCACTTTATAAAACTCTGTTCATGGTAATATAGCTTCTTTGGTTGTTGTGTTCAACACTTAATAACATCTCCTGTGAGATTATAATTGTTATATATATATATATATATATTTATTGGGCCCTCGTTTAAAATCGTTAATAACTATGTTTCATGGATATAGAGAAAAAAAATTAGAAGGTCACAACTCACTTCGCACGTGTCATAGCCACATCTGTCATGTGGTTATGACACGAGATATGAAAAACTTTTCTCACACCGTCCTAAAAACCCCTTTCGCATGCGTACGCATGCTCAACGGTGTTCTCTCATGGCGAAACACTATACTCATCGACGGAATACAAGTATAATGGCGTGCAAACGGAAACATATAGATCAACAAGAGGGTCGATACAATGCTGCTAACGTCATTGCAAGAGTGAGATTACCCAAGTTCTTAAATCGCATCCTCGGCAATGTTCGGTAGCAAAATGCCTTACGGCGTTAGTGGGAATTACGCTGCACTCATTTACGCACGTGGTTCGCTGATAGAGGAACCACTCCCCTCGACGCCTTGTTCCAACTAAACCGGCTAGTGATCTCCCTATTTAGTCATTTTTCAGCCAGGCACGGTTGTCTGTCTCCTCTCTTGTTTCCTGAAACATACCCATCCTATGACTTAGCATTTTCAACAAGGCGGTTTGGTTGCCCTCTCTTCCCTTTCCACAAGTTCTTAAGTTGGATTATATCTTTATCGCCCTTACCTTAACTATCTCTTAGTTCATTTAGTGTGTTTATATTTCGGTCTCTCTCTCTCTTTCATTTTCTATACTTTCTTTATGTGCATCCTGTCCTTTCTTCGTGATTTACGTCAATCAGGGTTATTACTGCAGCTATTGTTGATATTAAACCTAATTTCAGGATGATCTCGGTCACATAGGCTGGTTTACTATTTCGCTGGACTCAGTCTCCTAATCTTCCCCGATCTAGGTTCCTCCTCTTCGTAAATACTTAGTCAACTTGTACCTAAGCACAATTGACAGAAGGGTCCGTCAACTTAGTTCTCTTATCCCGTGTGAGATATGTCGCGCATTTTCTCCTCTGTGTTTTCCAATGTTGGTTTTTCCTTCTTCGGAACCTCTTACAGGTTTATATATGAGATTGTTTGCTACAGTTGAGATTAATATGGCCACATGGATTGTTAGTGGAGGCATCATAAGTTTATTTCCAGTGTTCTTTTGCACAAGGAGTTGAGTAATTTTCCTCTTCATTTTCCGGGTGTTTAAAAGTACGTTAACAGATGAAACTTCCGAGAAACTCTTTCCAGAGTATCACTGAATATTCCTAAACTCACTTTACATCTAATTTTATTTTCTCTTGTTTAGAATTACTGTTGTTACTGTTACTCTTAATTACGATTCATACACTGTTTGTAACTCTTATGACGTTGTCAATAGATGTAGGTGGTTCACCACTTTATAAAACTCTGTTCATGGTAGTATAGCTTCTTTGGTTGTTGTGTTCAACACTTAATAACATCTCCTGTGAGATTATAATTGTTATATATATATATATATATTTTTTTTTTTTTTCTCTATATCCATGAAACATAGTTATTAACGATTTTAAACGAGGGCCCAATAAATATATATATATATATATATATATATATATATATATTATATATATACATACTTACATATAATATATTTATTTTAATATCTCAATAATGAACAAATTGGTTTCCCACAACTTAAAAAAACTATATATATATATATATATATATATATATATATATATATATATATATATATATATATATATACATATATATATATATGTATATATATAATCATTCTTATATTATATATATATAGCTATATACATAGACATATATAATATATATATATATATGCCTTTATATAGAGCTATATAAAAATAAACTGAATTTATTTACCAAATAACCCATTCATTTGTTAGGGCCCAAGCCCTACATTTTTTTATTGCTTTCAACCCACAGCAGATGGCGGCCATGGGCGGCAGTGGCCGCAGAGCGGCGGACGGGGATCTGTGGTGGCCGCAGAGCGGCGGACGGGGATGTGTGGTGGCCGCAGAGCGGCGGGCAAGACTTCGCGGTGGCCGCAGAGCGGCGGAAAGGTTTCGCGGGAGGCATAAGGGTTTGGAGGGGGGGGGAGATGTGGAGTGGGGCGGAGCCCCACCCACATTCCCACGACGTGGGGTGTGGGTGGGGCTCCGCCCCACTCCACACCTCCATATGTAATAACAGCTCGCGGTGGGGTTTACTCCCCACCGCCCAAATAAAAATTTCGACTGTGTTTCTTTTATCCGCGGCTAACATGTTGACAGTCTTTCACCATTCGATGGTTCTTATAATAATAATATATATATATATATATATATATATATTTATATATATTCATATATAAATATATATATATATATATATATTTCAACAATAATATATTTATATATATCTATATTTATATAGTTCATATATATATATATATATATATATATATATATCCCCTTTTTTTTTTTTTTTATATTGATATATAACAGTTATAATTACTTTCAATTACTCTTTTACTTTCTTAAAATGATAATTACTCAAAATGAGAAATATATATATAGCTCTATATATATATTTATAAATTTATTGAGAGAAAAAGAAATATTCTTTATAGATTTTTATAATACCAATTTCCACAATTTTTTTAAAATTCACTACTCTAAGCATTTTCTCCAAATCAACCTATTATAAGAAATTGTCATAACAATTAGATATATATATCTGCCAATTTCACCAAAAAGTAATTAGCTATCCCCTCATTTAAAGTATAAATTTCCATTTTTATAAACATACAAGACTTGCAAATTTACAACCAGATTATATTTACATGCTAGATTTCCTCTAATCCTTCTAATTTAACAGAATCCATTAAATAGGGAGGATAACACAAATATTTAAAACTGTCTTTTCCATTTTAATATTGAATAGAAAATCAGCATTTCAACTAGTGAAGCAATTCCAAACTTTCAATGTAAACAACTCAGATTAAGTTGCAAAAACGAACTTATTCCTTTCAGTAATACTTGAAACACAAAAATTGCTATTGAACAAAGGTTGCAAACATCAACTTAAAAATTTAAGCACAGTCATATTACAACTTCTCAAACATGAATACCAACTTCCCAGATATGAACTTTCTCCTCCCAAACAGTATACAACTGAAAACTTATGACAACCAATAAAAGTCCAATAATAACAAGACCAGGGAGGTGATTTTCTTCACCCCCAGAATATCAGTAATTTACAACAATAACAAGAGAGGTGTTCTCTCTTCCTTTCTATGAAATAATCCAGGCCTAATTCTCATGACAAGAAGATGATCTGTTTCTTCATAAAATAGCCAACCAGAAAGCTCCAAGAGAAAAACCTGCATATCAAAGACAAACAAAGAAGAAAATACCACTTGTCTAGCTCTCCTCCCTACCGTAGACCCGCAAGAGGGTCACCCCCGAGCTAGGGAGACCATACTCACACCTGGGTATTCAAACACTCCACTCCACAACAGAAACAACAACAATCCCAAAGCACACATACACCCGTGGCTATTTTACACAATACGGAAACTCAACTACAGTGAGTTTCATAAGGGGCAGGAGAGTGGATACACTCGACTCCAGAGTGTCACCCTGACAGATAAATGAACTCATATAAATATCTCTTGGTCTCAACCAAGTGTGATCACATTTTGCAAGAAATCTGTATATGACTCTCAAGTCAAAAATACAGTCACAGATACATGCCCTCAAGGCTTTCAACATCCCAAAAGATGGAACAGGTATGCACCCGAGGAGGATCTCTCCTCCCCTACCCCAAACTTGATGAGCATTTCTCCCAAATGGGAGACGCTCTGTCAAACACCCAACAAGAACCCACAGAAACAAATTTAAACACATATGTTACACACATTTCATACACATTTCAGTCCTACCATAACAAAGGTAAAATTCAGACCAACCTTGCAAGCCCTCCTGGAATGAAGTTGTTGCAGAGTCCACAGAGTTCACTTCCAAGCTTAGCCACCAACTCCCTCTCTCTTCTCTATCTTCCAAACTAACTTCTCTATTTTTGGTAAGGCCAAAATGAAAGAGTTTCCCCAAAATTCAACTAACTCCCTCTCATCCCAAAATTTGAAAATAAATAACCCAAAATTCTCTTTCTTTCCAATTTTGAGAAAATGGGGAAGTGACACTTGTCACCTCCTCACCCTTCCCAAAAATCACTATACTGTCCAGGTGGCTTATGTCACTCTCCATTCCCAAGGGGACTCCTTAATCCTTTCATGTGACTCCACTTTCTCATGGGAGAAATAAAAAAAAGAGTTAAATGGGAACAAGACAGGTGACCCATGCCTCTTTCTCCTTTCTTCACATGGGTGTCCCCATAGTACATGGGGGAATCTTACTAAAGAAGAGGTAACTTTTACTAATGGATGGCATCTCTTATCTAGGGTAAAGTAGAGGGGATGGGTTGAGTGTTGGTACAACCCATCATGTCCCCTCCTACCTCCAATTTTCGCCACTTAACTTCAGGGGGAGGTTAAGTTGACTAGATGGAGGTTACTCAAGGGTTACCCATGCCAAATGGGCCCCTGGACCCATGGGGTAGAACCCAGGGTCAATTTTAACCCAAACAAGACACCCCAGGTCAAGGTAAAGCACAAGAAAAAGGGCCTCATAATTTAAATAAAAATAGAAATTTCAAATTCAATCTCTTTACAACACTTACTTATAAAAATAATATTACATGAGGGTAACCTAACCCACTCGACCATACGAAAGACCACATTACATCATGACATCAAACACAAAGAGATCTTGGTTCATCGTGGAACCAGATCGGCTTAACAGGGAATAACAATTAACAAGGTGTGGAATGATCTCCGAAATCTGTGGTTTGATTAGTAGTCCCTGCACACTCAATTACAAGATCAGTAACCACATAAATTCATCATAGCCGAAGCAACTTAAATAACACATGCATTCTCATGCCTTAGTACAATTTAACATAATTAAAAAAAAATCATATTACAATTTTTCCATCATCCCTAATTCATTTTTCTGAAAAGTAACTTATCCAAACATCACCCAATTAGTTTTCCCGAAAACATAATAAAGTTAAATAGTCTGACAAATTCCGGGAATTGCTATCCCACAAATATGAAAGTAACAATAACAGTACTGTAAATAGTCATAACAATAGTAGTAGAAAGGGCGGTCCTCACATCCTCTCCCCCTAAGACGGTACTTCCTCCTGGAAGTCGTCAAAAAGGTGAGGATACAGGGTCTTCAATCGCTCTGCATCTTCCCATGTTGCAGTGACTTCGTCGTATAAGTCCCATTGGACTCTAACCTGGTCCAGCTCTCGACCTCGAAGGGCCAGCTTCCGTCGAGCCAATATGCGAATTGGCTCCAACGCCAGTTGTCCGTCTGCCTCTACCTGAAGAGCACTCCAATCCAACACATGAGATAAGTCAGAAATATATTGACGTAAAACTGATACATGAAATACATCGTGGATACGTGACAGGCTAGGTGGCAAGGCTAGACGATAGGCTCACAGGGATCCACCGGACGGACCGGGCAACAACAGTCGGGCAGAACACAGTCAGGGCAGTTACAGGTTAGGGGACCATGTTACGTATGTGGTGGGGCAGGGCATCTGGCTAGAGAGTGTCCGCAGGGATTTACTGCAGGGGGTCAGCCCCGATCAGGAGGGTCTGAGCAGACCGTAGGTGACGTGGGCAGATCTCACCACATGTTTGCAGCGGTTGATAACCGCCAGGCCGATTTTCAGGCTTCTGTCATCGAGGCAGCAGGTACGATTAGAGACTTTCCCATCTCGATCCTTTTTGATTCAGGAGCTACTGACTCTTTTTTGTCTACATCGTTAGTGGAGCGTTGCAGGCTGGTGGCTTCTAGGCAAGACATTAGGTGGGAAGTTGAGTTGGCCTCAGGGGCTAGGATGTTAGTAGATACCTTGGTTAAAGACTGTGAGATCACATTGGGACCCTTCACCACAATATGCGACCTTAGGATTATGCCATTAGGGTCTTACGGAGTAGTTCTGGGTATGGATTGGCTTGCGGCACATAGAGCCAAGCTTGATTGTCGCCAGAGAACGATTAGCTGTTTAGATGATCATGGTTCGTCGGTTGAGATAGTGGGCATTCAAAAGCCCACGGCGGTTCGTATGATATCCGCACAACAGCTTAAGCGCAGTATGCGGAGGGGATGTCAGATGTTTGCCATCACAGTCAGTGATAGAGCAGAGGATGAACCTGAGGCTACTTTAGATGATCACCCTATCCTTAGAGAGTTTGCCGATGTGTTTCCGCCAGAATTACCTGGTATGCCCCCACGTAGAGAAGTGGACTTCCACATTGACTTAGTGCCAGGTGCAGAGCCGATATCCCGCGCACCCTATAGAATGACGACCCATGAACTCACAGAACTTAAGCTGCAGTTGGAAGAATTACTTGAGAAGGGACACATCCGACCTAGCGTTTCACCATGGGGCGCACCAGTGATCTTCGTGAAGAAGAAGGATGGGTCTCTTCGTCTATGCATGGACTACAGGCAGTTGAACAAGGTGACGGTGAAGAATCGTTATCCTCTACCCAGGATTGACGACCTTTTTGATCAGATGCAAGGAGCCAGAGTGTTCTCGAAAATCGATCTAAAATCTGGGTATCATCAATTGCGCATCACGGAGTCAGATATTCATAAAACTGCTTTTCGAACCAGATATGGCCATTATGAATTCACAGTGGTACCTTTCGGGTTGACGAACGCTCCTGCAGTATTCATGAGTCTCATGAACGGGGTGTTCCGTACATACCTAGACCGGTTCGTGATCATATTCCTAGATGACATTCTGATTTATTCACGGACTGAGGAGGAGCATGTAGAGCACTTGCGTCAAGTTTTGCAGAAATTACGAGAGCAGCAACTTTATGGCAACTTGGCGAAGTGTGCCTTCTTCAGGACAGAGGTGCAGTATTTGGGACACATTTTATCAGGCGATGGCATCTCTGTAGATCCATCTAAAATTAGAGCAATCCAGGAGTGGCCGGCACCCACGAACGTGACAGAGGTCAGAAGCTTTATGGGGTTAGCTGGGTATTATCGTCGGTTTGTCGAAGGTTTCTCCAGGATAGCACATCCCATTACTTCCCTTCAGCGAAAAGGGAAGGGTTTCACTTGGACCGAGCAGTGTGAAAAGGCTTTTGGAGTCCTCAAAGAGCGTCTTACGAGCGCTCCTATTTTAGCAGTTCCAGATCCTTCGGAAGAGTTTGTAGTTGGCACGGATTTTTCCTTGAGGTCACAATTACTTTCAATTATAATTACTTTCAATTACTCTTTTATTTTCTTAAAATGATAATTACTCAAAATGAGAAATATATATATAGCTCTATATATATATTTATAAATTTATTGAGAGAAAAAGAAATATTCTTTATAGATTTTTATAATACCAATTTCCACAATTTTTTTAAAATTCACTACTCTAAGCATTTTCTCCAAATCAACCTATTATAAGAAATTGTCATAACAATTAGATATATATATCTGCCAATTTCACCAAAAAGTAATTAGCTATCCCCTCATTTAAAGTATAAATTTCCATTTTTATAAACATACAAGACTTGCAAATTTACAACCAGATTATATTTACATGCTAGATTTCCTCTAATCCTTCTAATTTAACAGAATCCATTAAATAGGGAGGATAACACAAATATTTAAAACTGTCTTTTCCATTTTAATATTGAATAGAAAATCAGCATTTCAACTAGTGAAGCAATTCCAAACTTTCAATGTAAACAACTCAGATTAAGTTGCAAAAACGAACTTATTCCTTTCAGTAAAACTTGAAACACAAAAATTGCTATTGAACAAAGGTTGCAAACATCAACTTAAAAATTTAAGCACAGTCATATTACAACTTCTCAAACATGAATACCAACTTCCCAGATATGAACTTTCTCCTCCCAAACAGTATACAACTGAAAACTTATGACAACCAATAAAAGTCCAATAATAACAAGACCAGGGAGGTGATTTTCTTCACTCCCAGAATATCAGTAATTTCCAACAATAACAAGAGAGGTGTTCTCTCTTCCTTTCTATGAAATAATCCAGGCCTAATTCTCATGACAAGAAGATGATCTGTTTCTTCATAAAATAGCCAACCAGAAAGCTCCAAGAGAAAAACCTGCATATCAAAGACAAACAAAGAAGAAAATACCACTTGTCTAGCTCTCCTCCCTACCGTAGACCCGCAAGAGGGTCACCCCCGAGCTAGGGAGACCATACTCACACCTGGGTATTCAAACACTCCACTCCACAACAGAAACAACAACAATCCCAAAGCACACATACACCCGTGGCTATTTTACACAATACGGAAACTCAACTACAGTGAGTTTCATAAGGGGCAGGAGAGTGGATACACTCGACTCCAGAGTGTCACCCTGACAGATAAATGAACTCATATAAATATCTCTTGGTCTCAACCAAGTGTGATCACATTTTGCAAGAAATCTGTATATGACTCTCAAGTCAAAAATACAGTCACAGATACATGCCCTCAAGGCTTTCAACATCCCACAAGATGGAACAGGTATGCACCCGAGGAGGATCTCTCCTCCCCTACCCCAAACTTGATGAGCATTTCTCCCAAATGGGAGACGCTCTGTCAAACACCCAACAAGAACCCCACAGAAACAAATTTAAACACATATGTTACACACATTTCATACACATTTCAGTCCTACCATAACAAAGGTAAAATTCAGACCACCCTTGCAAGCCCTCCTGGAATGAAGTTGTTGCAGAGTCCACAGAGTTCACTTCCAAGCTTAGCCACCAACTCCCTCTCTCTTCTCTATCTTCCAAACTAACTTCTCTATTTTTGGTAAGGCCAAAATGAAAGAGTTTCCCCAAAATTCAACTAACTCCCTCTCATCCCAAAATTTGAAAATAAATAACCCAAAATTCTCTTTCTTTCCAATTTTGAGAAATGGGGAAGTGACACTTGTCACCTCCTCACCCTTCCCAAAAATCACTATACTGTCCAGGTGGCTTATGTCACTCTCCATTCCCAAGGGGACTCCTTAATCCTTTCATGTGACTCCACTTTCTCATGGGAGAAATAAAAAAAAAAGTTAAATGGGAACAAGACAGGTGACCCATGCCTCTTTCTCCTTTCTTCACATGGGTGTCCCCATAGTACATGGGGGAATCTTACTAAAGAAGAGGTAACTTTTACTAATGGATGGCATCTCTTATCTAGGGTAACGTAGAGGGGATGGGTTGAGTGTTGGTTATTTGGTAAATAAATTCAGTTTATTTTTATATAGCTCTATATAAAGGCATATATATATATATATTATATATGTCTATGTATATAGCTATATATATATAATATAAGAATGATTATATATATACATATATATATATATGTATATATATATATATATATATATATATATATATATATATATATATATATATATAGTTTTTTTAAGTTGTGGGAAACCAATTTGTTCATTATTGAGATATTAAAATAAATATATTATATGTAAGTATGTATATATATAATATATATATATATATATATATATATATATATATTTATTGGGCCCTCGTTTAAAATCGTTAATAACTATGTTTCATGGATATAGAGAAAAAAAAAAAAAATATATATATATATATATATATAAAGTGGTGAACCACCTACATCTATTGACAACGTCATAAGAGTTACAAACAGTGTATGAATCGTAATTAAGAGTAACAGTAACAACAGTAATTCTAAACAAGAGAAAATAAAATTAGATGTAAAGTGAGTTTAGGAATATTCAGTGATACTCTGGAAAGAGTTTCTCGGAAGTTTCATCTGTTAACGTACTTTTAAACACCCGGAAAATGAAGAGGAAAATTACTCAACTCCTTGTGCAAAAGAACACTGGAAATAAACTTATGATGCCTCCACTAACAATCCATGTGGCCATATTAATCTCAACTGTAGCAAACAATCTCATATATAAACCTGTAAGAGGTTCCGAAGAAGGAAAAACCAACATTGGAAAACACAGAGGAGAAAATGCGCGACATATCTCACACGGGATAAGAGAACTAAGTTGACGGACCCTTCTGTCAAATTTGGTACAACCCATCATGTCCCCTCCTACCTCCAATTTTCGCCACTTAACTTCAGGGGGAGGTTAAGTTGACTAGATGGAGGTTACTCAAGGGTTACCCATGCCAAATGGGCCCCTGGACCCATGGGGTAGAACCCAGGGTCAATTTTAACCCAAACAAGACACCCCAGGTCAAGGTAAAGCACAAGAAAAAGGGCCTCATAATTTAAATAAAAATAGAAATTTCAAATTCAATCTCTTTACAACACTTACTTATAAAAATAATATTACATGAGGGTAACCTAACCCACTCGACCATACGAAAGACCACATTACATCATGACATCAAACACAAAGAGATCTTGGTTCATCGTGGAACCAGATCGGCTTAACAGGGAATAACAATTAACAAGGTGTGGAATGATCTCCGAAATCTGTGGTTTGATTAGTAGTCCCTGCACACTCAATTACAAGATCAGTAACCACATAAATTCATCATAGCCGAAGCCACTTAAATAACACATGCATTCTCATGCCTTAGTACAATTTAACATAATTAAAAAAAATCATATTACAATTTTTCCATCATCCCTAATTCATTTTTCTGAAAAGTAACTTATCCAAACATCACCCAATTAGTTTTCCCGAAAACATAATAAAGTTAAATAGTCTGACAAATTCCGGGAATACTTACATATAATATATTTATTTTAATATCTCAATAATGAACAAATTGGTTTCCCACAACTTAAAAAAACTATATATATATATATATATATATATATATATATATATATATATATATATATATATATATATATATATATGTATATATATAATCATTCTTATATTATATATATATAGCTATATACATAGACATATATAATATATATATATATGCCTTTATATAGAGCTATATAAAAATAAACTGAATTTATTTACCAAATAACCCATTCATTTGTTAGGGCCCAAGCCCTACATTTTTTTATTGCTTTCAACCCACAGCAGATGGCGGCCATGGGCGGCAGTGGCCGCAGAGCGGCGGACGGGGATCTGTGGTGACCGCAGAGCGGCGGACGGGGATGTGTGGTGGCCGCAGAGCGGCGGGCAAGACTTCGCGGTGGCCGCAGAGCGGCGGAAAGGTTTCGCGGGAGGCATAAGGGTTTGGAGGGGGGGGAGATGTGGAGTGGGGCGGAGCCCCACCCACATTCCCACGACGTGGGGTGTGGGTGGGGCTCCGCCCCACTCCACACCTCCATATGTAATAACAGCTCGCGGTGGGGTTTACTCCCCACCGCCCAAATAAAATTTCGACTGTGTTTCTTTTATCCGCGGCTAACATGTTGACAGTCTTTCACCATTCGTTGGTTCTTATAATAATAATATATTATATATATATATATATATATATATATTTATATATATTCATATATAAATATATATATATATATATATATATTTCAACAATAATATATTTATATATATCTATATTTATATAGTTCATATATATATATATATATATATATATATATATATCCCCCTTTTTTTTTATATTGATATATAACAGTTATAATTACTTTCAATTACTCTTTTATTTTCTTAAAATGATAATTACTCAAAATGAGAAATATATATATAGCTCTATATATATATTTATAAATTTATTGAGAGAAAAAGAAATATTCTTTATAGATTTTTATAATACCAATTTCCACAATTTTTTTAAAATTCACTACTCTAAGCATTTTCTCCAAATCAACCTATTATAAGAAATTGTCATAACAATTAGATATATATATCTGCCAATTTCACCAAAAAGTAATTAGCTATCCCCTCATTTAAAGTATAAATTTCCATTTTTATAAACATACAAGACTTGCAAATTTACAACCAGATTATATTTACATGCTAGATTTCCTCTAATCCTTCTAATTTAACAGAATCCATTAAATAGGGAGGATAACACAAATATTTAAAACTGTCTTTTCCATTTTAATATTGAATAGAAAATCAGCATTTCAACTAGTGAAGCAATTCCAAACTTTCAATGTAAACAACTCAGATTAAGTTGCAAAAACGAACTTATTCCTTTCAGTAATACTTGAAACACAAAAATTGCTATTGAACAAAGGTTGCAAACATCAACTTAAAAATTTAAGCACAGTCATATTACAACTTCTCAAACGTGAATACCAACTTCCCAGATATGAACTTTCTCCTCCCAAACAGTATACAACTGAAAACTTATGACAACCAATAAAAGTCCAATAATAACAAGACCAGGGAGGTGATTTTCTTCACTCCCAGAATATCAGTAATTTACAACAATAACAAGAGAGGTGTTCTCTCTTCCTTTCTATGAAATAATCCAGGCCTAATTCTCATGACAAGAAGATGATCTGTTTCTTCATAAAATAGCCAACCAGAAAGCTCCAAGAGAAAAACCTGCATATCAAAGACAAACAAAGAAGAAAATACCACTTGTCTAGCTCTCCTCCCTACCGTAGACCCGCAAGAGGGTCACCCCCGAGCTAGGGAGACCATACTCACACCTGGGTATTCAAACACTCCACTCCACAACAGAAACAACAACAATCCCAAAGCACACATACACCCGTGGCTATTTTACACAATACGGAAACTCAACTACAGTGAGTTTCATAAGGGGCAGGAGAGTGGATACACTCGACTCCAGAGTGTCACCCTGACAGATAAATGAACTCATATAAATATCTCTTGGTCTCAACCAAGTGTGATCACATTTTGCAAGAAATCTGTATATGACTCTCAAGTCAAAAATACAGTCACAGATACATGCCCTCAAGGCTTTCAACATCCCAAAAGATGGAACAGGTATGCACCCGAGGAGGATCTCTCCTCCCCTACCCCAAACTTGATGAGCATTTCTCCCAAATGGGAGACGCTCTGTCAAACACCCAACAAGAACCCACAGAAACAAATTTAAACACATATGTTACACACATTTCATACACATTTCAGTCCTACCATAACAAAGGTAAAATTCAGACCAACCTTGCAAGCCCTCCTGGAATGAAGTTGTTGCAGAGTCCACAGAGTTCACTTCCAAGCTTAGCCACCAACTCCCTCTCTCTTCTCTATCTTCCAAACTAACTTCTCTATTTTTGGTAAGGCCAAAATGAAAGAGTTTCCCCAAAATTCAACTAACTCCCTCTCATCCCAAAATTTGAAAATAAATAACCCAAAATTCTCTTTCTTTCCAATTTTGAGAAAATGGGGAAGTGACACTTGTCACCTCCTCACCCTTCCCAAAAATCACTATACTGTCCAGGTGGCTTATGTCACTCTCCATTCCCAAGGGGACTCCTTAATCCTTTCATGTGACTCCACTTTCTCATGGGAGAAATAAAAAAAAGAGTTAAATGGGAACAAGACAGGTGACCCATGCCTCTTTCTCCTTTCTTCACATGGGTGTCCCCATAGTACATGGGGGAATCTTACTAAAGAAGAGGTAACTTTTACTAATGGATGGCATCTCTTATCTAGGGTAAAGTAGAGGGGATGGGTTGAGTGTTGGTACAACCCATCATGTCCCCTCCTACCTCCAATTTTCGCCACTTAACTTCAGGGGGAGGTTAAGTTGACTAGATGGAGGTTACTCAAGGGTTACCCATGCCAAATGGGCCCCTGGACCCATGGGGTAGAACCCAGGGTCAATTTTAACCCAAACAAGACACCCCAGGTCAAGGTAAAGCACAAGAAAAAGGGCCTCATAATTTAAATAAAAATAGAAATTTCAAATTCAATCTCTTTACAACACTTACTTATAAAAATAATATTACATGAGGGTAACCTAACCCACTCGACCATACGAAAGACCACATTACATCATGACATCAAACACAAAGAGATCTTGGTTCATCGTGGAACCAGATCGGCTTAACAGGGAATAACAATTAACAAGGTGTGGAATGATCTCCGAAATCTGTGGTTTGATTAGTAGTCCCTGCACACTCAATTACAAGATCAGTAACCACATAAATTCATCATAGCCGAAGCAACTTAAATAACACATGCATTCTCATGCCTTAGTACAATTTAACATAATTAAAAAAAAATCATATTACAATTTTTCCATCATCCCTAATTCATTTTTCTGAAAAGTAACTTATCCAAACATCACCCAATTAGTTTTCCCGAAAACATAATAAAGTTAAATAGTCTGACAAATTCCGGGAATTGCTATCCCACAAATATGAAAGTAACAATAACAGTACTGTAAATAGTCATAACAATAGTAGTAGAAAGGGCGGTCCTCACAACTAGACTAGCGGTCATTGTCGAGTAAGTCATCGTCTTCCCAATCTTGAATGTTAGAGGAAAGAGCTACATAAAGTACAATAACCCAACTTTTGTTCTTTTCTTCATGTTGTTTTTTGTTAAGCTCTTCTTGGTTTGATTCAATGTTAGGTGGAATGTTTTCTTGTTGAGATGCACTTCGTTGGGAAAAAGCTTGTCTTTTTCTCCTTCTTTCTCTTGCTTGTTTATTTCATTTTGTCTTGTTTCTTATATCTTCAAAAGTTTTTTCATGTTTTTCCATAGGTTTTTGCATGTTAGAGGAGGAAGCACCATGTTCAAATCTCATTTGTCTTGATGAAGTGTTTTTTCTCGATGAATACCTCCCGATCCTTGTAAGGATGACAGAGGAGGAACCTTAGCATAAGTATCATTTCTTTGTGGATGAGTTGAGTTATCAAACTTTTCCTTATCCACTTCTATCATACCAATTATTTTGTTGTAGTCATAAAAATCTTGTTTTAGTCTTATTTCACTTTGTCCTTTTCCTTTTACTCTAGGAAGTTCTTCTAATGCAGATTGTTCATCTCTTATTGTTTGCATAGGAGGCCCGACCACTCTAGATATAAGTTTTGCTTTGAACCATCTATATTTTAGGAAAGAGTGATCTCTTCATGGCTCAAGGTCTCTATCAAGTTGCAGCCAAAAGTAATCAAGGGTAAAGCTATTGTCCATTGCCAAAGGTTGATATGTATTACGTTGAATAGTACGCATTTGTCCATGTAAAGGGAATTTATGCAATTGTGAATAGTTGAGGGGACAACATTCATAGATCTTAACCATGGGTATCCTAGTTTTATACAGAAGAGGTCAGATAAAGGGATAAGCTCAAATACTTGATCCATGGCTTTATCAAAAATCATAACCAATAAAGTTATCTTCCCAAAGGTAAGCATTAAATCTCCATTATGTGTCTTAATCCTTATATCTGAAGGTTTATAGGAATCTTGTGTCAAATTATGTGTAAGAAGAAACTCTTCTGTTATCACATTAGTCATGCAATTAGGATCTATAAGTGTACCATTCACCAATATCTCTATTATTTTTACAGTAATATAAAGAGGCCCTTCATTGTCTACAAATGTTTTGTCATGAGGTGTAAATGTAATTTCAAGTTCAGGGCTCCTTCTTTTCAAATAAGGTCTAGGAGGAAGCCTAGAATTATTGTTGTGATTATAAGCCATGTGTATATGTATGCAAAATCATTATTTTAAAAGATTTTCAATGCTTATGCAAGGAACAAGTGCAAACTATGTATGCTTATGATCTAAAATGCTTGATTTTTCACTTTTTTCACAATTTTTCAATGCAAATGACTAAAAGAAGAGGTGTTGTGAAGAAATTAGAGAGGGCAATAAATAATAAGCTAAATATCAATCCAATAATGCAACAATATCCTTCACAATAGCCCTATAGTTCAAATCTAGATGAATGATAAGGCAAAATCTAGTGAAAATGCAAGGTTTTCAAACCCTAGACATGAAATTTTGCAAAAAAAAGGACACTATGATGAAACACTAAAACTAGAAATTAGTCCTAAATGAGTATTTAAAAGAATAGTAAAATCTAAAACAAGATTTTAACCACAAACCCTAGCTAATGCAAAAACTAGGTTTTTATGAAAAATGCACAATTTCAAGTAATTTTTGACAATTTAAGCATGAAAATGCAATGCAAGTGATTAAAATAATGATGAATTTATGTAATTTAAATCAGATCTAATGAAAATAACAGAAATTAAATAGAATTAAATTAAATTAATGCAAATTATGACAAAATGCAAGCCTAAGATGCTAATTTTTTCAAATTTTTTAAATTTTTCAATTTTTTTGTAAATTTTCAAATCCAATAAGATGAATGAATGCAAATCTAGAGTACAACACTCAGCAAGGTGCAAAATTCAAATAAACATAGGTTCACCAAAATGTTTTATAGGAAAAGAGGGGAAAGTGATAAAAGGGTTAAATCCTCCTTTCACTACAAACATTCAAGGACATCCAACCAAGTTGAATCACAACTCTTGCAAGAGGATTCACCTATAGGTTGGTAGTCACTTGGAATGATGTGGAAATTTAGAGATTGTCAATTAATGTATTAATTTAATGTTCAAATACCCTTAAAACCCTAATTATGCAAAATAGCAAGTAAATCAATGAATTACGATAAATGCTCACAGACTAAGATAATAGACAGAGATTAATTACTGACTATTTTTCAAAGTTCATGATAGGGAATGTTCAGGGACAATGCCCTAGGTGCCCAAGTCCCAGGTATAGTTTTCTTCAAGGAATGCAAGGCTCCTTACAGCACTGATAATCATTGTTCCATCTATTTCTATCACAAGAGATGCGGAGGACACTACCCTAAGTGCCCTAGTCCAAGGCAAGTTGATCTTCAAGATGTTGGAGCTTCTTCAAATGTACATTGTCACTGTCATGGAGATTCTTGTGTCTGTAACCTCAAAGGACATTACCATAGGTGCCCATGTCCCGAAAGTGCTCTGAACTACTTCTTTCGGAAAAGATAAGATGATGTGGTGATGAGATGTGTCCCACCATGACTTGGAATTGATCAACATTCAAGTCGATAGGGACTCAATTTTCTATCAAGGCTTTGTCAAGGACTTCCTTGAGGAAAGGGGATATGCGAAGCAACTCTAGGATGGATATTTGAGTGGGGGTATTCCCAAGGTGCTCAAGAAGGTTGTACTTATTTGTGGGTGGGTGGCTTGTGGGTTTGGATGTGGAAGGTTGATCATTGGTGGTTGGTACTCCTTGAATTGAGATTTGGCCACGATGGGTGGTGATGACACAATAGGAGTTTTGGCTCTAATGGTGATGGTAGTTATGCAGTTAGAGGATTCTTCTATGCGACCCACAACGGAGTCGAAAGAAGAGGGAGGGGAACATCGTTATAGGCTTGGTTAGATGAATATGCTTTAGCTTTGTTCTGATCAAGGAGTGGATCCTTGTATGCTCCTAAGTTTTCATTAGGTGATTGTTTGGGTGGTTCGTCGATAGTGATATTGCCACAATCGACGATGTCTTGAATGTAATTATTTAACCTCATACAATCGAATGTTTTGTGCCCCTTGACACTATGGTATTCACAATATGCATTCTCATTAAACCATGAGGGTTTAAATTAGTTGTCATCATATGGTCTAATGGTAGGTAATTATATGAGGTCATCCTTCAAAAGGTTTCTCAAGATGTTCTCAATGGGTTCACCTAAAGGCATAAATCTTTATTTAGGTGCATTAGATTGTCTTGCTGGACCTTTTGGAATGCTAATGTTATTATTTATTGTTGATGGGTTGGATGGTGTAGTGGTTTATACATTTTGGAAATTCTTAATGTCAGTGACACCATCGTTAAGGGTGTTTTTTCTATTTCCCCAAAAGTTGGGTTTTTTGTATGATTGGTTATTGTTGTTCATGTTGGTGTTGCTATTGTTGTTATTGCTATTGAGCTTGTTGTTGGTGTTTTTGTTGTCATTTTCTTGATAAATTTTGATAGCTCCCTTGGCTATGAGAGCTCTTTCAATGGTGGTTCCTTTGTCAATGACCTCTTAAAAGGTAGATGCGCATTGGATTTGTAGGTGGAATCTCATCTATTGATTAAGGTTAGTCACAAACATAGTGACCAATTATTTTGCGGAGATGGGCCACGGGAGCTTACTTGCTAAGCTTCTCCAGTTTTGCAAGAAGGTAACAAAAGATTCCCCATTTCGTTGTTTGGTGTTGCAAAGGTCTATCATGGACACTTCATGTTCAAATTTGTAGAAGTGATTGACAAACTTCTCCGCAAGTTGGTGGAATGTTTTAATATGGGGGGGAAGGTGGGCAAACCATTCGGTGGCTTGGCCTCCTAAGCTTCAGGGGAAGAGTCTCATTAGATATGTATCATTGTATGGGACTTCTAAGAAAGCTATGTAAAATTCCCTAAGTTGTTCCCTAGGGTCTCCTTTCCCTTTGTATTTGTCAAATTGGGTGTTTCAAAATTCTTAAGGAAAGGAGGCATGGGGATGGTTCGATCAAATGGGTATGGGAAAATGTCTTCGAATGAATATTGTTTTCTCTTATGCCCATGTTGTATGTCTTCAAATTTTTTGATTAATGTTTGGACAATGCTTGATAAGTCTTGGGTGGGTGGTTGTGGTACGTTGGATTCTTGTTGTTGAATTAAATGTTGGAGAAAGTTGGGTGTTTGTCATTGATGTGTGGTTTGATTTTGTTGATGTTGTTGGTAGGCTATAAGTTGTTGTAGGATATGTGGCAAAATTTGTTGTTGGGTGTTTTGATTTTGTTGTAAGGTTTGGGTGACATTTTTCATAGAGGATGATGTAATAGGTGGTTGTGAAATGGGAGGTTACAAAACATGAGGTTGTGTGTATGTGAAATTAGATGTTTGTGAAGGGTTGTTACATGGGTTATTGTTAGATGTATTATATGGTGGTTGTGAGAAGAGTTGCATCATGAAAGCAATGGTGTTGGCATCAAATTGAGGTACACTTGTGGAAGCAGTTGTGTACATGGTGTTGTTGGGTATGTTGAGGGTGAGTTGGGGGTAGATGTTGTTATGGTTGATATAGACACTCAAAAATGTCCATCTCTTGCAACATTACATCATCTAGACATCTTGTAGCATGATTTGCCCTAGGTATCCATGTCATCACCTAATCAGTTAAATAAATCTTATTTATTTTACTAATTTCTTTTATCCCCTTTCTATCCCATAATCCCTTCTTCTATAATTAAATATTTTTTTATTTATTTAATTATTCATGTCCATTTGTCCCCTCTAATTAAATAATTATTTTTAATTGTTTAATTAGTCATTTACTCATTTACCTATAATTAAATAAATTTTCATTTATTTAATTATCTTTCCACATAATCTCCCATCATAATCCAACATTAATTAAATAAATCAAATATTTATTTAATTAATAAAATCCTAATGTACACGAAAAATTTGGACAAAACGAAAGATAAAATAATAACATGCAATACCTCAAACCAAACCCTTCAAATACCTCAGATATCTTGAAGGATCGATGCATGCATGATTGATTGCTTGAATGATTGAATGTTGATTGCATACGTTCACATCATAACAATAGGATGAAGATTTGATGAAAGAAGATAGATAGAAGATTAGAGGATTGGAAGAATATTTTGGTAGAGTAAGGATATCAAACTCAGAGCATACAAATGGCTTATGAGAGGGTTAATTTATAGATTTTCAAGGATGAAGGGAAGAAGATTTGATAAGATTTGATTTTTGATAAAAGAGGAAATAAAACAAGATAAGATAAAAAAAGATAGAAAGATTAGCTTTTAGTTTTAAATCCTCAAAAAGGAAATAATTCTTTGAAAAGGATGGGAGGATAATTGATGAATTATCTAATTGAATAAATTAATTAGATACACATGAGTTCAAATTTGGAAAGAAAGCAAGAGGATTTAATTAGGATTTTATTAGATAGATTAGTTTGACTTTGACTGAGAAAAAATATTGAAAAATGACATAGTCACCTGATAAAATTTGCACCATCACATAGTTCGTCGAGTCATGTTTCCAACGAGTCCTTGTTTGCATGATTTAGAGCCCGTATGATGAAGTTATGGAAAAAAGAAAACAATGCCCCTCTAGGGCATGTAGAGACAAAAAGAAACCCTGACTGTTTATTGTTAACCGCTAGTGGTTAAGCGGGTCTGGTCACATGGCGTAGTTTTGGCTGGGTGGTCAAGGTTTGAAACTAGTAGTTAAGGTCTTAACTAGCCCCCTAGTCATCCATATGACCAGGGGCTAAGTTGATTTAAAAAAAGAAGTAGAGAAGGGGCTCAATGGCCCCTACCCTACAGGTCACTAATGTGACCACCGCTAAAAATGTTGTCTGTTTGAATAAAGGCCGATCAGGCCAGGTAAACGTTGACCACACCAAGTTTAAAGTTAGCAGTCAATAGATGCACCCACTGAAGGTGGACTATGTGGATGGGCATGGTTAAGATAGAGATTTAAGGTTGGCGGTGGTGGTCGAGTTCAAGGGTTAGCAGATGGTGGTGCTAGGGTTAGCAAGAGCCGACATGTATTTAGAAATGATAATCGACTAGAATGTTAGAGCAAGGATAGGGGACAGATAGTAGCTAGGTTTTTGATGGAGGTGGTGATGAGTTTTATGTTGGTGGTAAAGATTTTAGTTAAGGGTGGCGACAAAATCTACAAGGTGTCGACGGGAGTCATAACAAGTGGTAGTCGATGAAATAGTAGGCAACGACAACTATTATGAGGGGGATGGGTGGACCTTAGGAGGTGGCCATAGATCTATTGAAGCGGCGGAGGTCGCAGTTAGAGGTGGCGACTACGGGAGGTCAATGGAGATTCAAAGGCAGATGTGCAGTGGAGAAAATACAGAGGACATATCAGCGGCAATGATGTAGGGAGTTTCAAAAACCATGATTCAAATCTACAACAACCAGTGAACAACAATAATTTAAACTGTAAACCCTAAAGAAGAAAATAACCTGCAAACCAAAATGATATTAAACCAACAATGAGATTCGATTGCCCCTATGCAGGTCGTACGGGTCCGTACTGATCTATACGGATCCATATGGTACGGCCCTGCGACAGGGGCCAAACTAAAAAAAATCAAAATTTTTTTCCAGTGACAAAATTTATCAAATTTTATGTTGTTTTTCACCTGTGAGGCCTCCCAAACACAACAATGAGGTCCATTTGAGCTCCGGACGCAAACTGCAATAGTCAAGTTTCTAAATCAACTAAAAATTGTTAGATTTGCATGATTTCATGTTGGGTTCATGAAAATGTGTTAGGGTAAAAATTGCAAATCAGGGTAAAAGCATAAACAACAATAATGAAAACCCTAAAAATGCACAATGAAGGACGAGACAACATGTAAATAAAAATAACAAATGCAAATGCAAACCAATCTCCATGCTAAACTTGATTCATCTCCATTGCTCTTCTCAATTTCACATGAGAATGCAAGATTTTGAAGGATTGTTGATGGGAGGAATGTGGGTGCTCACTATTTCAGCAGCATAACAATGGGATAGGATGAATGATGCAAAGGCTCTAATGGTATCTCGACATCATAAGGATACTTGAAACTCAATGCATTACAAATGGCTTGTGAGAGGGCCAATTTATAGGAAAGGGCTGGTTTGAATGAAGGGTTGTGATTGAAATGCTAATTGAATTATGTGGATGGCTAGGATCGAATAGGGTTTCCCACTCCATGAGGATTTGTAGTCATGTGACAAGTGTGTGAAGGAGAATAAAGGAGACCTAATTTAAATAAAAGATTATTTAAATTAGTTGTGCATATGAAGGATCTATTAAATGAAAGTTGT
The DNA here is from genome assembly GCA_027924645.1 of Cunninghamia lanceolata. Classification (NCBI taxonomy): domain Eukaryota; kingdom Viridiplantae; phylum Streptophyta; class Pinopsida; order Cupressales; family Cupressaceae; genus Cunninghamia; species Cunninghamia lanceolata. Next base: position 2,750,581 of record BSBN01000610.1, read on the forward strand.
ACTGCCACACGACTCTATTGAGAGGTGGACAAGTGTTGCAATGAGATAAAAGGTGAGGACCTAATTCAAATATTTTATTTGAATTAGTTGGGACATATGAAAAGGATAATTTAAATAAATATTTTATTTATTTAAATTAGAGGAAAGGTGGGAAATTAATTAAATAAATAGGATTTATTTAATTAATTGGCTAGGAGGATAAATGGGAAATTAATTAAATAAATAGAGATTTATTTAATTAATTGGCTAATGAGATAAATGGGATTAGGATGGGAAATTAATTAAATAAATAGGATTTATTTAATTTATTGGAAAGTTGGATAAGCATAATTAGGAGTGGGATTAGGACAAAATGCTACATGATGTCTCTAATAATGTATTTGACTAAGTGTTGCAAGAAATGGACAACTTTGGGTGTCTACAACCTGCAAAAAAACCGTAGGACTAGGGCACCCAGTGCCCATGTCTACCTTTGATATCCTTTGCTTTCGACAACAGGTTCCCTCTGATCTATTTATTTTAGTTCTACTCTCATTTTCTATTTTATGTGACTGTTGTCTTCACATTTACTTAGTTAGTTGATTAGGTATTCTTATTACATAGTTTAATCAACACACTTGTCATCAATCCTTAATCATTACAACAAAGGAATAGAGCCCCTACCAACCACAACTTGGATCTTCTCTAGGGACAACATCCAATCCTTAAACCATTGGTGGCTTGTGTTCTAATGTTTGATAAGGAAAGATTGATCTAGTTACTTCATAATTGATTAGGTTATCTTTTCCCATCTCACAAGGACACCTTTGGTCATTTGCACCGTAATATACAAAAATCTTCTATTGATCTCTCCCCATCATTCAAAGACTACCAACTTGTAGCTCACTAGTCGTGCAAACCACTCTTGTTGTAGAGTCCTCAATGTTAGCAATTAGGAACATGCGCCCCTCCTTTTTATATTTTAGTGCAACGGTGATTCTGCTAATGGCCTCCTCATCCTCAAGCACTAGTACCATATCTTTGTCAGTACATAGAAAACCTATGACATGACTAATGAGCACCAAGATTAACCTAATTTTGTGCCCTACAAAGTAGAAATACCCCTCACGAATGCATGAGAGAAAGAATTATGTCAACTCTTGTGATCTTCCAAAATAAGGAAGTTCAAAAATTTGTAACACTCCCATGGGCTCAAGCTTACATTTGACATTGTCATCAAATGGACTCCTCCTTCAGGTGTCTTCTTATTAGTGTCTTGCATGTAGTCTTTTACCAAGTCTAACTCATGACCCAATCCATAGTGGTTAAACTTGAAGATTTTGCATGTGTTGATGGATGAAGTCCATTCTTCTCCATGTAAGACCATCTCTTGGTATTGCATTTCTGCAAAGATGTTATCAAAAGGTGTGGGGGTTTTGGATGTCTTTTTGCACTTCCTGTTAGGTGTCATTTGTTTATTTCCCTTTGTATCTATGCTTGCTTCACTTATCTCCTCACCACTACCTATTTCTTGTGCGATCACTCTCCCACTGACTTCCTCTTCATTTGTGATAGAAACAAGTTCTTGTTGCATCAAATCCACCATGGGTACATCATTGTCTTGTTTCTTGTAGATTTTACACCTTTCCTTTCATTGGCAAAGTCTAGGGAGGTTTATCAAATTGAACCTTCTCATCTTGTCAGTGCTAAAATTTAATCCTTGTGCAAGTGGTGGTTAAGCACTTCTATTATCTGCAACTAGAGTAGGTTGGTTCAGGATTTCTTATTTTGTGTCATTTGCTTCAATGCCTCAAGCTTCCAATATTGTCAATGGCTGACAACTCTTTTCTTTCACTCTGTAATTCTCTTTTTTGGCTTACAATGTTCAAGTGTTTTGCAAAATTGGATTGAATTGCACCCATATTTATAATTTTCAAAATCTTTGTGTGCTCTACCCTGCTGCCTATTAATAACTCACATACTTGAAACTTCTTTTCCCCATTAAAACATCAATGGTTCACTACCACCACTTATTTTTTAGTTATTTTTTTAATGGGGGTTTAGGTAGTCATAAATGTATCCATTAGGTGTCATCACCTTCCTATTTATGTTTAGCATGGTTCTTTGATCATGATTTTTGTGATTCTTGACCTTAGTGCCCTTAGTGCTTCCCTTTCTACACCCCTAGCCCTAAGCTTCCCCTTTGCATGGTCTCTCTACATTCCTGGGCCATATGCTTCACCTAGTGTAGTCTATGTTTTATTACTCTCTTTGTGCATTTCCTTCTCGCATAGATTTTTCATATGTCCCATGTTCCTTTCACACTAATCTTTAATGTGCCTTATTATCCATTTAAAAGTTTTAATCTTTGCTTTCGAGACTACCTTGCTAAGGTACCCCTTACCCCATACTAAATTCAACATTGGTCCTCTAACATAGCAAGTAATAAATATTACACTGCAAGACAAAGATTTTATGAAGTAAGATGCAAGAGTGGAAAACAAAATCATTACAATAATATTTGCTTGTTTTAAAAAGAGAATCATTAAAAAGACACATGTATACATGTAGAATGACATAAAGATAAATAAATTGAACCTTCCACCTAAAAACTGAAGTCAGAACTATGTGAGATAGTAGTGCTATCAACCTCTAGGACTTAAGTGTTTGGTGTAAAGTGGTAGATAAGTCCTTTCACTCAATTCACTCCTTTCACTCAATTCACTCGACTGGAATTATGGGATAGTACATATAGTTCTATGGTAATCCAACTGTAACACATATTACCAAACTATTACTCAATCAAACTATCCTGAGAGATATAATGGCATATTCCTTATTCTTTTGCTTGCAGAAGACAATTAAAGATAGTTAAATTTCAAGATGACTCTTGTTGAAGTGTTTTGGGAGTAAATCTCCATTCAGAGTTTTGAGCTTGCAAGCTCCAGATGGTAAAATGTCTTGTATGGCATATAGTCCTAGCCAATGTGTTTTAAGTTTTCCCTAATGATGGGTGTATTTCTAAAGTCATATAATAGCACCAAGTCACCAATCTAAAAAAAGTTATTCTTGATGTGGTGATCATGCCATGCCTTTTTTCACATTTTTTCCACATTCTAGCTCCAACGGGTGATAATGTGTTGCTCATCAACTTTCATCAAGGAATCAAGTCATGTGGTGAGAGATTCCTCATCATACAGGTAGTTGACGTGCACTATGTAAAGATGGAATCATGAATTCGACTGCAAGGATGGCCTCTGCACTGAACACAAGCTAGAAAGGTGTGGCTCTCTTGAGGCACTTGTATGTAGTTTGATATGTGCATAGGACTATTGAAACCTTGTCATCCTAGTCATGTCTGCCTATGTCACAAATCTTTGTCAAGGTGTGGCTAAGGATTTTGTTGAAAGCCTCCAGTATGTTGTTAGCTTGAAGGTGGTATGAGGTTGTTTTATGGTGGGTAACCATAAACTCAGATAACATTATGTGCAAAATCTCATTTAGGAAATGTGTACCTCTATCACTTGTCAAACTTAGTGGCCATCCATATCATTTGAGAATATTTTCCCACAAGAATCTAGCGGTTGTAGCAGTAATGCAATTTCTTGTGGGAGTAGATTCAGTCCAATGGGTTAAGTAGTATGTAGCTATGATGATATACCATGCATCAATTCAGTACAGTATAGGAGAAATAGGCCCTACAAAATTAATCACCCACTTTTCAAATGGCTCTTGGGACATGATCAAGCATAATGGAATTTCATCATGCTTACTTGGCTTTCCCATGCACTTGCAATGGTTGCACCATTGAACATAGTCCTTTGTATCCTTGAAACTTATGGGCCACCACAATCCAACCAAGAGTATCTTGTGCACTGTCACCTCCCCGACGTAATGACCTCTGGTAATGCATTCATGCACCTCTTATATAATAGCCTATTGTTCATGCTCCAAGATGCAATGACACAAAATGTCATCCTAGCAAAGTTTGTATATATCACCTTGAATGAGAAAGTAGGGGTAGTGTGAACAACAAGTTATTTTTTCTCAGTAGTGCTCATTGTGTCTACCATGTGTCTAGATGACAAGAAAAGGGCACATTTTGCCATCTCATTAAGTGTGCATTGAATTAAGAATAGTTGTGCATCCGACATGTTATCTTATATATCACTTGCCTCATCACTTGTGGTTATGTACGACAGATGATCGGGTCCAGAATTATTCTTCTTGAGCTTGATAATGACCGAGAATTGGAATTTTGGAACATAACCATCTATCAACATATCCTCTTATGAAGTGTAGACTTATTGACCAGGTATTTCAAGGCCATGTGATTGGCTAAAAACATGAAAGCCATTTCCAACATATATTGATGAAACTTTTGGAGCATATAGACTATGGAGAGGCCCTCGCACTCAGTCATGGTGTAATTATGCTCTACTATGGTCAATTTTCTACTAGCAAAGTAGATGGGGTGATCAATCAATCACTTCTTGGTTGGGTAAGAAATAAGCTAATGGTTGTTTCTAATACATAAATATGGACATGGAAAGGTGGCATCCAATTGGGGAACTACATAATCAATGCACTAGCTAGCCTCTCCTTTAGAAACTCGAAGGATTATTATTTAGCTATTATCCATTTGAATGTTCTATATTTTTTTAGCAATGCTTCTAATGGTGCAAGGATCTTGGCATACCCCTTGATGAGATTTTTATAGTGCCCCATATGGCTAAGGAAGGTGTGTGCATCCTTTTGTGTTTGTGAGACTTTAAGATGGAGAATTACTACAATCTTGGCATGGTCCACTAGAAGTCTATCATGGTAGATCATATTTCCTAGCAACGTCCTAAAAGGATTTGCAAAACATGCACTTCTTTAAAATCAATTTGGATCTATCGACACCGCTCAAAGATGAGGTGCAAGGAATCACAGTGATCCTTAACCAGCCCAAACATTATCTAGTCACCTAGATAAACCTGCAAGAACTTAAGGATGGAGTCTTCAAATGCGGTGACCATGATGCACGAGAAGACATTCAATGCATTCTTTAGCCCAAAAAGCATCACGGTATAGGCAAAAGAACCCCACTCTATCACAAAGGTTATTTTTGGTTGATCCTCTTCTACAATATGCACCTAATGGTATCTCAAAAATCCATCAATAACATGTTGATTTTTTGTCTTGTGACCACCTCAAGAATTTTTTGGCATAGGGAAAGGGTCAACTATGTTAGGAAAGGTGTCTCAAACTTGCAACTATAAAAGGTTTCTATTCTTCCCAATTTTGGTCTTTTCAAATACCCTTTATCTTGAATAATGGTTTAGAACTTTCAAAGTTTCCAAAAGGGGCTAAAAATAACAAGGCTTACTATTTTTAGTAATCTACATTTAAGCTCGGATGGACCCAAAATTTTCCCAAAAGGTGTTGAACTACCAATTAAACATCTTGGGTGAGGTTTGACTCAAGATCATACTTGGTTGCACGGTATTAAAGTTTTCATTTTTTGAAACTCTCGAAAAAATTTTGAACTCAAATTTGAGGCACTTAGAGGTCCCTAAATTCCTTAAAAGTTGTCATAACTGGTGAAGCAGGTTATGTTTTGAGAGATCTCTTCACAAACTTTTTGACACATCAAACAGTTCGTAATCAGAAATTCAGATCAAATGTTATGGCCTCTGGAAGTTGGACCTCCTATTTTGGGAAATGTGAAAATGTGTTGGACACTTAAAAGAGTTGTAAAGGGGAGAGTTACACATGTTGGTGTGTGATTTGGCACATCACAAGGCATCTTTGATTGGAGATAATTTGGGCACCACTTCTAGGTGGTTTTTTAGCTCATGTTCTTGTAATTACCGTTGATAATTATTGTATTGTATCTCCTATATATCAAGAGCTTGAGATGGAGATTGTGTGAAAGAGTCTTATAGATTTTGAGTTGCCTCTAGATCTCTAGTTGGTTATACTCCTGTGAAATCTTTCTATACAAGTATATTGTAATCTTCTTGATTCCTGAATAATATATTGGGTGGCTTTGGAGTGTGGGGGTTTTCTCCCGAAAGGGTTTCCCCATGTAATTACTATGTTATGGTATGATTTCTATTTGTGTTTATTTCTATAACTGTTGTAAAGATATGAAAATTTCTACATATCTCTCCCCTCAAGATTAGTGTAGGAAGTTTTTCCGCTACCTTAGCTTCCTTACAAATGGTATTAGAGCTTTCACACCTTTGGTTTCAATTGTGGGTTGTTGGGTTTTTTGAACTAATCTAGTTTTGAGTGGGAGCTTGTGTAGAAGATGCTTTGTGATCTTGTTGCATGGATTTTCAGATGGTGAGCACATTAAGGAGAATAGAGGTAGAAAAATTTTCTAGTAACAATTTTGAGATGTGGAATCTCAGATGGAGGATCTATTAATTGATCAAGATTTGTGGGATGCTATTGATGAGAAAGTTTTAAGGCCCACATATGCTACTTTGGATGTTGAATATGATGTTATCAACATAAATCCAAGGGTCTAATCAGATTGTACCTAGAAGACTATGGAAGAAACTTGGTAAAATATACCAAGCCAAATCTTTAGTGAACAAGATTTTCTTGAGGAAGAAATTGTATTCCTTGAAAATGGAAGAGGGTGGACGAATTTCAAACAACTTGGAAGCATTCAATATGTTGGTGGCTCAATTGGCATCAGTTGGTGTAAAAATGGATGAGGAGGAGAGATGTTAGATCCTACTTTGTTCTTTGCCTGATTCATAGGATTCTCTTGTTATGGCGAGTGGGAGTACTTCTGTTATCTTGAAAGTTGAAGATGTCATGGGTTCTTTGTTTTTTGAGGAAATGAGAAGGAAGGTATCCATTAGTGCCAAAGAAGCCATAAGTGTCCATGGAAGACCTAAAGAAAAAGGCAAGAAGAGTGAGAAGCGTGACAAATCCAAGTTCAAGGGGAGATCCAAATCTCCTAGAAAGTCCAAAGTTATTTGCTGTAATTGTAGTAAGCCTGGACACTTCCATAAGGAGTGTAAAGAAGAAAAGAAGAAAAATAAGAAATTTGATTTTGATTCTAAGTTTGAGAAGGAAGATGGTGATGCGTTCATTGTAACTTTGGCCACTCGTGCAGGTAATTATGCATGGTTAACTGACTCAGGTTCATCTTTCCATATTACCCCTAATAGAGATTGGTTTTCTAAATATGAAGAATTTGATGGAGGTAAGGTGTACTTGGGTGATGATTCTCATTTAAATATCATTGTTTGTGGTAAACTTAAAATCAGATTTCTTGATGGTAGAATAAAAGGGATTAATGGTGTGTTGCATATCCCTGGATTAGTACGAAATTTATTATCTATGAGCAAACTAATAGATGTGAGTGTGCAGGTTGTCTTTTCTGACACAGTATGCAAGATGGTTAGAGGTGTTACAGTGATCACTAGAGGTGTGAGATTTGGCACATTGTATAAGCTTGATGCATACACTATTGAGTGCAATAGTACTTCTATGAAAAGTAAATCTGTGACTACTTTGGAAAAGGAGAGAATTTCATTTTCAGTGGATGGTTATGGATTTTGGGTACCTAAGAGTGCTCTTTCTTTTGAATCAAAATTTCTTGCAAAAAAGACTATGTTATGGCACCAAAGATTAGGCCGCATAGGAGAAAAGGGTCTAAGGATCTTGAAAAATAGAAACCTTGTTGAAGAGTCGACTGATTGTAATCTTGATTTTGATTTATACGAGCATTGCATTTATGGTAAATAAAACCTCATTCAGTTTTACTCGAGTTCTCATAAATATTGTGGTATATTGGATCTTATTCATTCTAATGTGTTTGGTCCTGTAGATGTTCCTTCCATTAGAAATTCCACATATTATGTTTTATTTATTGATGATTACAACAAAAGGACTTCAGTATATTTTCTAAAGAGTAAATCTAAAGTTTTTAGTCAATTTAAAGAATTTAAATCAATGGTTGAGTTGCAGACTAGAAAGAAAATTAAATGTTTGAGGAATGACAATGACAGTGAATTTTTGTAATGCCTCTGGCATTTGTGCCTTTTTTGATTTGATCTCTACTTTGGTTTCTGCTACTATTATTAACTATGACACTTTATTTTGACATTGAGGTGATCTCGATGGGTTTATGGTTGACTTTTAGACTTTATTATGACTGATTATGCTATGATATTATTTGATGATCATCTAGCATGTTTTCACTATTCATGCTTTTATCATGTATGTATATGTGATTATCATGTTGTGGATTATCAACTGATCGTTGTTGATGATTCATGTTTATGTGATGTATATGATGTGTGTGTTATTATGCACCATGTTGGGTATTATATGTTGTGCTTCGGCTATATTTCATTGAGCAGGTACGCCAGATGTTTTATTTAGTGTGCAGGCATTATTGTTCCCCAACGACGGTTATATGGAGATGTCGCATTGGGATTCATGTATTGGTTAGCCTTATTTATCCCACTCATATTGAGTATGGGATGTATCTACTTAACCCTATGTGTTTTCAAATCCGAATCGGTGGCAATTTAGGATTTTGTATGTCTTGTGCAAACCCGTAACATGAATGTTTAATGAGTGTTTGCGTAGTTTAACATTTTGCATATATTATATGTTTAATGGTTTTTATTTAAATTAGGAATATTTGATATTCCTTAATACATTATTAATTGCCTATTGTAGGAAAAACAATTACTTTATTTTATTTCCGTATGAAAATAAATTAGCATTGTGGGAAGTTAAATATTGTTAAAACATTTTTTAATGTTTTTAGACATTTTATTAAACTATTTAAATTAGTGAAATAGAATGAATTGGATATATTTTAAATGATGTATTTAAATGAATATCAATTATTTCATCATTTTCAAAAAAGAGTTAAAAAAGGAGTTTAAATGAATATTTTATTGTAATTTGATTTTGGGGCTTTTGAGTGTTTTAAAAAGAAAAATAAAAACGAACTGTTTTATTCATGCTTTTGCTCTCAAAATGGCTCTCTTCAAAAACCCTTGATTGCTTGAAAAGATTGATTTTCTCCATGGAATGGAAGGATTTGTATTTGTTTGTTTGAAGTGAGGATTGGAATTGTTTGTGGAAGAGGATTGGAATTGATTTGTGCTTGGTTGGGAGCGATCAAAGAATGTTTTCTTCAAAACCTTTCTTCTTGGAGTGCTTGCGAAGAGGTATGAATTCATAACTCTCTTCCTTGTTTAGTTTTGTTTGTTCTATCCATTGCCATACCATCTTAAATGGATTGTTATGGTATTCATGCATAGAAAAGGAAGTTTAAATTTAATTTTTGAATTTTATTTGCATTTTTGTTGTGTTCTTCATTTGGAAAATAGGTTGAAACAAAGAAAGTCATGGAAAATTTTATTTATAAATGCTCACCTTGTTTTTATTTCATAATTAAGGTGTTGTTCATATAATAAACAATGGGTAGTTGTCAAATTTTCAATTGAGTTCAAAACATGAAAGTTGGAAAATTGTTGTTGTGTTCTTCATTTGGGAAACATGTTGAAACAAAGAAAGTCATGCCAAATTTTATTTATAAATGCCCACCTTGTTTTTATTTCATAATTGGGGCGTTTTTCATATAATAAACAATGGGTAGTTGTCAAATTTCCATTTTAATTTGAAACATGAAAGTTAGAAAATTGCCCAAGGTAGCCAAGTTTTCAACAATGCAAAATTTGGGTTTTTTTATGGTTTTTCCATACAAATAGAAAAATATGAAATTTCAATTTCAAATCATTTCCTTTATTAATTTTAATGTGGGATGATTTCCCTCCCATGGGAAATGATGTTTTTCATCTTTTTAGAAAATGTTGTATTTTTGTCAAATTGGGATTTTGTTACCTCATAAGCCATGCCAAGCCCACTTAGTAAAATTAGATCTTTGGGTGTTTAGGAAGAGGTCTAGGGTAGGGAAAGGAGTGGCTTCCATCGTGCACCATGGCCCAAAGAGGTCATAGGAATTAGCAAATGGAAGTTTTAATCAAGATTAACAATTAAACACATGGGTAATAAAATATAATTAAGAGATCATCTACACCAAACTGCATGTCCTGGTGAAGTGTCTAACTTGCTTGGGATTGGGTGTAAAGAGCAATCTTTGGTGAATTGTCTAGTTTCTATGAGGAGCTTATGCCCTCATGTTCTACCATGAGGTGAGTATTGCCCTCATATGACACTCCTTGTCCTCACTACCTAGGTCTCTCTTCCTTCTTCCACCGTCAGAGTTTGGCTCAGCGTGTGATGTTTTCCATGAGATTATTTTATACATTATGATGTTGTTCATGATTCTATGGTATTGTTGGATACATATTGTATGGCATGTATGTAATCCTTATCTCCTTGTATGGTGTGAGTGTGTATTATTCCCATGCAACCATCTCCTTAGTATAGTGGGGTGGAACTGAGGGTACCACATGGTTGGGTGACGCTATCACCCCTGTTGGGGACTATAGGTTCTCCTAGCTTGGTTTGGACTAGACCTGGATTCGTGTGATGGCGTGGATCTCCTTTTTTATGCCTTAGTTTATTGTTTCAATTCAAGTGCAAATTTGTATAAGTTTGGAAGGATGTTGGTGTCTTATGCATTGTAATCTTTGTTAAGACATGTTATTATTTGATCCTTGATGTTGGAGGACATGTAGACCCACCTTTTGAGTGGTTTTGTATTTATTTCTAGCTTGGTGCTTCGATGTTGGTGTCGAATGCACGTTATGGGTTATTTTTCTTTTCTGTCATTTTTTTATACATGCGACAAATGGTGAAAACAAACATTTGTATTTTGGTGCTTAAAATGAATCAATTCTTGCTTGTGATAGTTAAATATGACATGTTGTTATGTTTTACCTATACCCCTATGTTTTCTTACCTCTATGGTTTCCCCATGTTGTGTTGGGAAGCGAGACCAGCATTGAGTAACTAGACAATCTTTCGTTGACACCATCATGTGTATGTGCTTCACAATGTGTGTGTGTGTGTGTTGTGAGTGTTGTATCACTCCTATGAGTGTCACATCACTCCTTGTTGATGCGTAATGTGTGTCAACACTTGTGTTATCATTTATTTAAAAAAAAAGTTGTTCTTCCCTTGTTATGTTGGACTAATCTCTTGGGTGAAAGCTCAGGGCATTACATTTTTGCTCTAATGATTTATATAGATTCTGTAAACATTGTGGCATTCAAAGAAAAAAGATGACTTCATATTCTCTAGAGCAGAATGGAGTTCCAGAAAGAATGAACAAGACACTGATGGAGAAGGCTAGGAGTATGCTTAGTGGTGTTTATCTAGAACAAATATTTTGGGTTGAAGCTGTTACCACTACTTGCTACCTAATTAATAGGTCTCCTACATCAGCTCTTGTTGATAAAATGCCTATGGAGGCATGGTCGGGCACAAGCCTTCACTAAGAAATCTTAGAGGTTTTGGTTTTGAGGCATATGCACATATGCTAAAGGAGAAGCAAACAAAGTTGGAGAACAAGGATTTGAAATGTATTTTCATCGGGTATAGTTATGGTGTGAAAGGATACAAGCTTTGGGACCCTGTTACACATAAGGTAATACTTAGTAGAAGTGTTATTTTTAGAGAAACTAAGTCTTCTTCTATTACATTGTAGCTAGAACAGTGTGAACAAAAATATGTGATTCAACTCCCTTCTACACCTAAGAAAGTTGAATCGAGGCCCCTAAATAGAGAAGAAGTTGAGGAGAGCTCATCTAGCATTGAATCTTCAGAAGAGGAGGAAGAACCTCCAACTCAGCTTGTTCAAAGGTCTACAAGGCATAGACAACCACCTGAAAGGTATTCACCTAATGACTAGAGATGTATTTTTGCTTTGAATGCTAACATAGATGAACCTAAATCTGTAGAAGAGGCATTAGGTATGAATGATGTAGAGTCTTGGAAGATTCCTATGGATGAAGAAATGACAACTTTGAAAAATAATGATACATGGGACCTAGTGCCATTGCCTAAAGGATGAAAACCTATTGGTTGCAAATGGGTGTTCAAGTAAAGATTGGCTCAGATGGAAGTATTGAGAAGTACATAGCATGGTTGATTGCGAAAGGTTACTCTGAGGTTGAGGGTGTTGATTACGGTGAGATATTTTCTCCTGTTACAACAATGACATCCATTAGATTATTGCTTTCTATTATTGTTTCTTATGATCTAGAGGTTGAGAAAATAGATGTGAAAATGACTTTCCTTCGTGGTGATTTGGAGGAGGATATTTATATGACACTACCAGAGCACTCCATGGTGAAAGGTAAAAGTAGTTTGGTTTGTAAATTGAAGAAATCTTTGTATGGCCTCAAACAAAGTCCTAGGATGTGGTACCAAAAATTTGATACATATGTGTTAAGTTTGGGATTTGAGTGTTCTAAATCTAATCACTTTGTTTATTATAAATCTAATGGTGATTGTTTCTTGTTTATTGCATTATATGTTGATGATATGTTATTTATTAGTAAAGGGAAAGGAATGATTTCATAACTAAAGTCTCAACTTGTAGCTAAATTTGAAATGAAAGATCTTGGTGCAACTAAACACATTCTTGGGATAGAAATAAGAAGAGATAGAGTAAACAGAAAAACTATGGCTTGGCCAAAGTAAGTATGCCAATTCATTTTTACAGAGGTTGGACATGCAGGATTATAGACCATTATGTGTTCCTTTTATAGTAGGAATGAAGTTATCTACTTCACAATGTCCAAAATCCCCATTAGATATGGAATACATGAGTAGAGTGCCTTACCAGAGTGCAGTCAGAAGTTTGATGTATGATATGGTCTGTACTAGACCAGACATTGCCCAAGTGGTGGGAGTTCTTTCCAGATATATGTCTAATCCTAGTAAAGTTCATTGGGATGTAGTTAAAAGAGTCTTCAGATATTTGTGGGGTACCTCAGAGTATTCAATGTGTTATCATGGTTATTTGATAGGAGACATGCATTTCATTGATATTCATGGTTATGTGGATTTAGACTGGGCAGATGATGTTGATAGTAGACCATCCACCAATGCTTATGTATTTACATTTTTTCACATTGCAATTAGTTGGATGAGTAAGCGACAGGCTATGGTTACTTTTTCCACTACTAAAGTTGAGTATATGGTAGCTACTCATGCTTATAAAGAATCCATTTGGCTTAAGAGACTGTGTTCAAATATCAAAATAAAACAAGGTGCAATGACAATTTATTGTGACAGTCAAAGTGTGATCTGCCTAGCTAACAACCCAACATTTCATGCCAGGACCAAGCACATTGATGTACAGTATCATTTTGTTAGAGATATGATTAAGGATGGCAAGGTGAATCTAGTTAAGGTAGATACTTTGATGAATGTTACAAATTCATTAACTAAGCCTATGAGCGTAGAGAAGTTTAGATGGTGTTTGGAGTCTTTGGGCCTCTCAGCCCCTAGCAATTAAATCATGGTGTTGATACTCCCTTTACTCTTGCAAGGTGTTTGACAAGTGGGAGAATGTTAGGAAAAGTGTCTCAACCTTGCAACTACAAAAGGTTTCTATTCTTCCCAATTTTGGTCTTTTCAATTACCCTTTATCTTGAAGAATGGTTTAGAACTTTCAAAGTTTCAAAAAGGGACTAAAAATGGTAGGGATTACTATTTTTAGTAACTCTACATTTGAGCTTGGATGGACCCTAAATTTTCCCAAAAGGTTTTGAAATGCCAAGTAAACATCTTGGGTGAGTTTCGACTCAAGATCATACCTAGATTCCAAGATATTAGAGTTTCTATTTTTTGAAACTCCTAAAAAAAGTTTCAAACTCATAATTGAGGCACTTAGAGGTTTCTAAATGCCTTAAAAGTTGTCATAACTATTGAAGTAAGCCATATCTTGATATATCTCTTCATGAGCTTTCCGATGCATCAAACAGTTTGTTAATTAGACACCTGGATCAAAAGTTATGGCCTCTGAAAGTTAGACCTCCTATTTTGGGAAATGTGAAAATGTGTTGGACACTTAAAAGAGATGTAAAGGGGAGAGTTACACATGTTGGTGTGTTATTTGGCACATCAGAAGTCATATTTGATTGGAGATAATTTGGGTGTCACTTTTGGGTAGTTTTTTGGCTCATGGTTTTGTAATTACCGTTGACGGTTTATTGTATTATATCTCCTATATATCAGGAGCTTGAGATGGAGGTTGTGTAAAAGAGTCTTATAGATGTTTAGTTGCCTCCAGATCTTTGGTTGGTTATACTCCTGTGAAATCTTGCTCTGCAAGTATATTTTAATCTTCTTGATTCCTAAATAATATATTAGGTGGCTTTGGAGTGTGGGATTTTTCTCCCAAAAGGGTTTCCCCACGTAATTACTATGTTATGGTATGATTTCTATTTGTGTTTACTTCTGTAACTACTGTAAAGATCTAAAAAATTCTTCATATCTCTCCCCTCAATATTAGTGTAGGAATTTGTTCTGCTACCTTATCTTCCTTACAAACTACACATACAGTGTTGACCTGGAGATAATCGATGCAAATCAAAACTTGCACATACTTCTTGATGTTGATGACCATGGGGCTAATCCATTTAGACTCCTAGACTAGAATAATTATCCCAGTGGAAAACATATTGCCAATCCCCACCTTGACTTTGGCACATAGATTTGGGTTCATTTGATATGGTCTTTCATGCACTGGTTTTGCCCCTTCAATCAAATTTATATGCATCACCCCTAAGGTTGGGTGCACACCCTTCATCTCTTTGTAGCTCCTTGGGAAGAGGTTTTCTTACTTATGGAACAGTTCCACAACCTTGGCAACCTCTTTAGTTTTTTAGTAGTCCTTGATGGTTGTGAGCTTAGGTTCACTATCTAAACTAATATCTACCTTCATCGTCCTTAGGGGCTCATGGTATGGCTCATTCTATGGCCTCTTAATATCAATCACCCCACATGATCCAAAGGAGGTTTTAATATTAAGGTAGTTCTTAGTTGATCCTTCTCCCATCTGATACACCATCTTCTCTTTTCTTTTTATTAACAAGTTTTTTCTTAACCAAACCTCGTCATCCTCATCGCTTGAATAATTGTGCATGCCACTCTTGTCAAAGGCCTTGAATAAAGACACACCTTTCCCTTTATACATCTGGTGAATGCATTCTTCCATATGTGCATTATCTCCCATGATATCATGTCTAATGCACTAAAGAGATTGATGCAATACTATTGAGGCAAAAGAAAAAGAAAAAAATTAAATAAAAGCATACTTCAACTCCTCCCAATTGGTAGTCTCCCACCATAGTTCACAATTTAACACCACACACGTGCCCAAACCTAAAGTAAAGAGTACAAGGCATGCATCCATAGAGATAGAGGAATCACCAATGGCCTAGTCATCCAAGCTACTTCACAACCTTGAATATGCTCCTCATGTGTATGACGCCACTATAGCTTGGTAGTAGAAAAGCCTAATTATTCCTCTAAAACCTAATGCACATGGCATCTTGCACTTGTATCTAAGTGTGGAGCATAGGTTGATGGGTCACCCACTATCGTGTTGTAATTTCTTTGAGAAACCCAAGGCAACCATGCATGTGTCCTCTTGAGGGAAATGTATTTCCATTGCCTGTAGGAACCCCTGAATGTTTTTGTCCCCTTGGTATTTTGCTGGGTTGGTAGTGCTTGTATTTCTAACACATCTAACATACTTCCTCCATGGAAGTCTTTGGACTTGGGGTGTTGAGTGTTGGTTTGCTTGAATGGTTCAACAATCCCGCTCAATTATCTCATAAGACCTATGTGCCCAATTATCACAAGTAATGGTTGTGGTGTTAAATATGGACTAGGCGTCATCCTAATACAAGATGTTGTTGATAACAAGGTCCAATTGTTCCATGCCTTGAATAGTGATGTTATAAATATGGTTGATTTCTTCATCATTGAGAACAGACTCAACATAGGACATTCCATGCTCACCATCCAAAGGAATGACTACTCTCTGACTATTATTCTCAAAGCTAATATAATGCCTCTTGAACTATAAATCAACATTGTTTGCATAACACCATGGTCTGCCTAGTAGGACTGGGAAGTTGTTAGTTTCAACAACTCGATGACTTCAAAGTCCCCTTTGAAGTGAACTCCCATGATCCTTATGGTGGCATTTTTTAGAACCCTAATAGGTAGGGCATATGTCTTATTTTCCATAAACAAAACATGGGGGTTGAAGTATTGGGTGCCCCATCTTGTTCCAAGCATCAACTATTAAAATATTCAATTTAGCATTGGTATCCACTACGATGTTTTTAATGAGCCACCCATAAATGGTTGCATCGACTAATACCTCCCAATAATATTCTTCACTTCGAGTGGACTTGACTTCTTGATTATGTGCATGCACCAACTTTTTATCAATGGCCAATTGCTTGACCTATTTTGATAGCCACTATCGAAGTAATGGGAGTATTCCCTCCATGCACAAGAGTTGACATATCTCTTGGATCTCATCCTTGTCACTATTGTCAACTTCTTGAATATGTCAATCCTGATGAGATGCTTGAACTTCCTCCCTTAGAAATTTGAATTCACCTTAAATTTCTTGAATTAGACCCATAGTCTCATGCAATATTTTCATTTGTTGGTGTCCATTGGGGTAAACTTCAGTAGTCAATGGTTCCTCATGTCTTATGGCATCCATAGGGTTCTCTGTGGTGCACGTGTGGGCTACAAAGTTACAAGTAATGATGTTAACCCTTGGCATGGGGTTAGTAAAGAGTGCAGAAGACTTTATCTTCCACTAAGTATGTGGTGTGTGCTCAATCTGGATCATACTTGTGCTTTCCTCATTTTTTTCTTTTATCATAGCAACATAAAGGTCAAGGCACTCTTCAACCTTGTGCTCTCCTCAGTAGTATCTGCATGTGGGGAAGGCAGAGTAATCTCATTGGCACTGGTCCAAAGAAATGCACTTGTAACAAGTGTGAGGTGGGAACCTACCACCACAACATCCTCCTCACCCTCAGTCCAGTCACATACTTCCGCTCCATCTTTCTTGAATGTTGCCTACTATTGTATGGCGAAGCCCTAGTGTGCTTGGTTTGTGGATCTAATTGATGACCTTATAGTTCTCAGTGTTGTGGGTGTGCATATCACAAATCTTGCAATAGAAAGATAGCATTTTTTGGGTGGTATGATATAGTCATGGACAACTCCTTACATCATGATCATCCTTGCATATTTCATAGGCTTTGAGCAAGGTGTGTACATTCCTTCGCAAGCAATTTGTCTTGGTGTGCCCTTCAACCTCACAGTCTAAACACTAGACACCACTTTGGATACCATGGGCATTGTTAGCAGTAAGCTTTTCTAATTGTGTCACCATTGCCACAAGTTGGGGCTCTATGAACGGGTTAATCCTAGTATCAATGCTCCTAATTGCTTTAACATGAAGCATTGCCTCCAAATGCTTCTTGTGGGTCTATGAGAGTCTTATGTGAGAGGATTTGTCAAAGAGGAAACATCAAGCCCATAAAACCATTGTGCATGTTGGAAAAGATGGATCTCATAGGATAATTTGGAGATCAAGGCCTTGAATCGGGCATCATATATGCGCACACTTTCAGTCAACTCTTGCTAGTGTCCTTCAAAGGTGAGATACTCTATTTCTCAAACTCTAGGATATCAAATTCCTTTAGGAAAGTGTTCTTCAACTGACCATAATCCACAACTACCTACTGTGGATCATACTTCCCATACTAGGTATGGGTGCGATCCATGAGAGTAGCGACAAACTAACTTGCCTTTCTTTCTAAGGAAATGACCCCCTTCACATACCAAATAAACTCACATTTATGGACATGGTCTACCACATTCTCCACCCCTTGATATTTTGGGAGATGTAGAGACATCTCATAAAAGTATTGTGGTGTAGCATTAGCAAGTGCATGCCCAATTGTACCTGAAGTCTATCCTGCACTAGGAGTTGGGTTCTTGCACTTACAGTCATAAGAGGTAATGTCCCAATAGGGGTGGTACTTTTGGATACCCCAAAAGTCTCACCTATGGTGTGTAAGGTAGGTGCTAATTGGGTCAAAGATATAGTAGTACCTCTGGTTGGTGCACCCTAGTAACAGGCTAGGTGATTGGCCCACTACCAATCATCCTTGTTGGTGAAAAATCATATTTTCACTTTTACATAAGTTAATTAGGGAGATTCATTTTCTATTTTGAGCCTTATGACATGTGTCATAGGCTTTCTTTTCTCTTAGGAGCATTGTGACATGTGTCACATACTTTCTTTCCCCACTTTGTCTATTCTTGGATAGTGGTTGTGTATATCCTTTGTATTTATTTTTGAATAATGCAATAGGAATGTGAAGCACTAATTCACGCATGCATTTGGCTTTTGCAATATTTTCTTGTAGCTCTCTCTTGTAGAAGATTTCCTACAGATGATCTTGGCTCCTATGAGTCCTTGTATGACTCTAACATGGCATCAGAGCTCTAGATCTGTTAGTTTCTGCTCAAATTGGAGAGGGTTTTAGCCATGAGCAGATAATTTGTGTATCTTGGAGAAAAACAGACCTCACGGTTGCACTCAGAAGGTGTCAAAACCCCTATTTTCATAAAGGCACTCTTTTTTTGGTGACAGAAATATTTTTGGGCATTTTTTTGGGGTTTGATTTTTGTGTGCAGGAAAAATCCGTACGACCACCTCGATTTCTATGCCAGATTTTCTATACATTTGCCTTGATTTTTGTGCCCAATTTTTAGCCTATTTTGATTTTTGAGCTATCTCAATTTGCATGCCAAAAATTTTCAAATCTACCTCGATTTCTGTGCCGCCTCAATATCTGAATCTGCGTTGATTTTCATGTCGTGCTCATGTGCAGGCCTAAAAAGGTAGTTTTCTTCCAGAGGCCATAACTTGAGCATACGAACCCAAAAATTGGCAAATGAAAAGGCGTTGGAAATCTAGTTCTGAGCACTATCTAATAATACTAGTCTTTTTCCCAAATTTTTTTGTTTGAAACCTGTTTTTGCTGTTTGAAGTCAAGGCATCATTTCTAGCGTTCGAGCTCCATTCTTGCCCCAAAATCTCTGTTTTTCGAAAACAAATAGGCGTTGGAAAGGTATCAGAGAGCTCTACACAGCCATCTATGTAATTTTTTCAGATTCAGCCCTAGGTATCTTTTATTCAGTTTGTCAATTTTATGGCTTTTGTTGGATATCCTGGACATGCTTCATCTTGAAAAGGTTATGTTTGCTTTGATAGGCTTCTATTATCAGCATAAATCTATTTGCATGTTTTGATCTCTATCATTTTGAGGAGGCATCATGGGTTTTTCCACTCATCCTTCTGTGGTCAATCTGACTAAGGACAATTATGAATCCTGGAAAAGAGGCATCCTGACACATCTCAAGTGGCTACATCTTTTGCCTCCTCTTTATGGGCTCATACCTAAACTAGAGACACCTATGAAGAAATTTGTTTGGGGTAACAATCGATATCATGTTGTAGGTTTAATTTCTACCACTGTTGATTATGATATTGTGTGTGATCTTCCCATCTATGAGAGCCCACGCACACTTTGGACAAAAAATTGGGAGTTGTATGGAGACCCTCATGTCTCACCATTTCCAAATGATCCTACAGTAGATTGTCTCACTCCACTTGATGATGCAGATAATATACCTTATGATGATGATACTTTAGAGGAGCTTGAGTATATGGCATGTCTTGAATGTTCAGAGATAGATACCTCTCTTGCTCCCTCTTCTCCTCCTATTGAGATCACATCTTCTTCAACACCTGTTGCTACTTCAGAATTCAGTGTTGCATCATCATTGGCTTCTAGTAATTTTGTGCAGCAGGTCAATATCAGTCTTTCAGATCCACCTCATTGGGACTTTTATCTTGCAGACATATCATCCTTGTTTGTGGAGTCTCACATTGTTGATTTGGAGGACACATTTGAGGGTTTATCTCTCTTGTTTGATGATATCTCAGTTGGCTTTGCATCACCACCTTCATCTACTGTGTTTCCTGATGCAGTTTAGATCATATCCTCTCCTGGTTCTTCTTCTCTGATTGGGCAGACAATTTATGTTTTGGAGAAGACATATTCTCCCAGTATGAGGTCACTTGAGTTGCATTCAGAGGCACACATTTCGATATGGATTCCCTATTCATCCAAGATGTGGGAATGGCTTCTACATTCACTAGTGGATTTGTTTCTTCTGAAAGGGAGAAATGTTGTTTGTAGGCAGTGGATTGGATTCTGTCTTCAAGATCTGTTCATTGGTTTTGGAGCTTCTTTTTGGAGGGGATTCATATTCTCTATTCTCTCTCTCTTATGGGGGGCACTCATGATTGTACTTTTGTGATGGATTCATTCCACGGGGGGTCTTAGTGTCCTTCTTGCATCACATGTTCTTGTACTTTCTTTTTGTTTTTTCTCTCTTTTGGAGAGGAGTTTTCTCCCACTGGGTTTTTCTCCTTTTCTCCACCTTATGAGAGATTCTTGTTGTTCACGAGTACCTAACATGGCCTTTGTTGTTAGGACCCATCTTTCCTTCTTTCTTTTTATCTTGTGTAATCTTCCTAAGTTGCACTTATGGGGGGGTGTTGGTGAAAAATCATATTTTCACTTTTACATAAGTTAATTAGGGAGATTCTTTTTCTATTTTGAGCCTTATGACATGTCATAGGCTTTCTTTTCTCTTGAGAGCATTGTGACATGTGTCACATGCTTTCTTTCCCCACTTTGTCTATTCTTGGACAGTGGTTGTGTATATCCTTTGTATTTATTTTTGAATAATGCAATGGGAATGTGAAGCACTAATTCACGCATGCATTTGGATTTTGCAATATTTTCTTGCAGCTCTCTCTTGTAGAAGATTTCCTATAGATGATCTTCGCTCCTATGAGTCTTTGTGTGATTCCAACAATCCTAAGTGCTTGTGTTGGTGTTGATGGTTTTGAATATTTGTAGAAAGTAATCTGCTCCTAAACTAATGTGTTGTTGTATGATAGTTGCTATTGGGATAATAGGTCCACATGCATCACAATATCTTCACTATTAACTTCTTTAATCAAAACAATCTCTTCTGTGTCAATATATCTAGGTGCATGAGCATGCATATCAGGTGGAGACTAGAGGTCACAAGGATTTAGAAATCATAGCACCTTCTGGCTCAATGATCATAGGGGTGCATGATTTGGTCTCTTCTAAGTAACTTTGTTCCAGCTGAAGCTCATCCTCGCACCATTCCCTTTCTCTTAGGGTCCTCTCAATATGTCCATAATGTAACTCCACCTTTTGTTTGGGGTCTCTCTTAAATAAAACCCTTATCAAAACCTCTTTGTACTTGCAACACCATGAGTCGTGATCACTATGCCCATCCATGTTTCTCCTCGACCTTCACCAATCACCTTTCATCTGCCTCCACCCTTCTTCATGGCTCAAGTGCATGGGTATTTAGTTGGCCATAGTAAGAGTCTCAATACCCATATCTACCAGAAGTTTCTTTGTCTCAAGTGGAAGATGCTTGATATAATATCCCCACATCTCTCAAAGGAATTGGAACTCTAATTCCTTGGGACAAGAATACATCAAGATAGTGTATTCCAAGGTATAGCTACAAATTGTTTCACTCCACTAATCATTGATTGCACAAGTCCAGGTAATATCTAGTGTCATAAGTCTTTTGAGGCACTCCTTTGTCCAATGGTGTTGTTGGCCCAAGTTTATACCTCAATCCAAAGTGTAGGCTTCCAAGCATGCATGCAAATGTCTAGGTAGTTCACTAAAGAAAGTATCATACATATCATCATATAGATATCATCTCACCCATTTCCTTAGGTTGTAGCTAGTGTCATTTGCATAGTAGTGTGTGAACTCATCCTCAACCCATTCTAGCCAATATTTAACATTATCCAGTGAAAGGAAAAACATCCTCAAACATCATGGAAATAAAGTGCAACATGTCTTGATAATTAAACCAAAAAATTTCTTGCACGATGCTTTCTACACGCAATAGTCTAGGCATGTGACCTCACAATATATCAAGGCACATGAGTTCATAATTTTTAAGGGATGCGCCCTACTATATTTCATACTTTCATGATGGCATATCACTCAAGGATTACACTTGAGCGCTCACCCAAGGTGTAAGAGTAGACCAATTCATGTTGAGTTTTATTGTGTCACAATGATGTCCAAGGAAAACTTTTACAAATCACATAATCTATAACAATTAACAAAGTACAGAGCTTGCAAGACACATTAAAACAATTAAAACATCAACCATTCATTATATTCATTCAAGGTGGTTATGATACTAATTCCATGTTCTTACAACAAGTTATTTTGAATAACAAACATCATAATATCTCTATTACCTATTACATCAAAGTCCTTTGTGAATAACAACTAGTGTGACAAGCTTATGTCTAGCAAATACAATAATAAACTTACAAACAACAATAATAATGGCAACCTATTCAACATTTTTCCAAGATACAAAAGAGAGGTATATATAGTAGTGGGGAATTACCCTTCACTAATTATAAATGATAACCACCCTCAACTTCCCCAAGTTTTTCACTATAATGGGCACCTAGAAAGTTGCTCACAACTTTCTATAGTTGTGCTCCATACTTCATTTTCCTCACGCCTCCTATATCCATGGAAACCTTTCTGATCATTGTTAACAAACCTCTCGACACTCTACTAAATTTGTGCCTCCTTCAACCCTTTTTGCATGATTGTTATGTGTGATTCTTCTGTCGACCATTGTCCAGGTACTTTGCACCATGTTTAAAGACAGTTATCTCTTGTCTCACGCCACCTATCAAATCCTCTACTAGTTCTTCTATGTCTCTTTCTACTCCAGAAATGGTGCCACATCGTATGACTCTTATTAAAACTTTATGCCTTAGGGTAGAACTAGATTATAACCCAAACTTTATATCTTAACCAAAATTGGGATCAACAACATCCCTACGAAGGAGCTATATTTATGGGGCTTGATGGATCAAGGGGGTGCCCTACCAAGGACTTGTCATGAATTGCCTTCTTCCTTAGAAACCTATACTAATGAGTTATATTATGATATTCCAATGGGCTCAATACTTCAATTGCATGAGGGTTGGCTCTTCAATAGGGCCTTGTGCTACCTGACCCTTCACACCTAAATGCTACTCAAGAAGGGAATTTGCCTTGAAGAAAATGGTCACAGAAGTATCCAAGCAAAATATTTCCAATAGTTATGATGCATGACAATTTTTAGAAAAATTAAAAGAACTAGAGGCAAGAATCAAACAACTAAAGTTGGAGAATAGGAAAACTCAAGGAGGAGAATGAACAACTCAAAGATGAAAAGGGAGAAATTAAGGAGAAGGTGATTGACAATGAGTGCCAGAAGATGGAAATGGATTTGAAAGTAGTACACTATGTTGTTGCATCATCCTAGAAGATCATGAGGTTACAGATGGAGTAGCACTTGACCAACTAGGGGGCATAGAAAATATTTAAGCCTTGGTTGATTCAATGTTAAAACTATGGAAGGAAGGCAGAAGCAAAGAGATGACATGTGTAGAAGAACAGAGAGAAAAGAAGATGGAATCCTAGGAGTGACACAAGAAGCAACTTGATGAATGTGCAAACCTTATTCAAGCTATTGATAAAAAGGTCGTTGAGGCGGAAGAAGCATTTTTGGATTTTTCTCAACATGATTTTTTTGTTGTTGTACGCCTCCTAGATGACGTCCAAAAGAAGCAAGCCCTAAAGATGACAGTAAATATTGTCAAGAACAAGGCCAGTCATCTAAAGCTGGAGAATAGGAAAACTCAAACAACTAAAGCTAGAGAATAGGAAAACTCAAGGAGGAGAATGAACAACTCAAAGATAAAAAGGGAGAAATTGAGGAGAAGGTGATTGATAATGAGTGCCAGAAGATGGAAATGGATTTGAAAGTAGTACACTATGTTGTTGCATCATCCTAGAAGATCATGAGGTTACAAATGGAGTAGCACTTGACCAACTAGGGGGCATAGAAAATATTTAAGCCTTGGTTGATTCAATGTTAAAACTATGGAAGGATGGCAAAAGAAAAGAGATGACATGTGTAGAAGAACAGAGAGAAAAGAAGATGGAATCCTAGGAGTGACTCAAGAAGCAACTTGATGAATGTGAAAACCTTATTCAAGCTATTGATAAAAAGGTCATTCAGGCAGAAGAAGGATTTTTGGATTTTTCTCAACATGATCTTTTTGTTGTTGCACACCTCCTAGATGATGTCCAAAAGAAGCAAGCCCTAAAGATGACAGTAAATATTGTCAAGAACAAGGCCAGTCATGTAAAAATTTTAAAGGATGTAGAAGACATGGGGATGGCCTTCGATGAGGAGGGACATGTTGAAGAGACAAATGTTAGTGTAAATAAAATACTTGAAGAACTAAGATATATCTTACCTCTGAGTCAGAAGAGGATTTGGTAAAGTTGGGCGCTAGAACAAGTGAGATCACTAGCATCATTCAACTAGCTATTTTGAACTAGGAAACATTGTTGAACATTATGTGTGTGGAAATCCCTAAGCGTTTTGCAAAAGAAGTGAGATCACTAGCATCATTCAACTAGCTATTTTGAAGTGGGAAACATTGTTGAACATTATGTGTGTGGAAATCCCTAAGCGTTTTGCAAAAGACAAGCAGACGTTGATTAAGGGTGGTCAACCAAATTAGTATGGGGTAAATGTTGATCCCAATTTTGGTTAAGGCATAAAATTTGGGTTATGATCCAATTTTGTCCAAAGATCTAAATTTTGACAAAGAGCACATGATATGGTGCCAATTTTGAAGAATCCAAAGGCACAAAAGGAACCAACAAACAACCTACATATGGCATGAGATGGGGTTAACTCTTCTTACATTTGGCACAAAAGACCCAAACAATGTTCGGAAAAAGAATCACACCCAACAAAGTCGAGCAAGAAGTGGACAAGGGAGGCATGAATCTAGTAGTGCATGCAAGGGATGTTATTAATGATCGAAAGAGGTTTTAGTGGATATGGGGGTGTGAGAAAAATGAAGCATGTAGCATAATTGTAGGGTAATGTGATCAACTTTGTAAGCACTCATGATAGTGACTAACTTGGGGAAATTAAGAGGGTGGTTATCAATTGTAATTAGTGAAGGGTTTAATGCCCCAAAACTATATATATCCTTCTTATGGGTCTAGGAAGGAGGTTGTTAGAGGACGTTGTAGGTTTTTTATGTTATTGTTATCATTGTTATGTACTATTTACAAATTTTCTACTCATGATTGTTGCTTATAAAGAGCCTTGGATGTAATGATTGATTAGATATTGTTATTTTTGTTGTTCAAGGGAACCATGTTGTAAGAAGAACATGGAGCCGATGTTATGACCATCATGAGTAAATATAACGAATGGTTGACATTTAATTTGTGTGAATGTGTCTGTCAAGCTTAGGATGTCATTCTATCTATTGTTATGGCTTATGTGTAATTTGAGCTATTGAACTCTCCTTAGCACCATCATGATGCAATGAAACCTAATGTGGACTGCCTCACTCTTGCACCTTAGGTGATCTCTCAAGATTCTAACTTGTGTGATATGCCAGTGTGAAAGTATGAAGTATAATAGGGCATGTCCCTTGAAACTGTGAACGTGTATGCCTTGATATGTTGTGAGCTCATGTGCCTAGACTACCCACCTAGAGAGGAAAGCACCCCATGCACGCAACACTTATGCAACTACTCATCCTACCTTTCTCACTAAGTCATCTCCTCCTAGGCATATACCTACTTTTAATGCTAATAATGTTTCATAGAGTTAGCATACAGATGGACATACACATTAAAGGCTACGTAGAGGTTAAGGTGTTCCTTTCGATAATTAATTTTACAATCTAATATAGTTGATCTTCCTCATGCATCTAAGACACCTAAGGAATATGATATAATCCAACTCCAAAACACACAAGCTAAGATATAATCTTTAGGACTTAGTGTTTACATCACCTTTATATAAATATTTCATGCAAAAAGCTTTAGAGAAGATTCAAATAGGTTATGATACTACTCCATAGTTATTGACTTATTTGATAGAATCTATTGCTCTTAGGGAACATCATACCATTTCATTTGATGAAATAGAACTCCCACATGAGTCAATTATTAATGAATCTTTACCTTTACACATTATTGTGAGATATGGTAAATTAAATATCAAACACTCCTTGGTTAACAATGGATCTAATTTGAAAAAATCAATTGAGGATTATTTGAAAAAATTAAATGTAGACATGTCAAAGTTACAATAATCCAATCTTACTATTATAGGATTTGACAATGTAGGTAACATCCATTGGTATCATTATCTTCCTATCATTGTTAGTTGGATTACTTTGGATACAATGTTACATGTAATATGTAGCAAGTTATCTTATAATATTCTCTTATGGCATCCATAGTTACATGCTATGTGTGTGACACCTTCCACATTACATAGATGTGTTAAATTTTGGGTAAAAAATGTCACATATTAGTAAATCCTCAACCACTTAGTCTTTTCCAAATAGTTGATAATTCTAATGGTTGCATTACACATAATCAATTTTTTAAAGATGAATCTATAAAATCAGATCCCCATCAAATGGTAATGCATTATCTAATGATGATTGAGGTCCATTAGACTTTATCCCATGTGGTGTTGGAGAGTACTAAGTTGATCCAAAAGCTTATAAACACCCATCTCTTTACATGGACCCATCTATCTATGGGAAACCACTTAAGGTATATAATGATGAAAAATCAACTTGTGATAGTGATATTGGGGGCACTAATACTACTACTGAATCTTATTTTTCCTTTCCACCACTTGATCAATTATATGATCCTAGATTTAGAGCTATGTAAAACTTGGTTATAAGGGTAAAGGACTTGTAAATTATCAACATGGTAGACTTGAACCATTAACATTACAAGAAAATAAAGAACATAATGGTATTTCTTACATGCATGATGATATGAAACAATGGTTGAAAGAACAAAAATGTAAGGAGAAACAATATGTAGTATCTTTATTGATTTGAGCATTAGTGACATGTCTTGTTCATTTGTTCATACAAATACTATAGTCTATTCTTATTATGAGCATGGGATTCCTTTCAATGCATTGTTTGATTCATCTTATAAGGATCCCATTATGACATACAATGTTCATTGCTTATTCAATTAATTGTACATATTGATTATCAATGAAATATCATTCACATACACACATTAACATATATAATGTATAAATATATAGAAAATAAATAACCATATAGAAGAAGAAAAAAACATAAACAAGATATAAATTATATAAATGTCCATGTCATAAGCCAAATAAAGAGAAATCCAGTCATCCCTATTAGCATGTCTCAACATAAGAACAAACATACGATAAAAAATGATCACTCAAGGGAGGTTGTCTAGATGAGCCTTCCCCCACCTAACTACTACTACTATCTCTCCTTATCTTTGACCTCAACCTAGACCTTTAATATGTTCTATTGGTGGGGACTACCACTAAACCCCTAAGTCTCCCCATCTTCGCATGCAAGTTTGCTATCTCTAGAACTAACTAGCTCTAATCTCTTTTTGGGATGCTACTACTTATTGTAGAATCATGGACATCACTACATCCCCTCCTAATATAAGCATAACTACAATCACCTCTACATGATCCAACTCTACCTATAGTCTATCTCTATCTACTTGGAGTCTCTCCTACTCTATTAAGGCTCCATCCCTCCTGCCATAAGTCATGTCCCTCTCCATATATAAAATGGTACACTCAGTTGTGGCACCCATGTACACCTCATGTCTAGCTCATGAGATCAAAGAGGGGATAAAATTGACTGACTTGTATATTATTGGGTACTATATGCTTTTCCAATCTCATAGGCATGTCAAGAGTCAATTGGTCTATGGTATAAGCAATCAATACAACCTGCTCATCCATGCTCCCTACATATCACAAATGATACATATATTATGATATTTATCATGAGATATCTTACTATTCATATTATGAGGGAACAAACTTAAATATTGTATATTAAATACCTAGATTGTCTCCTTCATCCTTGCCTATTTGTTGCAATGGGGCTACATCTAGTGAGGTCTCTCCTTTATCTACCTCTATCACCTCATCAACACCTATAACCTAATATGGCTCATCCACTTCTCTTGATCCTCCTTTGTCTCCTCCTATACTAACACCCAATGAATATAATGGTGGGGGAAAAATATCTGCCAGTAACCCCCACATCATCTCCTAATATCACTTGCACCAACTCATCCACCTCATCATCTATCTTCCCTAGCCTATATGGTGAGTTTTGATGCCTCCTATTTATTTGTGTCTCTAGGAGCACAACCTACTAGAGGTTGAATTGTTTGAGCACTTGTTCATAATGGAAATGGTCTAACTATGTGGTGGTTCTCCCATGATACCACTATAATCGTCTAATCTTCCTCGATTGATCTTGGTCCTTCATTCATCCTTGCATATCTCTATATGGTATCCATGGGATGTTGGTTTGGGTCAGTTTATCAAAAATGGTCCTCCATCCAAATAGTGTTGTTCTCTCCCTCCCCCTCCCCATCCAACTAGTATGCCACCAATATGATCTAGGTCTATGATCAACTATAGCCATAAACATGCTTGGGGAATGATGCATCTTGATGTGGTCATATGCCCAATAGTGAAGAAGTGTTGTGGTCCAAAAAAATTTCCCCTAATATCAATAAACTATGTAAATAATCATAGAGATGAGCTAGCATGCATCTCCTATGTGAATAAACCATTCTATGATGCACCATGTGTTGAATTGAGATGTAAGAAATGAACAACCCCTGGCTATTCAAAAGAATTAATATGGTGAGTATTAATAATAACCACTTCTATCTCTTAGACATTGTGTTGAACACTCAGAATACTGAGAGGGGGGGTGAATCAATATTCTCTTAAACCATTTACACATCAAACATTTTAATCCATTTAGCATATTTAATTGTGGTGAAGGAAATTATGCATAAAACATGCAGCCACAACTCACAACACATGAACACTAGGATTTTTACGTGGAAAACCCAAGAAGGGAAAAAACATGATGAGAATTAGATTACAATATAAAGTAGTATCAACACCGAATTACAAAAGGCTCTCTACCAAAGTTTGAACTGTTATAATTGCATCTGACATATGCATGGATTACAATTCCAATGAAGCTTAAGTTACAGAACAATACTCAGCATGTTGTTTTGAATTACTACACTACTTTGTATTCACACAATTCACATCCATAAGCACCTATTGCATCACTTAGATCACATCTCTATCCCATACCATTAAAACATTGAAAAGAATCCTTCATATATATCCACTTCTTTCATAACAATAATTAGGTTGGCCTAATTGGATGTAACGTACAAAACATGCCATATAGTACTTGTCGGCCCCAAATCTTTGCACACACGCTTTGCACCAAGATTCAAACTTTGAGATAGATCCGCATGGACCTAAAATAGCTCCCAGTTAACTCCTCAAGGAATCTTTACCCTCCACACAACATCAACACCTTTAGGTCGGCTCAACTGGCAAGGTAACAATAATATGAACCATCTATTATTTCACAAAACTATATGCAGACCTCCAAATTGCTTGACACTTGGAATATACATGCTACAACCATTCATAATCTTATCCTCAAATCCCACAGCAAACCATTCACTTGCGGTGAAATGAGGAGTATCTTAAATCATCACTGGCACTATCAATGCACTGCCTATACAGAGTGTGATACTCTGTCAACACTAACTCTCATTCCGAAGGACTTCAAAACCTAAAACTCTAGATTTGAATTCTCTGAATATTCACTATCAACACCTTACAACTACAAAGAAAGATATTTCATGCTAGAGAAATGCAGATCCATTTACTTACATGCTTTTCTCTAGAAACAACTGTACTATGTTAGTTTGGACTTCTGTTGTTCACATCTCTCACACCGGAGATCATAAGTAAGCAAAATTCTAGATTTTAGATGTATCAAATGGCCAAAAACCATATGCTAGAACTGCATAGCAAGATCTTCAATAGCGGACCAATGCAGATCAAATTACTGGAACTCTGTAGCTTAATTTTGCTAGACTGACACTTAGCCAAATTTCATAACATATCTTCTTATTAGATCAAATCTTCTTGCACAATAGTCTTCTATGAAGAGTAAAGTCATCTTGTGAGGAAGAAGATCAAATCCTCTTGCAAAATTATCAATCAAACTGATCTACACACCTGTCTCCTTATCCTTATGCTTGGTGATCACTTTCTGGATCATTGTACCACTATCCTTTGTTGTTACTGTCTTTGTCTTGTGATGTTACTAGATTTGCTATTCTTCAGACCATTGTATCTTTACTCTTTGAAGCCAACCTTTATCCTTATCTCTGCTCAACCAGTTGACACTAATGACAACACCAAACTAACATGTTGACATCAATGACAACGCTAATTGCAGCAACTGCACATACTTGCAACAATCTCCCCCTTTGTCATTGATGGCAACATATGATGTGAAAAACCATCAAGACTAAAGTTCTCTATCACAAACTTGCTCTCCCCCTTTCTTTTACACATCTTACTCTCTCTCCCAAAGCATCTTTTTCACATTGCTTTCTCTCTCTCTTTGACATTAATGGCAAAGGGACTATTTCCAAGACCTCTTCCAAAAGCTCATTTCCTTCTATATGAGACTATAAGATTTCTTCCTGTGTAGACACCTGAAATATTGTCCCCAACTGAAGATTTTGCAAACGAGATATGCTAGACAAGTTAATATGTCCATCTGAGGATTGTACCTGCACTAATTGTGATGAAGACATGGTTTGGATTTGTCTTTGCTTTGCTAAGAACTCTCTAATGGGGTCTATTGAAGAAATTCTAGAGCCTTCACCAACATTATACTTTTTCTCCTCTTTAGATGTCAATCTGGAATTAGAGGTTTCCAAAGGTTGGCTACCATCCTATACTTCTTCTTCAACATTCTTCGGGACATAGGCATTATCCATAGTGTTAGCAACTTGCTCAACAATAGCCTCTCTTTGTTCTCCTTCATCACCATCTATTTTTTCTTCTGGAAACTCCCTCTGCTCATTAGCAATCTCTATTTTCTCCTGAGAGCCAACCACATTCAAATCTTCTGCATTCATTTCTATTGTTGGTGATGTCAATTTTCTTCAGTTAACCCATGTGGTTCTACACTGGTTTCACCTTTTTCTTTATTTTTCTCAGTCCGATCTTCATCATTTCCATCTTCTTCAAAAGACCATTCTTCAATTGTAGCAATATGTAATTCTTCAAGAACACTTGCAATTATTTTCAATGTGTCCTTTTTCAATCTTTCTATTTCATCTTTATTATTTGACGTTAAGGTATTTAGTCTTCTTTTTGTCTTGAATTCCTTGGCTAACCTTTGTATAGCCTTAATCTTGTCTTGTTCAGAAATTGTAGGACAAACCTTCTCAAGTGCCTTATTTTTTAATTTCAATGTCCTTATTCATGGCATCATCTCTTCTCTTTATCATTACATTAGCAAGACTATCAGGTAGATTGTCAATTATTTCTATTAATGCAACATTGAATGCATCCATGTACCTGATGATAGCTATTTCAATGATTGATTGATCTTTTGTTGACCTTTCATCATACAACTCAGCTACCTACTTCAGATTGTCATACTCGGTTATAGCATTAATTGTAGCTTCCAATTGCAAAGGGGGTGTTTAGTGGAAAACTAGATTTGTTGATGTTTTAGTGTTTTGATGTTTAAATCCTCCTCTCCACTATACATTCAAGGATCTAGGGTCGAGTGGTGAGCACTATCATACCCTAGATCGCTTGTGAGATGTAGGGAAACTTGGATTAGAGAATTTAATTATCAATTTTCCTTCTCCTATGCTGAATTGACCAATTAAAACCCTAATTATGCAAATACGGCAACAAATTGATGAATAACAGAAAAAGCTCTTACAGACAAGAGTAAAATACCAAATCACAGAGTACCTATTTTTGGGGTTCTGAAGCGAAACCATTGGGGACACTGGAGCAAGTGCCCAAGTCCAAGGTACTAGTTTCTTCGCGAGATCTGAACCTCCTTCTAAAACTGATCAGCCCTGTAACTTCTATTTTCAAAAATTTGTCTGCGGAGGACACTAGATGCTCGTGTGTCCTGCTTTCCTTCAGATCCCGAATCCTTGATGCCTGCCACTCCTTCCTGCAACTTCACTTTTCCCAAATGCGACACCTGTAACCTGCAATCACAAGACTTGGTTTGGGGGTTGTTGTGTTTAGAGGCTTGCCTAAGTTAAGCCCCGGAGGACACTTAAGTCTCTGAACACCGTTGTCAGATAGAGAGTGTGTGCCCTTGTGAGGTAGAGGCAAAAACCAAAGGAATCAATGATAGAAACACAATATTATGTCACCTTGTAGTGAAGCTCTCATGGGAGGAAGATGCTCTTCATTCCATGAGAAAATTGATGCTCAAATCTGCAAACAAACACATAAACCACACAAGTCTGCTCTTGCCACACAATGAAAGCCTTGAATCACCTTGAGAACACAATAGCTTGCTAGTAACCATCTAATTGAAATCTCGTTTACAAATGAATACCTAAACATACTTTTATATGCAACTACAAACACTCCCACCAAGATTTCAAAAATTAAAACTTACCGTGTCAGCAAAAGGACCAAATAACGGTCATAAACAAACACTTAAATTTTGGGCCTGCCCCAAAATAGGGTAGGACTAGGGCGCAGACGCCCAAGTCCTCCCCCTATTTTGGGCAGGGCTAAGGTTAAGGGGTCCTCCTAGGTCCACTTTGCTATGAAACCTAGGCCTCATTCCATCGGGATGCCAAAATATGAATTGAGATGTCCTAAATGCATGCTACAGACCCAGGACCTAAACCTTATGAGGGAAAAGCCCCTAAAGGGACATTTTCTAACGTTACTTTTAGCCCCACTTTAATGTATGTATAAACGCGAGGCCAATACATGTATTAAAGTAAGGTCACAAACATAGCAAACATGCCAAGCATGGAGAAGACATGCCAATCACATGGAAGACAGTAATAGGCATGCAAAACACGAAGAAGATAGTTACAATCATGCATAACACAAATAAGATAGTCAATGCATAGAAGACATATTAATGCATGGAAGATAGAAATGATATCTTTTCTTTTCTTTTTCTCATAGATATGAAATACAAATGCAAGTATTGGAAAGTAAACAAACCTCCCATAATACAGGATGCACTACCCTAGGGCACAGGTCTCTGTATATATGGGGCAACACACGCAAGATACACAAAACCTCCCAAAATGCAGGAAGCACTACTTGAGGGCACTGGTGTCTGCATACGGGGCAACAAACATGCCACACAAAACAAGCACGCCAAAACACACACACTTGAAGACATGGAGAAAACACGACAAACAAGCAATGGAGTGTACCTATTTATAGGTCCAACACCATCTCAGGCACACACTGACGATTGGGCTTCGCCACAACAATCGTTGAAAACACACTTAAGGGTTGAGTTAGTCACAGAACTGCTCTCCGCCTCTGCAGAGGACTTTTGAAAATGATAGGATAATGTAATTTTCTTCAAGAAATACACCATCCTTGCCTCCGTAAAGGGCTTAAGATAAAAAGGATATATGGATATCCCACCTTCACAAAGGGCTTACATGATTGATTGATTGATTGATTGCAAACAAACTTAGGATGCACAATGCACTACCCTGGGGTACAAGTCTTTGCATCTGAGCTCAAACACATTGCTAACATCTATAACAGATAGCTTACCTTATATACGGCCCCACCTTAAGGTGGTTGATATCAAGCTTCGATATCAAGCACGTTAAGGTAGGAAGAAAACACACAAGGGAACACAGACTTTCGCAAAGCCCATGCCCCTCAGAGGTGACATGTACTTTACGATCGGCAAATGTTCCCACAAACACATCCTTGTAAGAAACATGTTAGTGTCTACAACATCATGATAAACAACAACATTGATGCATATGATTAGCCACACAAAGAGCCAAGGTTATACAATGAATTCAGAGTTTAAGGATAACCGTGGGGCTATATCATGAAGCTCTCTGAATTGAGTACTGCCAAGGTTAGATTCAAAGACAAACAAAGGTGCATAGAGCAACAGTATTGTTAAGGTTTGTAAATGCGATAGAAACATCAAATTCACTAGGCGGAAAGCACGAGTGCTTCCACTAGCCAAGCGTCAGATAAGATATACAACCCCATCATCATATTAGGAACTAAGTCCATTTTTTGATTGCTCTCGAAAGGGACACTAGGTCCGCATCAGTATAAATGTTTGTCGTCATCCATCCACTAGGTGGAAACACTAGAGGAAGGGAAATAATAAATAAGAGAGGAGAAACAAGTGTCTTAGGGATAGTCATGTAGGAGGGTGCCTCCAGGTCACCAACCATGACGCTATGTCTGTAAGACACAACACACAACCATAAAATTAGAGAGAGAGAGAGAGATAATATAGAAGAATGATGATACAAATAGGTCACAACAGAGGCGGTCTCTTGGTATCCTGAACCTTACGGGAGAATCCAGGGTCATCCCAGGAGGCCTAAACAACACATAACACATCATGGGGGAAGCACATCACGAGAGAGAGAGAAAGTGTGAGAGATACTTACCTGTAGGGCCCCTGCCGGGCTAGTTGCTATTGCGAATCTTGATCTTTATTTTAATGGTTAAGGCGTTATTACTTCTTCTCTCTTCAGTATGCTCATTAGTTTGTGAGGGTAACCATGTAGGAAAGGTTTATCTTAATGATGGTTGGTCATTGTCATTGTCAGCTATAGGAGCATTTGAAATGCCATTTAAATGAGCTTGTGGAGTCATTTGAAAGATGCCCATTTCAGTCCCTATATAGGGTGTTGGAATAGCTTGAATCAAAGGGATAGCTTGTTCTTCCACAGCATGTAGGATTTCATTGATTTCCAAAGTATGTGATGGTTCATGATCGATTTTCTTGTTTAGAATGTAATTGAGAAGTTCTTGAACATCAGTGACAAGTTATCATTAGATTCAAGCCACTAGTCACAAAGAGAATCTGCATCATCCAAAGCTTCATCCTGTTTAGGGAGAGCAGGAAGGGATGGTAGAGTAGTGTGCAGAAATGTATCAATGATGTCTTTTTCTTGTGTTAATATATCCTCACCAAGTGGGGTTATGTTGGGACAAGTCTCTTTGTTTGATAAATCACCCATTGCTATGTCATTCTCATAGGTCTCAGAGAGGATTTGCATTATATCATCGTGAAACAAAGGGGGAGTGGGAGTAAAGTTATCATCACTACTTTCCCCATGATTGTTTTCAGTTATAATTTTTTTAAAATTCTCCATGATTGAAGGAAAAATATCCACAGTATCACGAAAGTTATCAAAGTAGGCTATTGATCGAAGAATATCACATGTAGCACTATTAGTTATGTCAATGCCATATATGTATGCGATTTGATGTAAGACTTGAGGATATTTGTTAGTGAATTTGCAAAAATTATCATAGTTCACAATGTACTCATATAAGTCTTTTAAAGATGTACCTTTAGGAGAATCCATGAATGTAAAATATATGCAAAAATGCTTGATCTTTTGTACTTTTTCAAATGCAAATGAATGAACCAAAGGATGTTGTAAGGATTTAAATCAAGGGTAGCCAATTATATGTATGATATTAGTCCAAAACAAGAAAAATATCCTTCTCAACACACTCTTGATGTGATTTTAAGTTAATGCCAAGTTGAAATATATTGACAATATGTTAAAATAGACACTTTTTTCACCAAAATTCAATGCAAGAGAGCATAACAAAGGGTGTTGTGAGGAAAATGATGATAGACAACAAATAATACCAGTAATAATAGCCACTTGATGCAAAAATACCCAACACAACACACTTTTAGTGCCACTTAAGGCAAAGCCCTAGTGAAAATATAGCAAAAATAGGCTATTTTCACAATTTTTCAATTCCAAGACCTAGCAAAAGAGGTGTTGTAATGAATCTTAGGAGGTACAACAAATAATATCAATGATATCAGTCACCTCACTCCATAAAATTGATCACAACACACTTGGAGTGCAAACTAGGTCAAACCCTAGGGCAAAAATAGCCAAAATATGTAGTTTTTTGCAAAATTTTCACTACAAGAGCCCAATAAAAGGGTGTTGTGAAGCTTTTTTATGAGGGACAACAAATGATTACCCTGATAACAGTAAATTAGTGTAAAAATATCCTTCACAACATACCTATGGTGCAAGTTTATAGAGTCGATAAGGCTAAATTTAGTGAAAATCGTCGTTTTTGAAGCCCTAGGTTTGAGATCTTGGGACAAAATGCTATGTGAATATTTTGAAGTCTGATTTATAATG
Organism: Cunninghamia lanceolata; assembly: GCA_027924645.1. Classification (NCBI taxonomy): domain Eukaryota; kingdom Viridiplantae; phylum Streptophyta; class Pinopsida; order Cupressales; family Cupressaceae; genus Cunninghamia; species Cunninghamia lanceolata. The sequence continues at coordinate 2,787,114 of BSBN01000610.1, forward strand.
AAAATGACTTACTCTTAGATCTAAAAATAATTTTCAAACCTTAATATGCAAAATGCCCATGTAAATTTAATGAAAATGCATCAAAATTGCTAGTTTTTGTTAAAAAATTTTATGCAAAATTACAAATATTTTAAATCTAAATACAAATTTACACTAAAATGCAAGACTACAGCCAAATTCTAATTTGAATGAGCCTCTAAATCATTGAAAAATCTGAGAAAAGATTTTGCCTACTAACCCTAGATTTTAGAATTACTAGGTTATATAAAATTGTCAAAATTCCCACAAAAACCTAGCAAAATAATAATGAAAATGCAATGCAGATTTCTAAATTTTTGGATTTTTCTGTAGTTTATATCAGATCTAATGCAAAAATCATGAGTTAAGAAAATTTAGAAAGAATTGATACAATTTAGCAAGCCAAACAATGCAATTTTTTTAAATTTTTCAATTTTTTTAAATTTTTCTCAATGCAATAAAATGAATGACTATATGAATGAATTAAATCAACCCAAATTTGAAGACACACACTCAGCAAGTTGCAATTTAAGTCTAAAAACACAGGTTCACCAAAATGTTTAGTGGAAAATTAGATTTGTTAATGTTTTAGTGTTTTGATGTTTAAATCCTCCTCTCCACTATACATTCAAGGATCTAGGGTCAAGTGGCGAGCACTATCATACCCTAGATTGCTTGTGAAATGTAGGGAAATTTGGATTAGGAAATTTAATTATCAATTCTCTTTCTCCTATGCTTAATTGACCAATTAAAACCCTAATTATACAGATACGACAACAAATTGATGAATAATGGAAAAAACTCTTGCAGACAAGAGTAAAATACCAAATCATAGAGTACCTGTTTTTAGGGTTTCAAAGCGGAACATTCGGGGACACTGAAGCAGGTGCCCAAGTCCAAGGTACCAATTTCTTCGCGGTATCTGGACCTCCTTCTGACATTGATCAACCCTGTAACTTCTATTTTCAAAAATTTGTTTGTGGAGGACACTAGAGAGAGCGCCCAAGTCCTGGAAATACTCCTATGTCCTACTTTTATTTAGATCCCAAATCCTTGATGCCTGTTACTCCTTCCTGTAACTTCACTTTTACCAAATGCGACACCTGTAACCTACAATCACAAGACTTGGTTTGGGGGTTGTGGTGTTTAGAGGCTTGCCTCAGTCAAGCTTTGGAGGACACTTAAGTCTCCGAACACCGTTGTCAAATAAAGAGTGCATGCCCTTGTGAGGCAGAGGCAAAAACTAAAAGAATCAATGATGGAAACACAATATTATGTCACCTTGTAGTGAAGCTCTCATGGGAGGAAGATGCTCTTTATTCCATGAGAAAATTGATGCTCAAATCTGCAAACAAACACAAACCACACAAGTCTGCTCTTTCTACACAATGAAAGCCTTGAATCACCTTGAGAACACAATAGCTTGCTAGTAATCATCTAATTAAAATCTTGTTTACAAATGAATGCTTAAACATGCTTTTATATGCAACTATAAACACTCCCGCCAAAATTTTAAAAATTAAAACTTACCGTGTCGGCAAAAGGACCAAATAACGGTTATAAACTGACACTTACATTTTGGGCCCGACCCAAAATAGGGCAGGACTAGGGTGCGGGTGCCCAAGTCCTCCCCTATATTTTGGGTAGAGATAAGGTCAAGGGGTCCTCCTAGGTCCACTTTGCTATGAAACCTAGGCCTCATTCCATCGGGATGCCAAAATATGAACTAAGATGTCTTAAATGCATGCTAAAGACCCGGGAGCTAAACCTTATGAGGGAAAAACCCCCAAGGGGACATTTTCCGATGTTACAGGGGGAAGAAAAGATTTTTCTATTTTTTTTTGCTTGCCCTTTCCTTTATTTGCAGCTTCACCTTTCTTTATTTTCTTACTTTTTCTCGAAGTTTGGCCTTCTTCACCAGATATGACTTCTCTTTTCTTGAGGATAAAACCATCTTTTTCTTTCTCAATATCTTCTTCTGTAACAATATCAATCTTTGTCCTTTTAATTTGTGTCTCCTCTTCTGCTCAACTCAGCTCTTGATCTGCTCTTCGAATGCTTTTGTGAATGATTTTGCTAAGTAAAATCCCTTTTAAGACCCTTTAGATTTGATGTAATTCGCATTTAATTCTTCAAACAATAAAGTTGTCAAACCTTTCTCTGTATGCACAGTCAGCTTCAAATGCTCTGCAAACTTCTGCATTGGGAGATTTTCTACCACAGTCTTCACCAAATGATTAAGCATGTCACTCTTCATCTCATATCTTCGTGTTGAAGCATTAACACCATTCCTTTAGCAAGGGAGAAAAGATTTTCAATGAAGTTCCCCCTGAGCCAAAGCTCTAATCTTAGTTCCCTGAGAGAACATCTGCACTGAATGCTAGTATAAGCTCATCCTTAACCTCTGTTACATCTTTCTTTATCTAGATCTTATTCATTTCCTTCTTTTGTGGAGCAACATCAATGGGTTTCTTATACCTTTGAGAGTATCTTGCTTCATTGCACTCAGAACAGTTGCACATGTCTTGTTGGGCATTTCCACTTCTTACCTTTGATCTGTAGTTAGCTGCTTTGTGGCCAAACTTATTACATGTGTAGCAATATCCATAAAATGGTTGAGCATTATTCCTATTATACCTTGGTATTTTGCTTTTGTGCTCATTTGCTCTATGTCCCATCTTGTTGCATGCATAACACCTAATAGAGTTCTGACTTACTTTACTTTTGCATTCAACAGCTCTATGACCAACTTTATTGCATGGAAAGCATTGACCAGAGAAAGATGGAACATTTTGATTCCTTCTACTTGTACATTCTATTGCTTTGTATCCATACTTACTGCAAAAATGACAAAAACCATTAAAAGATGGGTACCTCTGAGCATTTGGTTGTTTGATTGAAGGTCTTCTAGCTTTATTCTTTTGATTCTAGATCTGCTTGCCATTGTTCCTTGAATTTAAAGTCTGATCTGATTTTGAACTTTCACCTTTTTCACATCCTAAACCCCCTTTATCATTTGGACCTTTCTGACTTGCAATCATTTCATCAAGCTTTGCAAAACTCATTTTAAACTTGTCTTCATGCATCGTTGCCTTCTCCAAATCGAATCTCAGATTTACAACTTCTTGTTCAAGCCTTACACATTCTTCTGATTTGCTTTTCACTACTGCATTAAGATATTCCTCAATTCTTGTCTTATCCTCAGCTTGCACTTTTAGACCATTGATAGATTCATTTGCTTGATTCAATTGTTTATTGACTTCCTTATGCTTTTCTTTAAACCTTTTAATTTGCTCTTTCATTTTTTTGATATAATCATTTGGTTCCTTAACATATTCCTTTAGATCTCTGATTTCAACTTTAGTCCTTTCAAGATCTTCAAGAGCAGCATTAAGTTCTCTAGCTTTGTCAAGTATGTAATCTTTTCCAATGAAATTAGCAGCAAGAATCCCTTTTGGGGGAGTTGGAAATCTTCTGGTAGCCATGTGTTCAATTTCCAAGATCTTCCTTGAGCGGTTAAGTTTCTTTCAAAGGACTTGGCTCTAATACCAATTGTTGAACACCCAGAATATTGAGAGGGGGGTGAATCAGTATTCTCTTAAACCATTTACACATTAAACATTTTAATCTATTTAGCATATTTAATTGCAGTGAAGGAAATTAAGCATAAAACATGCGACCACAACTCATAACACATGAACCCCAGGATTTTTACGTGGAAAACCCAAGAAAGGAAAAACCACAGTGATGATTAGCTCACAATATAAAGTAGTATCAACACCGAATTACAAAAGACTCATTGCCAAAGGGCTCACTGCCCCGTAGAAAGGCTCATTACCCAAAATACAGAAAGACTCACTGCCAAAGTTTGAACTATTATAATTGCATCTAACATATGCATGGAGTACAGTTTCAATGAAGCTCAAGTTACAGAACAATACTCAGCATGTTCTGAATTACTACATTGCTCTAAATTCACTCAGTTTGCATCCATAAGCACTTGTCGCATCACTCAAATCACATCTCTATCCCATACCATTAAAACATCGAAAACAATCCTTCATATATATATGCTTCTTTCACAACAACAACAATTAGGTTGGCCTAATTGGATGTAACGTGCAAAACATGCCATATAGTACTTGTCGGCCCCAAATCTTCACACATACGCTTCGTGCCAAGATTCAAACTTTGAGATAGGTCGGCATGGACCTAAAATAGCTCCCACTTAACTCCTCAAGGCATATTTAACCTCTGCACAACATCAACACCTTCAGGTCAGCTCCACTGGGAAGGTAACAATAATATGAACTATCTGTTATTTCACAAAATTGTATACGGACCTCCAAATTGCTTGAAACTTGGAATATACATGCTACAACCATTCATAATCTTATCCTCAAATCCGCATAGCAAACCATTCACTTGCAGTGAAATGCAGAGTATCTCAAATTGTCACTGGCACTGTCTATATAGAGTGCGATACTCTGTCAAGACTAACTCTCATTCTGAAGGACTTCAGAACCTGAAACTTTGGATTTAAATTCTCTGAATATTCACTATCAACACCTTATAACCGCAAAGAAAGATATTTCATGCCGGAGAAATGCGGATCCATTTACTTACATGCTCTGCTCCAGAAACAACTGTACTCTATTAGTTTGGACTTCTGTTGTTCACATCTTTCACACCGGAGATCATAATTCAACAAATTCCCTAAAGGTGTTCCAAACACTACCAATTCCTTATCATATTCAAAGCACATACATAGAGGTGACGAAATTTTATGCAGTAGAAGTTTAGTTCTACACATTAGTTCATCTCCGCACTCATAGAGATCACTTCTACACTTGCGAAAGTAAATTGGGACAACGCACAATCAAATTCCCCATTGACAATAGTCATCTAACAAACTATTAAACATGTGTACAATCATAGGAATATACTTCTAACATGTGTACAATAATATCTAAGTCAAATCTAAAACTAAATGTCCTTACATGTTTAATTTATTCAATTTTTATATTTATTACAATATCAAGTCACATATGCTAGCCTAGGTATATTTTATGGGAAATGGTTTATTTTCCCTTTGCACCATACTATAAGTGGACGAAAGGAGGTCATACGTATGGTGATGACTTTAAGCTATAATTGATAACTAATCAAAAGAATAAGGAATCTAATGTACGGCAATTATTTTTATGTTTTTAACTATGCTGACGTGGAGGCAAGAGTGATCTGTGAAAATTGGAAAAAAAGAAAAAGAGAAGTCGCCACTTTCCCGTATAAATGGGCATACTTTATACTTCCTTCTTTTTTAATTCTGCCACGTCGGATGTTACGTTCAACAACCCTAAAATTCACATCATGGGGTGGATGGCTCAGAACAAATAAACAAATAATAAAAAACGAAAAACAAAAAAATAATAATAATTTATTGGATAAGAGATACTTGCACCGCAAGTTTATCGAGAAAAAGCAGGTGCCGGAAAAAACCCTCGTTTTTTATTTTCAAATGAAATGATTTGGATAACGTTAAGGGAAGGAAATCTGGCGGGAGTCAAAAAGAGTGGTAGAAAATGTCCTCTTCCGGTCGTTTTTCCCCGCCAAACATTTTCCGCTCGACGACAACAGAGACCGCGAGAGGAAACCCGGCCGCCGGAAAAACTCTGGAACAAAGAGCATATTCCGGCGACCACGTCATTGGGTGATTATTACCTTGCAGACAATGTTACAAGGTCAAAGGAATGCGCCATCTCCAGTCTCAATCCGTCATCTAGTAAAATCCGTAACTTCCTCTGCGAGTACTTTACCGAAGAGGATTTAGCCTCGGGAACGATCTTCTTCTGCCATCTCTGTGACGTTTTTAGGGTTTGTGATAGGTTAGGGTTTGGAGAATCCGGCGAGAGGGATGGGGTTTTCCGGCAGTCGGATCTGGGAAATCTCCACGTTGTAAAAGCGACTGGTTTTGATGGGGATTTGGATTACTATCGCGGCGGCCATTTGGATAGGCAGTAAAGGTGGGGGAATTTGCAGCCGTTGGATTAGGGTTTTAAGGGCCCTCATGTTTTGGGGTATCATTATGATGGCCTACGTCAAGGGCAGTAAATATATAAATGTAATCTGTGATGGGATGATGTTATGCCTGACGCCTTGCTTCTTCAGATGGACCTCTTGGCAGGCCACGTTTTCTTTTTTTACACCTTTTTCTACAGGTACCTGCAGAGGAGGTTAGTTGTTTCTTGTGAAAGAACTTAATATATTTTTTCATCTTTATTGAAGAATCTGTGTTGGACCCGGCTTTTGCCCAAGTGTTGGTTGGAACAAAGGACAAATTGCTGAAACAGAGGAGAGATGGTGTGAAATGGGATTTAAAAGTAGTGCAGTACAGACACTGCAATTCAAAATTTTAACAAATGGGTTTTGGGGCGCGTCAGGAATAGTTGAGGAATCGACTTTAAGTGAGCAAGATTATCTAGGCCTCTAATTTGGCATATTCACGTGGATGAGACATATTTATTATAGCCCCCCTGCCTGAGGTTTGTACAGTTCGTGCCTGCTCTTGATTGGCACTGGAACTGGACATGGAAGATAGATCCATAGATCTTTTCAATTTCTACACAGGCTATAGGTAGAAATCTTTCTTTTGGTAGGTGTAGCAATATGGCGATTGGATTTTATCAATGGGTGTTCTGCAATCGTTTGAAATGACTATTTAATGATTACTGTCAGCCTGATGAACCATTTTATATGGATCGTTAATGTCCCCAACTTCAAAGAATAACTTTTAACATATAATTTATTGTTTGAAAACTTGTGAAATTAGATCTACTTGAGCGTTTGGAGATTCAATCGGGTATTTTTTATCCATACTTAGATCACACTCGGTAATCTATTATCAAAAAAGAAGAGTTAACTCATTCTGTATGTGGATTCTCTTCCTTAATTTAGTCACCAATCTATTTTCAAAAAGAGAAGAATTAACCCAATTGCAATTGGGTTCTCTTCCCCAAATTGGTCACTAAACCATTATCAGGAAGAGAAAAATTAACCCACACGGCAACTGGGTCCTTCCTTAATTTGATCACTAATCTATTATCAGGAAGAGAAGAATTACCCTACTGCAATTGGATCCTTCCCTAATTTGATCACTAATCTATTATCAGAAAGAGAAAAATTAACTCACACTGCAACTGGGTCCTTCCCTAATTTGATCACTAATCTATTATCAGAAAGAGAAAAAGTAACCCACACTGCAACTGGGTCCTTCCCTAATTTGATCACTAATCTATTATCAAGAAGAGAAAAATTACCCCACTGCAATTGGATCCTTCCCTAATTTGATCACTAATCTTTTATCAGGAAGAGAAGAATTACCCCATTGCAATTGGATCCTTCCCTAATTTAATCACTAATCTATTATCAAGAAGAAAAAAATTACCCCACTGCAATTGGATCCTTCCCTAATTTGATCACTAATATATTATCAGAAAGAGAAAAATTAACCCACACTGCAACTGGGTCCTTCCCTAATTAGATCCCTAATCCATTATCAGGAAGAGAAGAATTAACCCACACTGCAACTGGGTCCTCTTCCCTAATTTGAACAGAAAAACTAACCCACACGGCAATTGGGTCCTCTTCTCTGATTTGGGTGTCTAGGGCAGGTACGTCTGAAATTAATCCAGAGTGTATAAAGTACAGGGAGAAGATGGATTCAGCACTTAGCCGGAAATTTTCGGTTACTGTGTTAAAAAGTACTAATTGATAGACGCATAAGCAACTGGGATTGGTGGCCGTTTATCTATTCATTGTTTTGGGTATTGAGCTATTGAATACTTGCTGTTATGGAAGATCGCCGTCAGTTACAGATATAAATAATGGCGGCCTTTCCTTTCGCTTCATCCGGGTTCTGTGCAGATACCTATACCTAAACAAAATGTTTTTGGAAAAATAAAATTCAACCGTCAAAAACCAATTTAAGACCGTAGGTATTTAGCCGTCAAATGTGAATCCAAGGTTGTGATCTGGATTAATGAATCCATCTCACGGCCGTATGAAATCGGGGAGATGAAATTACGTCCGTAGAACATTTAACTTCTGTTTGTCGACCGAACGCCACAAAAGCAACTAAGCGTAGCCATGTCATGTCACTTTGTGTGACTAAATTTACTTAATTGAGCTCCTTCTAAATAGAATGTTATTAATGTGCATAAAAGGTTAAAATTAGTCTATGGATTTTAAGTACAATAATTAAAAAAAATATATATATATATAAGTGAATTTAAAAGAGAATAAAAATATAAGGTAAGTATTAAAGAGAAAATATATGAGAATTAATTAAATCTTATAAGTTTACCATGTTTATGAGTTAAAAAGATGTAATCTTCCAAGTGTAGAGAAATTGTGGAAGCCAAAACTTTGGTTAAACATTAATAAGGATCAAATGTCTCTCTAAAAAACCAAGCATATTTGATTCTCATAAATATGGAACTTAGAAGAAATGCACATTGTGAGCTAAGTTATTATTAAGTCATAACCCTCCCACTGAGACCTTATAATTATTTATATTAAATAATGCTATGATTGGAACAATACTAAAATATTGACATTTTATTTCGATTAACGATGCATATGTCGAAATTAAGATGTTACTAGGACTAACCACTTGATGTTGATTCAATGGATGAGACAGGAGATTCATTGACATTTTCAAAGGTCGATCTTTGTGAATTCAATTATTTATTTATTGAGATTATTAATGCTTGTTGATTATTATTATTTCAACTAATGAAATAACTAATCATTTGATGATTGTCTTGAAAAATGAAACAAGATTAAACGACACTCTCTTGTGAGAGAGAGTATCATTGGGGAGAGGGAGTCTAGCCGTAGTGAAGCCAATGGTTGTGATGGGAATCTCACACACTCACTTAGGAAATTATTAAATTGTCATTTATGATTGAATGTGTGTGCATATGTGTTTGAATTAGAAAATAATTCTTAGAGTTTTACTCCTATTTATTAATAAATCGTTGTCGAAAATAATAATGGAGAATATTTTCTTTTAATACATAAGAGATATTATCTTATTTTAAAATATTATTGCATGTTGTGTGTTGTCGAAAATAATAAATAGGAACCTTTTCTTTTAAAGAGGAGTGGGGGGTTAAAATTAGGAACCTTTTCTTTTAAAGAGGAGTGGGGGGTTAAAATTAGAAAACACAGATAGTGGGTAAGGTAGTGGAAGCAATTAATTGCTTTTTTGCTACTTAATTTTCTTTATGGGGAAAACCCTTTAAAAAGGGGGAAAAGAAGAAAATAGGGAGAGGTTCCAAAAAAAGCAATACGTACAAAAGGGGTGATATTAGACAGTGAACTTGTAATTTTCAAAATTTAGACCAATTTTTGAGGTTTTTCTTTTTTTCTTTTATTTTTCTGTGTGTTGTGGGGGGTCATGCTTTTTGGGAATTTCTAGCAAGTTGGCATTGTTTTGGAACTAGATTCGTATGTTCAGTGGAATGCCACTAGAGAGAAAAGATGGCTTGTGTGTGCCTTGGAGGACGTTTGTCTAGTGAATTAGGGAATTATTTAGTAGGCTAGGCTAGACTAATTTACACAAATCATAATTGTGCATGCTTTAGCATGGATCTATTATGATATCTTTATATACTAGGATGCAAATAAGAACACTTTCTAGTTTTTGGGTATTTCAAGAGAATGGGCCATCACTCTTTATGATGTTTAAAGGATTCTCAGCATCCTTATTCACGGGGGAGCACTTTCCTCTAGGAGAGTGGAATTCAGATGCACAATGAGATGCTTGGGATGCCTTCATGGAGGATGAAGATTCAAAAGATAGGAAGGGCATCCAACTCATCTGTATCTCTCATCTTGATATTCTACCTATGTGGAAGATTATTATTAACCTAATTATCTCTAGATTATTTTAAGATAAGAAGGTACACATCTTGGTCTAGTCTTAGGCTCTCATCATTTAGTAGGTGGAGCAGGGGTGCAATGTTTGCACCGAGGAGCAAATATTTTGGTGCTTGTCTACCATGACTTGTATCGGATTGCACAATGTGGATAATTGTCATTCAACCACTAGTCATTAGTTATGTGGTGGATCTTGGAGCATATCTAACCCTATTAATGGATCACTCTAGGGTTGGACCATTAACTCCCTCAAGTTGTGAGATGGTATAGATTGGGGCACTTTGATTCTATTGGCAAGAGACACTGTGTGGCTTCATAAGTGTTGTCATTGATGGCAACAAAGTCTATCCCACACATCCGCAGTACATAGTATGCCTATACTGGAAGTCAGATTGAAGATTATTTTGGTCTGGTGAACAAGAATAGAGTATGTAACAAGGTCCGACAAACATGTCCGGATCTCTTAGATGATGTAACTCAGTAAGTTGTGGACTTGGACAAGTCAAGAGGGGTATCATGACTACTGTATTCCAAAGATTTAGCCTCCGGTGATAAAGCAAGAAAAAGATATGAGCATCTGAGTGTTGGGTTCCAATCAGGCAGAGCAGACAGAGGAAGAACTGACCGGTAGAGTATCAGACTTCAATCCAAATGTGTAAAGGGCCCTGATCAAGCAATCTGTGATATTATACATTGTTGGCCAACATGATTAATGACTTCTATGCTTAAGCTTTTGATACGCATCACAAATCAAGCATGGATTCAGCTGACAGATCAATAACTTACAAATATCTTGAGTGTTCTTGTTGCCGACTAGAAAGTTGATGAAAATCCTTGATGCAGATATATATACCATATGGATTCTAGCATGTAAAAGTCTGTGTTGAAGATGTGAAGAAATAAGGTGCGAAGAAAAGCAGGGATAAGTGTGAGAATAGCAATTCAAGTCAAGTATGTGACTGAATAACAACATTGAATAGAGGAAGAATGAAGTGCATCAGATCAGTATATTGTGCCTAACCAGAACTGAACTCTTGCATTTGTAGATGCTTCTCATCAGTTCAAACACTTGATCATCTTCTGTAAGTTTTGTAGACAATGAGTCTCTTGTAGGTAGTGTGCCTCTTGTGAGTAGTGTGCTCGGGCAGTGAGCCCTAATTGGTAAGTGCCATTTTGTACTCCTTTATTCTTTTAACAGAGAATATAATCTTGGGTTAGTCACCCCGTGGTTTTTCTCTTAACAGGGTTTCCATGTAAAAATCCTTGTGTTATGTGTGTTGATTTTATTTATGTTCTTATGATTACATATGCTTTCATGTTTTGATGTAACACTGAATATTGAGATAACAAAAGAAAAGAAAATTAAGGAAATTTTGAGATAACTGATTCACCCCCCTCCTCAGTTATCTGCCTTGTTTTCAACAGATTCTACTACTCGAAAAGCAAAATCCATAGAGTACTTAGCATATTTTTCATGTAGTTCCAAAGCCATTCATTTTACTATCCCGATGGTTATGCACATCGTAGTTTTTCATTACAACTCTCCTACACTTACCTCGTCCTCATTAGGGAACTTCTCAATCATTTCAACTTGGACTTGAGGTGCTTCCCAAACTTAATTAGATCTAGTGGAGCTAATAGGTGAGGATTCATCTGTGGGAACTTCGTTCATTAAAATGTTGAGGGAACTTTAGGTGCATTATTTTAGGGGTTAGGGAAGATGTCAGGAACAATGATCACATCAACCATGCAAATTCAACTAATTTCTTTCAAAGAAATCATAGTGGTTCATCTTGCTCCAAGAACTCAACAATATTTATGGTGGTCTTCATGGAAATAGTTGTGACTTGTTTAGAGCTCTCTCCTTTTTAAATTTCATTGTTCCTAGGTCCTTATTTGTCTTTGAGGCCTCTTCTTTATTTCTTAGCCATATGGTTTGTACTGTAGGTTTTGTTATTACAACCTTGTTCATGAAGAGCTTGTAATTGACTAGTATCCCAACCCGCTTTTTAGTTGTATCCATTTTAAGCATATTAAATGGTTCTAGACCCCCCTTTGCAATATAGATTTCCCTAGATGAATGAATTATATTTCCTAGAGCAAGGTATAAGGGATTGCCTTCATCTTGTGGATCTAGGATTTCCCCAATAATAAGTTGTAACTTTTGTCCTTGTCAATAATATAAAGCATTGTGGGGACCATCTTTGACCCAAGGGAAAATATGAGCATGATCTTATTGATGGTAGCTACCTTCAAGTTGTCATGGCCCTGTAACATATATCTACAAGTTGTGATGGTGGTGTGTCCATATCTCGTTCTCTCCAAAAAGGAGAAGGAAACAATATTGATAGTAGCCCCATTGTTGACAAGGGTCCTTTTGATACAAGTATCATAGATCTAGACTTGTAGATATAAGGTGGGCTCTCCCCTTCTAGCTATCTCAAGCTTTGTGGGAATTTGTTTAAGGTCAAAGAAAAAACTTGGGTTGTGTAGTTCAACATTTGGTGGATTAAGGTCATGGTTGGCTTAGTTGATTTACTCTGCTAGAGGTGGGGTTAGGTGATTCAAGTATTTTAACCCTATAACCTCTAAGAGGGTTGCATGATGTGATGGGAAGTTTCTTAGAAGGTTGATAAATGAAAATTTTGTGAATATTTTCTTAAGATCCCCAGCTAGGTCATAAGGGTTGATAGGGCTTAAAGTGGGGTCAATTACATGGAGACATGTCTATGATACTCCATTTTTGGAGTTGTGCAAGGCTCTTGGGTTTCGTCATTCTAAACTAGTTCAACTAACCCTAATATCTTAGTTTCTTCCTTTATGCCCAACTAAGTGGGAGTGTTGGATTCTTTTTTGGGTGAGATACGGTTGTTGACCTTGATGTGAAGCGATTAGAAGAATCAAGTTGGTTTGAGGCATTGTTATGTTAATGTGCTTGGAAGGGATTTTGATCAAACAATCTATTGTAATTTTGAGGGGTGTTAGGTGCTTGATGGTCATGGTTTGGGATGTCTTACAGGTGGAGAAACATACCTGCAAATAGGTGTTGAAGCTCTTTGGGGAGTTTATAAATGAATTGATTATACTGCTAACATGTCTTTGTATCATGCTCCCTTGTCTTGCAAAAGGAACAAAACTTATTAGAATCAAAATCTCACGACCTTCAACATGGATCATATATGTTATTATCAAACAAGTAATTGATATGTTGCCTATTGTCTCTTTAGTTATAGTTGTTTCTTTGGGGGAAATCGATATCATTGATGTTTTGGCTCCCTTTGTTTGGATAATTTTTGCCTCTATTGTAGTTGTTGCTATTGTAACTTTGATTGTTATTTTCATTCCTAGTTGTTGGAGCATCTATGACCCCATCTATCGTAGTTCTTCAATTATTTTTTAGGATTTTAGGTGCAGAGGGGTTGTTGTCGTTGTTATTGTTATTGCTAAATGTGTTTTGATTAGTGTTCTAGCTCTAGTTCACCAACCTTCCATTAGTCATATTTTTCTTTCCAATATTAATGGTGAATTGGTTGATTCTTATGGTGCTCTTGAGAGCTTCCTCATAGGACTTGTAGTGGATTTTTTAGAGCTCCTCCCACATGTCCTTATTTAGGGCATCAAAGAAGATATCATAGATTTCCCTGTGGTCCATGTGTGGTATGCTTGATGAGGAGTAGAGCACTTGTCTCCACCTTGTTATAGAATGGGCCACTATTTCATTAGGATCTCGCTTAAGACTAAGGAATTCTTGGATTATGATCTTGACCAATTTGTTCATATCAAACACGGTGACAAACTCACCAATAAGTTGGTGAAAGGAATTGAATGACGCTTCAGGGAGTCTATAGTATCAGTTTAGCATGATTCTCTCTAGGGTCTTTGCAAAGATTCTAACAACCACTCCATCCCAAGGGAGGAGTTCATGAATAACCATGGTGTAAGCCTCAATTTGTAAGTTAGGGTATCCTTCTCTCTTGAATTTAGAGAGTTTTGGGAGAGGTCGTGGTAGTATCACATTTCCAATAACATGGTCCAAGGGGTCTTTTAGCTACTCAAGGTAGGTCCTTGAAAAGGGATCATGTGTAGATGGATGAATTCTCCAAAACATGAGCCCTATAGAAGGAGATTGGTGACCAGGTTGCATCTAGAAGGTAGGGTTTGATTGTTGAGGTCCTAAAAATTAAGTAGCTTTGGTAAACCATGTTTATGGAAGCTTGGTGGGGGCATGCATTCTAAATTTGAGTTGTGGGTACCCCACCAAGTTGGTATGTGCTCATGTGATCATAAGGCAGAGGTGGAGGAGGCACAATGCTTGCATTGTGCAAGTAGAAATTAACATATGGGGGTAACTAGGTTGCCTTTGCTTGGGTTTATCCCAAGCAATGACAAAGGGATGAGCATGGGGTCATTGCCTCAACGACCTTAGTCTTGTATTAGCTTCTATCGGGTTTTAGATCAACACCTCAACACCTCTAGCCTCAAGCATCTTAATTCATTGAACTAGGGTGGTGATAAGAGATTCGAGGTTTGCTTCACTTACTTGATTAGGATAATAACTCAACACCTTGGGGTGGATGTTGTGAGTTGGGATGGTGTGACTCGTTGGGAGGGGGTAAAACAATTCTATTTATTGCACTTTTAGGTTGGTCTTTAGATTGTACATGTTGTAGAGAGGCTTGATTATTTTGCTAAGCCATTACTAAGGCCTCTCTAGCCACCTAAGTGTTTTCTAGATCCTTCTCAAGGTGGTCCATCTCATTGTCAATTTTGGTCATTATGTCCCTATAGTTTGCAATATCAGGGCCTTGTCTATGGATTTCAGATCAAACCAAGCCTTGTTAGGCTCTTAAGCAATTAGGTCAAGGGTGAAGGATTATTTCTTGATGCTAGTCCCAAGAGGGGTTGTTGAAGATAATATAGTCTTGATTTGACTTTTCATTTTTCAGAGTTGGTATCCTCATAATTATACCTATTTCAAATAGGTGCCAAAGGATCAACATGGATGTAATAGTTAAAGGTATGTATGAGAGGTTCATTTGAAGGGACTTGCCCTTGAGGTCTCGCCTAACCCGACATATTAAAGGGTACCTTGGATACCACAAAATAAATGGGTGATGATGAAAAAGAGGAGGAAGATAAGATGAGATGAGGGAAAACATGAGATAACTTATCCTAGAAAGATTTGCTCTTCATATTAGGTTCAACAAAATATGTGTTCATCAAATCTAACTCACCACTACTGTGTACAAGTCGAAAGTGGGGAGGCACATGCATTGCTCATGTGTGGCTTTGCGTATGACTAGATCACTCCTGCTCATGTGCTAAGAGCAAGTGGAGTGGGGGAGTATCTAGAGGACTGCCTTGTTTTAGAGGGAGAAGTGTTCTAAATGTGTCTAAGGTTGGTGATATGAGTTGTTGTAGCATGGGTAAGTTGGGATTTTCCCTCGCGAACCTCTATAGAGGTGTTGATATGATGATTCTATGAGTGTTTATAGTAAGGACTTGTATAGCTTCAAGCTCTTGGCAAATGTTTTCCGAGAACAGGTTAAGGTGATAGGTTTCCACTTCAAACAACACATTAAGGTGTACTAAGATAATTATCCATTTTTATCATTCTTCAATTGTATTTGTTGGATTGTTTAAACCTTTTACTCCTTTATGAGTTTGGGTAGGGTAGGTTCTCCCTCAATTCCCTTAGAGTAGTTTCTATCCAATCTTATTTGATCCCAAGATACATGAGCATGAGAAGTTGAGTGTGATTGAGGCAAAGAGAGTGTAGGTGACAACTCTTTAGGAATGTGAGTTTGGAGGTTTTGGACTAATTGTCACTTGTTAAGGTTTTTGTGTGCTGCAGGTTTACTTGCTTGAATTCTCTTGTTTGATTAAAAGCTATGTTTGAGAGCCCTTGAATTAAATATGAGAGGTCTTAGGTTTTCTGTGAAAGTTTGTTTGAATACTTTTAATAAATTGAATGATGATAAAATAAATATTTGCAAACTAAACTAATATTGAAATGAGGACTACAAATCAGTTAATCTATGTTTCTTTTTTATATTGTTTGGATATATCTATTGCAAGTAAATCTAATCTAAATACTTGAAATCAAACTACATTTTTGTTTCGATTTTCTCTATTTTGTGTTTCTACAAGAAAATGAACGAAATAATCAACTATGACTACTTTTAGATTTTGTGTTGTAATAGTTCAAGAAAAGAATGACTATGCAGTTGTCTTCTAAAAGCTTTGATGTAAAATGAATTATTTTGTTGATTTTTAAATGAAATCTAATAATAAAATAATTTATCTAAACTAATAAATTACTCCCTACACTAAATTTGGAGCTTGTAGTTGAATGCTTATAATTCCAAAGCAATGTGGAGCTCTACTTAGCTAACTAATCTATTCTATTGTATGGAAAAAAAAATATTCTAATAAATAAATGCATGTAAATTAATCTCACACATTGGATATTAAAAACCCAAGATGCTGAGATTGTGTAGTTGTAGATGGCATGTATGTCCTTAGTGAGCTAAATTAATTCCTTTCTCTCTTCTCTTAGTTATGAAGACTCTCTTCTCTTAGTTATGAAGATTCAAGTTGATGGAGGAAAGATTGAAAACAAAAAGAAGAAAGTTTGAGGAGCAAAATACTAAACATAAGTGCTGCTATAATGGATGGCTATGTAGCTTGGAAGTTCTCAAATAAAAAACTTAGAGGTTGTAGAGAGGTTATAATGTGATAAGATTGTGCAAAAGTGGATTTTGGATGTATTCTCCCTTATCTTGGCACCCAAGCTTGTTGTTGTAGCTATGTGTGAGGACGTTGGAGCAAGAATTTCCAATAAGAAGCCAACAAAAAGACCTATGCAAATCCATTGGGAGGGATACAAATATGGCCATTTCCATAATTATGGTGGTTGACTGAAATATTTCTTATGTTGGGTGTAGGCAAGGACGAGTTAAACTCAAGTTAAAGAGCCAAAATTGGTGTAGAAATGACATAATCAAATAAATCATGTAGGCAAGATTTTAATTGTAAATCGTCCATTTTACCAATAAGGAATTGTTAGGATGATTTGACAAATCACTCGAGTGATTGGTGAATCCTCAGGGCAACTTGACCTAGAAAAATATAATTTCATAATTTAAGGGATAAAACACTAATTTTTGAAAGATGGCCAAGCACACGAGCATAATAAATGGTTAGCAAACATGAAAAGAAGGCAAGGGAGGGTCCTATGAGCTAACTTGGCCACTCCATCAAGTTTGGATAAGATGAGAGGAGGTAATTCACACCATATGGGTCATGTGCTAAATCATTAGATTATCATTAGACTACCATGTATGCTTGTATGGTTTTAGGCACTTGTAGTAACAAGGTGCCACATATTCAAAATCTAGAACTCACACATCATCTTATCATCTAGCCATAGATCTAAATGGCAATCCTCCAAGTGCCATATGAATTGAATCGCCTTGCATCTTTGTTTCACTTTGCTTTGTAGCACTTTCTCTTCTACTTCTCAAGGACACATGATATCCCCCTTCAGGGTAATTTCTTCGATAGATTTAGTAATTCTTCGATTTGATTTTGTGCCATCATCATTCTTAAATTGCTTAGACACTGTAAATCTTATTTTCTCTAGGCGATTTTCCTTAAATTCCTTAACTCTAGGTATAATCCTTGCATAGTTTGTGGCAATCTACTGCTTACATTGTCCACTCAAATTCTTGTCGACTTCTTACCCATCCTCTATGTTTTCCTCCTAATTATCATTATCCACGTTACTATGTTCTCTAGGTAATTATTCTATGACTCTTCTTGACACGATCTCAGTGTTCCATGCAATACACCATGATTTCTTCTTGACTTTCAAACCTCTGATGATAGATCATGTAGAGTGATCTAAAATGTTGATGACAAAAAATATACATTTTTATCTAGAAGCATTCAATTTCAATAGAAGATTCATTAAAATATTATATATTAATAAAATATCAAATGGTAAAATAATCTAAAATTCTTAATCTTAAAATGGTAGTAACAAGCATTATAATTAAAATTATAAAATTAAAAATCAATTTTCAAATATTAAAAATGCTACTATATAAGGGAGAGGGGCCAGTAGTTGCCCACCCTAACTTCACGCACATCAAGCTCATATTTCGACGATTTTTTTTGGGTTTCTCCGTATGCGCCCGAAGAGCTTAAAGCTATTCTTTCAGCTTCTGGGCACTTATACATTTCCCTATAGGACGCATTATGTGCACATGAGTCGAAAACGTGTCATTTCAACATGTAGCCCCATACATGCGCAACAATGTGCTAGTAATCGCTCGCCATCACATTTGTGCACTTGTCTTAATTTCATTGGTTAATTTATTGGAGTTGTGAACATGTATTGGTGCATTTGTGAACATGTACAAATATTGTGAACATGTATTGGTGCATTTGTGTTAATTTATTAGGTTGGTATTTTACATGTATTGGTTCCTTTTAAAATTTTAATTGAGGGGTCAAGTGCAAAAAACATAGTGGTTATTGGGACGTGGGCAACAACTGGTCCCTCTCCCTTAATTAGATGCCCTTAATTAGATGGCATATAGAACTAGAATATGGAGAGAGCAAATTGTAAGGGAAGTTATAGAGTGATGGGTATTACCTCCACCAAAAACCAATCATAAAAAGGCAGTTTAATGTTTATTAAACCAAGAGGGGTGAGAGTAAGTGGTTAATGAGAAGGGAAAGTAGTTAGCAGGCAGGCACTATTTATCCATACCATGTGACAGTTTTACCATGTACGAAATTTCCCATGTGGCGTAGAGGGAGGGACATGGATAATAATTAGGGAGTAAAGTTTGAATAAAAATTCCAAGGACAAACCTCCATGCTCAACATTGGGGTAGGTGCATGAACGGGTGTTACAATCAAAATGTTGTTGACGTGGAACAAGTAACAATTGCAATTGTACAGACGGCAACTAAATTTATCCTCCAAAATTAACTCAGGAGGCGGTGTGACTGTGTGTGTTTGTGTTTCCCCATGCCATGCTAGTCGGACTGTCTCAATCTCATCACCTCACACACCTTGGATCCCATTGACCAGCTCAAGGCCTGCTACAAAATTCATTTAAGCCCCCTCGCCCATGTGACCGGGGGGCTCCGTGTTGCCGACATTGCTGAGAAGGCAAAGTTGTTGAAAGCGAATCTGTGTGATTTTGTGTATCCGGCAGAACTCGTTTCCCGTGCAATCTGAAAAGCAGTTAACTGGAGTCGGGAAAAATGAAAATTTTATTAACAGTAAAGAGTAGCCGTACCTAACAAGTAACAGGCCTCCTTTTGCCTCGGGTCCTCGCCACGACCCTCCACCAGCCTAAATATATAAATTCTATATCTCCATTCTCCGCAATCCACGTGGACGACACCTCAGAATGGCGGCAATGGGCTCAGAACACGGCGAACGTCCCGACAACATGAATCTACGGTGGATCGATCTGCCACGATGGCAGGGGTAATGGGTACCGTCGATTGTTGGAGAGAGGAACAGACGGCAGAGATCAGGCAGGCATATGTGAGAAGGAATCTGGGCCGTGGGAGAAGCTTTTGGGAGTGACTTTTTGTAAGGGAGGGACAAGGAAAATTGTATTTGTGTGCAGCACAGCAGAGAGAGAGAGAAGGGGGGTGATGTGATGCAGGTTTATTCGCAGAGGCCGCGTGATTTGGGCAGAGTACTAGGCCATTTTTTATTTTATTGCTTTGGGTGTTGAATCGTCTGGAGAGGCTTTTCGAATGACCAGAGTTTCTGCCCGGTAGCTCTGTTGTGCATGTTTCTTGAGCTTGATATGACTGTGAATGGCTGCGTCATTTGTTTGGAAGGCGTGATTTGAGAAAAAGACAATCTTGGGGAGATTGGAACTGATCAGAGGCTTTTAGGTGATGGATAGTGCTTTTAGGAGGCCGAATTATGACAGAAAGTGGAAGAAATGCATGGGTTTTGGAGGGTGTGGTTTAGATTTGAGTAAGAGGTAGAAGTGATTGAGGAAGGGTGAGTTTTGTTTGGGATTTTCTATGGATAGAGGTAGAGAAAGTAGAAGGGGTGGAGGAGGAGGAGGAGGAGGTGGAGGTGGAGGTGGAGGTGCGGGGGCGGTATCTGGTCATGCGCCGTCACGTAGGAGGCCTAGAAGTGGGTTCAAGGATTCATCAGGTTGGAGGTTTTTATCTTTAAAGATCTCAGTTTTAGATGGTTTTTCAATTTGAGTTGGGTGAATTTGTCTCTGTATTGGCCCTGCACATGTTTTAATATTGTTTGTAGAATCTAATGGATGTTTTATTGTTTTTGCAGCGGTCTGTGAGGAGGAGGAAGGATTGAACGAGTCTCATGATTCTACAAGGCTACGGGAAAGATCTAGTAATACTATCAATAACAGTAATAATCATAAGAAGGAGAGAAGTAGTTTGTCTTCAAGCAAAAATAAGAGAAGGCGGCCTGGATTGCCTGAGCGGTTCCATAGCAGCGGCAGAGATAGAGATAGAGATAGAGATAATGAGGAAGTAGATGAAAGTAGTGAAGAGAGTCCAGTGGAAGAGGAAGAGGAGGATGATGATGAGCCCCCTCATCGTCCTCTCCCCAATCCTAGAAGGACAACAAAGTTTAAGTCGCAATGGAAGGTGAAGATCTCAGAGATTGGAAATGATCTGTGTTTCTGGGGAATTTAAGATTTGTTTGGATATGCATGCTTGGTATTTGGGTTGATATGGGTTGTGTGGTGGGTCGGATTTGTATGTACTATTGATGTTGGTGTTTGCTTCGTTTATGGGTTTGCTTGGGAATAACGAATCCTGCAGAATTTAACTTATTTCTATGTTGATTTGGAGATTGATTGCTTGAGGATTTGAGTTTTTGAGGTTTAGATTGGGCTTATGATATTTATTATTGATGGCAGTGGTGGCAATTAGGATTTGGGCTCGGATTTGGTCGAGGTCTGTATATTTTTTCAATAATGTTATTGGGTTATGGTTTTGCAGGTTTCCGAAGAAACGATTGGTGTTGGCCTTGATTCGGTACCTCGGAAAGCTCGGTCAGGTATAGTACCGCTGGCTGAAAGGAGGATGGACTGTAGCGAGAAAAAAAAAATGAATTGAATTTTGTGTTTTTCTGGGTCCAAAATGAATTGGATTGCTTGTTGGATGTGCAGCATCTGTGAAGAGGCCACATGATTCAACATCACCGGCAGTATTGTTAACATCAGTAGGAGTAGGAGTCTCAGATGCTAGTGCACATCGTCGCCAAAAGTCACCGTCTCCTGCTGGGCCAAGTGTGGTTCCGGCCTCTCCTTCGTCTTCAAATGCATCAGTGAAGCCTGGGAGGAGAATGGTCCGTTTGCTATCCATGGAGCTATTCATTTTCCTGCTTATTTAATTCAATCCTCAATAGATCCAAAATAGCATTTGCATTCCTCTGTTATGCAGACTTTTTATTGGTTTGACAGTCTTTATAAGTTTCTAATGCCTGCTGCATATTTGTCCATCTCTTCAGTGTGCTCTGAATTGAAGATAATCTTTGTTGACTTTTGGGTTGAGCAATTTTTTTTTTGTGATTCGATGGTGGGGATTTTTGTATTTTGCCATTTGATTAGTCTAATATTAACCTTTTCTTTTTTCCGCAGAAGCCAATTGGGACTAAGCCTCGCCCTTCGAAAATGATAAAGGTAATTGCGTTTGTCATATATTTAGGCAAATAAGGAAAATGTTGTTTAATAACTATTGCAGTGTTAATTTTCTTTTTGGGTGGTTGTGAATGTTGTTATGTATGTTGTGCATGCAGGTTTCCAACTCAATCTCTGAACGGGAAGTAGAAGTTGCCGAGGTGTTGTTTGGACTGACAAGGCAATTCCATAATCATCACCCAGCAGTAGAAAGCTATGCATATGCAAATGCAAATGCAAATGCATCCAAGCCTGATGCTAAGGATTCTTCAAATGATGGATCAGTTCCTCCTCCCATTTACAAAGTCTCTTCCCCATTACCCTCTTCTTCCGTTGTTTCTTCTCCTATTTCTACTTCCATTTCTCCTCCGCCATCATCTGCAGCATTGACATTACCACATCATTCCACCTCAGCTCCAACACCCCCGACGGGTACAGTCTTCAATTCCATCTTTCATATTCATGCTTCATTTCTTTTCTTTTCCAAAAGTTAATGATTAACAGGTGAAAACTATATGTTCAGCTCCCAAGAAGAAACGGCCTCGACCGGCAAAGCCAGAAGAAGCAAGCCCTGCGAGTATGATGAGGCCTCCAGTATCTGTCTCAGCCGCTTTGACAATGCCAAGTATTGCTTCTGGGGCAAGGAATGATACCGAGTCGGGCTATCAACACGCCAAAATGGAAATTTCTTCTGTAAAGTCGGAGCCTGATGCATTTTTTCCTGTGAGTAACCCCAAGGGAATCCCATCTGTGGCTGCTACAACTTGTGCATCTTCAATTTCTGCAAGTGCCAACCAAGTTTCCACTCCACTGGCGCCTTCAAATCAGAGTGATGGGTTCACTGCCAGCGAGAAGATAACAGCTGCTAAATATGCAGACTTGAAATCAATTACCAGTGAGAAGACATCAGAAGCTAAAATTCCAGATCTGAAAATGTCAACTGAGAAGATAGCAGATGGTCATAGTCCTGATTTGAAGTCAATTCCAAATGACAAGGCAGGAGCTAACAGTGCAGATGCCAAGTTTGGGACAAACGAGAATACAGTAGAACCTAAAGCGGTAGACACTCACTCAGCTGAAAAGAATCAATTTGATGCATCCGAAAATTTTAATAAGTCAATGCCTGATGTGTCGGAAGACCAACCTGATCAAATTGTGAAGAAAGAACTTGATGCGCCCGATACTGATTTGTCCTCATGTCCAGATAAGAAAATGGGGATTGCAAATATGTAAGATAGTCAATAGATTGTTTCAGATATTTCGTTGAAAGGCTTTAGTTTATGCATCATTCTCCATAGGAAACTAAGTTCTATATTTTTGTTTTAGCAGGCTTACTCAGACTCCCAAAACTGAAACCACTGTTGAGGAAAAGTTCAAGATTGATCTCATGGTGAAGTTTTTGTCCTATTGAGTACACCTTAGTCTGGTTTTCCCTGGTTTTCCTCTTAGTTAGCATAGTCCTGATTATTATATATTTGCTTTTTGTTGCAGGCACCTCCCGAAAAGTCTTCTTTTGATACAGACGATGACAGTGTACCTGATGCTGTCAGCAATGTTGCTACTGAAGTACCAGAAGGAACTGTAAGTTTCATTTGGATATGCATTATTCACGAAGTCATTGGATGACATGATGGTGGTGACAGTACATGCTAAGAATATATGAGTTTTCTTTTCCTTAGATGAACTTACATTGTTCTGGCTATAAAAGGGTTATAGGATACTGCAATGGCCAGGATAGTGTCTAGCTTTTGAATTTTCAGTTGAGAAAATATTATTCATTTATTGAAAAGGTCTATACGCGGGTGACTAACTCAGTGGTTTTGGTAACAGCGAGAAATTACCGTCATGTCAGAAGTCATGGCAGTCACAGTAAAGGAAGAAAGACAATCGAACAAGAGGGAAGAGGAGTTGAAGGTAGAAAAGGCAGAAAAGAAATATGACAAGAGAGATGAGGGAGGAGAGAAAGTCTTGGAGAAGGAGCATATTAAAGAACAGAAAGGAATTGATTTGCAATTGGATGGAGAAAATTTGGAGAACGTTTCAAATAAGCCTTTACCACAGAAGCAGAGCAGAACACCGATAAATGAGCCAAAAACAGAGAAAGAAGAAAAACCTGGTCAGAGAATCTCCTATGCTACATTACACTTTGTTAATATCTTCTACATTTGTAACTATGCCATTTCTTCTTGCAACAACTGACTTGAACATTTTCTGCTGATTTTTGTCTTTAGTTTCAGAAGCTGTGGTAGGAGCAAATGCTTGTGGCTCTTCAAGTGCAGTTACTTCAATGCCTATATCCATGACAGTTCCAGCCTGGCCTGGAGCCCTACCTCTTGGGTATGAGCATTTGCAATGACTATATAATTGCAATTTTTATTGCATGACCTCTGTCATCCAATTTTTGTATTGAAGCAAGTTGTCTTTTCTAAGACTGAGCCAGTAATTTTCTAGCAGGTATTATGCACCGGCTGCTGCTAATTGGGCTGGTGCTCCATCTCTTCCAGGAGTGTTGCCTATCGAAGGGGCCAATTCGACTCCTGCAATACAGGTACTAAGTAGCAGTCCAAATGAGAATTCTTTCTCAAGTTGGATATGGCAGTGATGAAACAGGGGATCTCCATCAATTTTGGTTTTGATTGGGCTTAAGTATTTATTTGTTAATATCTAAATGTCTAATAAAGAATGGTTGGTTATTTGTTATGTAGTGTTTGCTTTGGTTTACTGTCACTGAAAATTGGGTTTTATTATTTGTTGTTGATAATAAGAGATTATTCTAGCTTGAGTCTTATAGTGTGATTGATTTGGTTGAATGTGGCAGCCTCCCTATATTTTGCAGAAGGCTCGTCCATCCTGGAAGAGATGTGCCACTCATTCATACATAGCTCATTTTATTGAATGCCAACTACGAATGAATCGCCAACCTTTCTGGTCTCCTGCCAGTTTCTTTACCTCTAGACAATACAATTTGAATGCACCTTTGCCACCTTCATCTGAAATTATCAATTTGGGCAGTTCAGTATCAGGGACTGTTTCTGCTGCAACTGCTGGAGATAATGCATCAGTTGGCCGTGGCTTGGAGTCTATGCAGGACAAAAGCATTGGATCAACTCCTTTGAGTTCTAAGGAAAAGACTTCCAACTATGTGGATGCTAGAAGGAAGCAACCTTCACATCAGCAGGCAAACCCGCAGATAAGTTCCACTTTAATGCAGGTATAAGTTGTTGATGTATTGGTGTTCCTTTCCATGTTTCCTCCTTTGAATTGGAAGCAGCATTGCTGTCTCCTGCCTTTCCCATTTTTCTAAGCATTGTTTATACAAATTGTGTGCAGTCTGGACATGGTTTTGCTTTGTCTGCTTCACAGTCTGGAGCTGTAGGAGGAAACTCTAGCACTGCTGGAAGCACTGGTAATGTTGGCTCGTTAGTGAATAATGGTAGTGCAGCAGTAGAAGCTGTTCCAAGTTCTGGGGCTGGGCCAGCTAATAGCAACCTAACAGGCATGAGTGCAGATTACATGGCCATGTTTCAACAAGGTGGCTATCCCTTTTCTATTCCACATTTTGGGGCTCCCAATCACATTGGACAACAACAAGCAGCACAGTTTTTCAACACAACCAGTTATGCAACACAGTTATTGCATCCTCCACAACCCCAACCTCAACCTCAGTCTCAGCGGCAAGGCCCACAAAATCCTAGTACATCCAGTGGTTCATCATCATCACAGCAGCATAAACAGCAATTTCAAGGTTCACGGAATTTTTCATCTTCACAAAAGCAGCAGCAGCAGGGAACACCATCACCCTCTCCATCAAATTCTCAGCAGCAACACCATATGCCTATGACACAAGCTCGTCATATTGACCGGGAGGCCAACAACGAAGGAGATAGCCCCTCAACTGCTGATAGCAGACTTCCAGTATCTCAAAAGACTTTCTATAGCCCAGGGTCACCAACCAGCTCAAATTACAGTGCTACGCCCCCATCTTTACTTGGTCCAGGTCTGCCAATACAAGCTCAAGATTTAGCTCTATTTGCTCCTTCAGGAGGAAAGCATAATGGCAAGCAGCAGCAGCTGCTGCCACCACCACAAATTCAACATCAGGTAGCTTCAGGATACAACTTACAGCAGCATCAGCATCTTGGAAATGACCCAAATTTTCAAATGAGCTTGAAAAGCTTCGAGTTTACTCAATCTCAGGCTCAGGCAATTGCAGCAATGAACCGAAGTTCTGGTATTTATTGCTTTCCTCCTATGGCACAAGGCCATGCCATGCAACAAATGGCAGTCCAGGCTCAACAAAATGCAGTTCAACCTGGCACACAACCACAACATTCTGGGCAAATGCAGAGAACTCAAACCATTAGTACTGGTGATGGAAGAAATATCATTGATTCAATGAACAATGCTAGTGGTAGGGGGCGTGACGATGAACGGAAATCATCCATGAAGGGGGGAATTGGTCATTCACTGAATTTTTCTAGGTTTGAGACCGAGAATTCCACCAACATGCAGGGATCCCCTACAGATGGCAGCCTTCCTACTTCTCTTGTTACAAATAGCATTGACAGCATAAGTAGAACACTGAATGCTCTTCCTTCTACTGGAAATGGAAGCCGAAATTCTCGTCCTACTAGCAGTTCTTCCCAAGGCAGTCCCCATCTGCCCTCTACTCAACAGTTGAACCAGAATACAAAGCAAACTGCAAGCCGTGCTAAAACCATGCCTAGCCCAAATGTACTACCATCAGTAACTTCAGCACAGATCACACTGCCTAGTTATGGAGGAGATCGAACTCCACTAACTTCCAATCCCAGCAAATTTCCGTCATCTGTGCCCTATCCAAACCCAAATATGAAGCAGGGACAACAGTCTCCTCAGTGGAAATTGCCTCAAAGAACAGCCATGCCTTCAACTATGCCCAGTGCTGTTGGTGCTTCATCACAAGCTATTCATGCTGCAGAAATGAAAAGTTCCACTCAGCAAGGAAGGAACCAGCATAGCAATACCAATACAGGAGCTAGTGCAGTTTGCTCACCTCAAGCTTCATTTGTGACAAGCACAAAGAATTCTGGACAAACACCAATGAATCCAAAGAATAATTGTACCCCTATAGCAGCTCCAAAGTTGCCCTCATCAAATACTTCAGTAGTTGGATCTATTCCCATGTCTTCGTCCTCTCCAGTTTCAAAGTCTGTGGGGAGTCCTGCATCAAGGAGCCCAACTGGGAGCAAAGGATCCGTCTCACAACAGAAATCTGCGGTTTCTACCTCTAACAAAAAATCCTCTGTTTTGGGGCCTTCAAATGTATCTCAAAGTTCATCAGGGAAATCTGGACAGCAGCAATATCAGCAACAGTCAATGCCTGCAATGGCATCTGGGCAGCCAGTTGGTCTAAAGAACCAGCAGTATCAGCAGCAGCTTATTTTTTCACAGCCTCCGTATCTCCCACAACAGGCAATACAGCAATCCCAACATTCAGCTCAAACTGCTCATCAAGTGACAGGATTTCATCAAAAACAGCAAGTGCCTGGATCAAATTCTACACAACCAGCTTTCAACCATCTGCGTCAACAAGTAAGCCAACAGCAGCAAATGCAATTGGCTTCATCAGCATCATCTACTCCCAATATGTTTTTAGGACCTCCATTGACACTGGGTGGTGCCTCTGGTGGTTCTTCAAAAATCAATCCCGGTGGATCTCTCGGAGGGAATAGTAAAGGAAATCCCATTCTACATGCACAGTGTAGTGGTCAACAGCAACTGGGGAACCAACGTGCAATGTTGGCTTCTCCATATATGCAGGCTGTGTCGTCAAAGTCTTCAGATCAAAGAGTTGTGGCAGGTGAAAATCTTAATTTGGATTGAGTAATTCAATAAGTTATGGATACCATCTTCCTATCAAGTACTGACTGCTGCACTAATTTTGTGCAGATGTCTTAAGTCCAGAACCAATCAACGGAAATCGAATGCTATCAAACTCAGCTAATTTATGTACATCTGCTGGTCAGAACAGAAATCCTTTCAATACATCTCCTCAGGCAGCTTCTGTTCGTGTGCCTTCAGGAAGCCTCAAAAAATCAGAAGGCGGCAATGCTGTAGAAAGCTTGAACTCGGGTGGCCTCAGCCTGTCTATGGCACCATCCTCTAGCATTCGGACTAATACCGGACTGACAGGCAGTGGAAATGTTGGGCAAAATGCAAAAGCAACTGCTGTTAGTTCAGCTGGTATGCATTCAAATCAAATGCCTCCGATGTCTATCCACCAGTCTCCAGTTCCCTTAGCTGGAGGACCTGCAACAAGTGCTTCCCCTGGATTACATGGGCAAACAGCAGCAAGTGTGGTGCAACCTTAATGCAACATCCGTATCACAGTTTTGAATCAGTAAGAACCTGCAGCATCAATCCATGTTCTTGGTAGCAGCAGCTGAAGATTTTGTGCATGCCCATACATTTATCAAAGTGCCAAGGCTCTACAATATGTCTATTCTAGATCAACAAGTGCAAAATGGACTTAAAAGTAGAATCACTTTTTCTGCACATTGCATGCGCTCTATAAAGGTGTACCACCAAACGGTTGAAATCCACTCACTTGTATGCAAAAACCTTTGCTTCTATCATTTTTGTATTATAGCATCTGCTTAAAATGTACCAATCCAGTCTTCTCCATTGGATGTATCAAATCCATAAATATATTTTCACCATCTGTGATGTATGAATCCTTTTTTCCTTCTTACGATGGGAATATATGTTGGGTAGATAACAACCGGTTATTAAGATTTAGGGCCACTGACTCAGAGGAGGCCAGGGTTTCCATCAGAACCTGGATTTCTGAAATTTGGTGCTGCTTTTGTATATTTACACTTACAGGGATCCTCTGTAGCACTATTAAAAAAATTAATTTTTTTGAAAATTATTTGGTTTGGTTTTGATCAATGTTATGTGTCTTGCGCTTCTGATTCTTTACTATGAGTTTAGTGCACGATATCCTTGCACAGCTGTACTTCTCTTGTATATTAAAAGATCGCAGATGGGGAGTTTCTTTTCTTCTCAACAAATTCATTGTCTCCAAGATCAATATATGGCTTTAAATGTCCCGATAGGATTTAAGACATACTGGGTAATTAAACAGACTTTTTAGCATCTTACCTTCTATTGATGAAAAGAAGCAATTTTGACACTCAAGATGACATGATTAAAGTCCACTTGCCTGACAATAGTACCGAAGTTATTTTTGGCCAAGGTGGAAATGCTTCAGTGTCTTTTGCTGGGACGGCTGGATTTTGGGAGGGGACGGGTCCCTGTGGAACACTGATTTTTACCTACTGGCTCCATGGAGAGGGGCTAGCTAATCTGATAAAAATGTAGTATTCAATGCCAGTGATTCCCTATATTCTTTTGCATATGAATCCCCCAGATTTTAAATTGGTTGATTGCAGCAAATAAACTATTGCTTTTTGTATATATTTAAAGAATTGTTTAAACAAAGAATTGATATATTTTGTTGAATGAACTAAGAAATATACTCAAAAAGGACTTGTCTCCTGCATTTAATCCCCAACAGAGGACCTAACCAATGCCGGTCCTGTCTGGGTAGACAGCCCCTTCTCCCCGCCCCACTTGCCTCTACCTAATTGAATGAATACTGGCAGGAATCGTCTATCATGAGAATTGGAAGAGCCATAGGGAATACATCACTGCCTTACAATTCACTAGTAAACCAGTGTTTTCAACTATGCCTGTATCGTGTTGATATAGATCTGGAAAAGTCCCTTCCTAACAGAATAATTTAAATATGGGAGGGATTGATTGGGAACAGCCCATTGATTATGAAGATATTACCTTAGGGTGCATACTCTACCATGAGCATGGCCATCCAGCAAAGGGCATGTTCTTCCTAAGAGCCCAAAAAGCAAACACCTGCCTGAATCAACACAGAGCAGCAACCTCAGAAGCAACGATAAAGTGGCTTTCCCAAAGAGGAACAGCTGTACAAAAAAAAAGGCAAAGATTTAAAAATCAAGGATTACTTTGAGAGGGCATATGCTTGCAAAGGGCAGCCTTAGCAGGGAACAACTTAAAATCACAAACACCTTCTATGCTCTGGCCTCATAAGAAGACAACAACGTGGAAGATAACAAATTTGAACACAGCCAAAGGAGTCATCAAAAGCCATTCAGAACTGATTTGGGACCAGAGAACAGATAATCAGAAAATCTTCTTGCATGAAACTTCAATCAAAGGCTTTTCACATCAAACACCAATGCTACAAAGATTAATAACCAGATCAAGAATTTTCAAAGGGAAAGCAAAAGGCTCGGCCCAAGCTTAAGCCTTGATCCTACAACTCAAGCACTTCGTAAAAAAATGAAAACCAATATCAAGTGACCCAAAAAATCCCTAAAAGGAAGCACTAGAGAGCTCAGAAGAAAGACCGCATGTGTTGGCATGGATTCAAAAGAAACACTTGTGTAGATTCTTGGTGACTGTCCATGGTGGTAGCTCTAGAATGGTAATTAATTATGTTAGGCCAAAGACAAGTACACTCAGCAGGCCAGTGCAATATTGAAATCTGACAGATTTCAATGACTAGTTAATATCTTTGATTATGATAGAATTTTCAGTGGATTTTTTTTAAATTTCCAAAATTAATTATTTTTGTGTAGAATCCCTCAAAGTAATCTTTGGGCATCACTATTGTTAATGCTTAGATTTTGATATTGTCATTTTGTTGAATACCCAATTTTGGTAACAAACAAAATATTGAAAGGAATTTGGAAGTTGTTGGAATCCAAAGTCATGCTTCTTCAGTTGAATTTGTCAAGGTGAGCCCTTTTTTCATATAAATATTTGTCCAACACAAATCTGGAAATCATTTGGAAGTATCTCAATACAAAAACTGTTTTTTTCCAAATTCTTAACAAATTATACTCTTTTTTTAGAAAGCATAGCTAATATGGTCTGAACAATGTAACTACACTTCAACTTTCTGTAAACAGGATTTGATAGCAATGCAAGGAGGTTTGGCATCAAGGCCTAAACCAATTTTTTCTTTAATGTCAAAAGCACGAGCAGCATGAGCTTTTGGTTTACAAAGTATAAGCTAATTGTTTTCAGCATCACTTCCAACAATGTGTAGATTTCTATCTCTTAAATTTGCTCTGGTGCTTACCAATTATGATTTTGTTTGAGAAAACAAGGTTCATTAAAGTGATCAATCTTAACCGTATTGAGGTAGAGAGACAAAGTTGCTTTGGCTGGAAGCTATCAATTGACGGTTGCATTAGTTGATCATTATTATGCTACTGCTGATTGTGGCATTTGGGGACTACAGCATAATAGTTTTTGTTGTTTGGCTACTAAATTTATAAGGGGCATAAGTTGATATTAAATGTGATTTAACAGTTATTTGGAGAATTATATGTCAATAAAAGGACGTCCTGCGAAGTTGCTCCAATTAATGCAACAAACTTTGTGTTATTCTCTTCCAGTATCTGAAAATTCTTTAAGCAAATTGCTTGGTAAATTTCCATATCTTGTTGTTGCAGCTCTGAAAATATTGGACTAATGCCATGTAGGCAAATTTGAAAAATATTTAAACAATTTGCTAGATGTTATTTGAATCATACATTGTCTTAGTACTGTGTGGAAACAATGTGAATAAGCTTGAACTAGGATGAGTACGGAATGGAAAACCACCATGCAACAAAAAGGTCCTTGATTAACTTTGTCAGCAACATTCTGATCTCCATCTTCTCCTGGGAGTTTTGTGCACACCTTTGCCATGTGACTGTTAGCAACAACTCTCTTCCTCACCTTAGCATAAAGGAGACTCCCTCTCTGATCTACATCTTCTCTACTTAAAGCTTTTATTGGACTGTTAACAGTTCAATCTTTTAATATTTGGTTTTAAAATTATACTCTCCTTTCAGAAATCATAAATACAGTAATACTCCTTGCATACATGAAATTTTAGGGGAGTTTCCATCGGTGTATTATTTTTTCCATGAAAGCTGTTGGAGATTATGTTGCACTGAGTTAAGAGATTTACAAAGTGGCATGACCCATGAGTTCAGGCTTTTATTCCTCTATAAAATGTAGCTATTCTCTTGTTCTACTTGCCTGGTCCCTGCAATGTATTTCCCAGGGAATGCGCTGCTACTGCTATTTCTACTGCACCGGTGCTCCCATGGAATTAATTTATGTGAAATCTTTAAGTTTGGAATCTACTCCTGAAAATGTGGAACATCTATTTTATATATGGAAGAATGTAAAATGTTACTCGCAGTGGGGGGCTGGAGTTTTGTAATGCCTGTGGAGGCATTTAAGCAGTTTCTTTTCCCAAATGACAGCGTGCTTTTAAGGAAAAACAATTTCTAGTTCTCCAAAAGGGGAAGCAACAGTTTTTCCTGTGCAGTTGTTTAAACTTGAGTAGCAACACGAAAAAAAACAAAAAATTGACCCTGTTTTTGCATTTGGCTCCTAAATTTCCTCTGCAGCACGTCCTGAGAAAATTGCTCAAGCTCCTCTCAATGGGACTGTAGGTCAATATCCCAAGCAGCCCTTACTCCAAAAAGTTTTTGGGGAGAGATTTGCTTAAAATGGCTCTTCTACATTAGAGTTTGGGTGGGACTGCATGGGGAAGAATTATAATGGCTGTAACTCCCAGTACGGAATACATATCTTTAGAACAGGGAGGCCTGTGTAATTAGCTATATATAATTTGCAGTCTACTCTTCTCTATTGACAAGGTGATGTTACCACCAGAAATTAAAGTAAACAGTTGTCTCTTGCTATTTTTAAATCATACATGTACAAATATCTGTTATATTTTTTTTGGTATTTAAGATCTATTATTTGCTAGAACAAGATGCTCGGGTACATAGCTGGAAATTTACACCTCCTCCTAAGATATTTCTTTTGACGGAGCTACTTATGAAATGGTCCTCTAGAGCACTTCTATGGGACAAATTCTTCTGAAATGCCTATTTAGAACTTATTTTAGGAAGATCTTTTTAGTACAGACTTCCAAAGCATGTCAATTTGCCCTTGCTATCAGCGCTAACAGGTTTTCCATCCTTTTTCCAAGTGGAAGACTTGTATGTGGTACAGCTTAGAGTTTGACTGGATCCATTTTTTCAGTATTCTCTCTCAATAATTTTGGTCCTATTACAAGGGAACTTTTTCACATGTCAATGTTTATGACCATATAATAAGAATATGGAAAATCGAATTTCTACGCAAGGAAAAAGTTATTAAATCAGTCAGCTGGTAGCAGATATCAGTAGTTTTTCGTTCCTGTCTCTTTTTTATGGGATCGGCTAGACAAGTCGATCATATGCTTAGAAAAACAATTAAGCAGAAGATATCAGTTGCTCTTCATCTACCTTTAATGGGAGCCGTTTAACATCAAGTTAAAGTGCAATGCAATGATATATGCAGCCCAGGTGTAAGTGTAAAGTTGAGTGCACATACAGCTCATGCAAAATACTTGAATTTCAGCTCATGCAAAATACTTGAATTTCACTTTTTTGGTAGTTAAGGGATTATGTGGGTTTGATATAAAACCCTCCAAAAAAAATAAAAATAAAAATAAGAATTGGATTCAAATCTCTTAGCCTAGTGTATTAAGTTATAATTTTTTGGAAGTGAAAATGAATTAGGTTTGATTTTTGGATGATTTTGATGGATTGTTCTTCTTATTTATAACATTCCAACCAAAAGACTATTTCTAATTTAAATATATACTTATCATATTATAATCTACTTAAAAAAATAAAAATACAAATATCTATATAATCTAACTATTTCAAAAGCAAAATAAGCATACAAATATCTATATAATCCAACTATTTAAAAAAAAAAATCTCTTACAAAAATTTAGAACAAGTAAAAACAGGAAAATAGAGGTCAAATTGAGAGGTAAGCCATATTTTATCTTCCAAATGTCAAATTTGTATGCTTTTAAATAAGCATACTACCTACTCATTACAAGAGTCAAAATTTTTTATGTGGATTTTTTTGGGAAGTGGGCGTAGGCTGCCTTTCAAGGCTATATTGGTTATGACATTGTAAGGCCCACCTGACGGGGATGGGTTCATTATTTTTATTGTAAGACCAAGTTACGGCCTTTATAAGAATATAATGATTAGATATTTAAAGAGACAGGTGAAAGCGCAATTAGATATTTTTAAAAAAATGTCTCAAGAAATATTTTGCCCTTTTCATCTGTAAACATTTTGAGTGAGTCGTGGAAAATGTTTCCAGTTAGTTCAATAAAGTTTAAGAGACTTGGCAAAGATCGAGTCGTTTTGATTCTTCTTTTCGAGAAATTCTAATCAACATTTTGAGAGAGCTCATTCTTCAATTCTGGCGAAGGTAATCAAAAAATTTGCAGAGGATCAAAACGACAAAACTTCACAAATTCTAGTCCTGTTGAGGAGCTCGACGCTCACCAATTTAATTGGCGAAAGTTACGAGGTGAGGACTTTGAGTATAAATAATCAGAGAACAAATTAATTAAGAGAGATCTGTATAGACTTACATTTTCTGCCGAATCCTGTTACTTAGTCCAGAAGAAGTACATGCCAAAAATTACAGTTTTCGCCCGCGGAAACAGAGAACGAAGTACAAACAGTTAAATGAGTTGGGCTTATTTTACGGAGTTAATGAGTAGGGTTTCTTTTTCAAACATGCTCGTTTTAATGTCGTGTGGAGCCCCTCATCTAGTGTTTATTAAATCTTAAAAAGTAACAATAATACTGTCCTAGTGATTTAAAAAACAATACATTGGGTTTGATTTCCACTCAAATGTTAATGCATGATAACGTTTAATCATGTTGTGGGGCAAATATAATGATTAAACTTTAAATTAAAATTGGTTGAGTAAGATTGTGGTGCAATGAATTGAAATAATTAAGATGGATTAGGGTTTACTTTTGGTTTATGTTGACTATTGCAATGATTTGAGAGACAAAATATGGATTTGGATAAATTATTAGAGGCACGAGATGAAGATAACTAGAATAGTTTGTGCCCCTAATCTAGTCTAGTTGGTGCGGTCATGTCCGACTTGCATTATTCCATTTAGAGTGTATTGATCACAAAATCTTTTCCATTGTAAGAAACACCTTTGGGGGCCTGTTATGTACAAAGAGAAGAATATTTGACTTCCTTGATGATAGTCAGGCCTTAAGGATTAATTTAACAAGATTAGAACAAAGAGAGTAGAGACTATTGGATGTTTAGTAAACCACACCTAATGTAAACTAAGATTGACGTTGATTGATTATGTGATGTGTGTGATAGAATATATGAATGCAAGATACTAATAATATATAATGAAAGTGTCATAGGATGATGCCCTTAAATACACAACCCTAGACACACAATTTGAAACTTTGGCACACATGTCAATAGGTAATGACTATATCTCGAGATTGTGGGCTTTGGAATTTTGAATTTTGAATTTGGAGGACTAGATCACACTCACAATCTACTCTAGGAGATAAGACTGTAGGTGGGATTCAATCTAGGAACAAAAAAGTCTTGGGGCAATGGGTTAGTGTTGGTTTGAAGTAGATGATTTAACATAACATAGTGTTGTATTCAGGATTGGGGTTAGTGACTATGCCAAAAGTGAAAAATTATGTGCTATGACCATGCATTTACAACATCAATTCAAAGTGGTGTACAACAAGAGAGGAAAATGACAATGTATGCACTTTTCTCCTCTACACTTTACTCCCATTTTGGTGTGCATGAAAATCTAAGTGAATAGGCATGCCAGAGTAGAAATGAAAGAAATAACTATGATAAAAAGATATATAATTTCTAGAATTTAGAAATCTAAGCAACTAGAACAAGTGCATGCCTCCTTTGTCCTCCATATATATATATTGAACAAAAAGCACCATTTTGGGAAAACTACGCATAAATTGGAAATATAATTAGTAATAATATGCCACCTTAAATTATGTGTACTACATCGTACCTAAAAACCAAGGAGGATAGCAAATGAAATCTAAAAATTGTAATTGATAATTGAGCATGATATGTAAAAGAAACTAAGTAGAAAATGTGTAATTGAGTTATACTTACATATGTGCTTGATTAAAGTGTGTGTTGGGACATGTGTAAACGATGCCCCCAATTTAGCTCCCAATGAGAGCAAATGTGAGTGCATAGAACCTTCAAAAAACAACAATACCTTTCCTCCCATGTGACAAGATTGTTATGAACCCCCATTTTGTTATAGGTATTAGTTGTTAGTATTATATTGGGTGCATATGCTTTGTAAGTCACCCATATGGTAAATTAGAATAAAAGTATGTATCCCATGTGCATGGGGTAATGATGGTTGTCTTTAGCAAGACTCTTTATATTGTAATAACTTCTTGAGTGGAAGGTATCTTGGATATTTGTAATTGGAGTGTATGCTCTATAGGGAGGTTACACCCTCGAAGTGGCACAATGAAGATAATATAAAATATTCTATTGCTCTCTTTTTTGCATATATATATATATATATGCATTATCTTTATTTCTCTTGTCGATTCCTTACAATTGGTATTGAAGCTCTTTTTAGGACCATTTCTATAGTAGTATTATAACTATAAGGATTTATACGATTATCCACCATATGCTCTCACCTCACCCTCTTGGAATCTTGGTGATATTTTGCCTGAGATTTGCTCAAAATTTTCCCCTTGCAAGTAGGTTTTTTAATTTTCAGGTTAGAAACTTTGTGCCGAAGGTTTTCAAATATTATTAGAAGAGTTGTCATTCTTACCTAAGTTAGACTCCCCATAAAGGGTCTAGTGAAATGAGGAGCACTTTGACTTCAATACCTAGGCCTTAGGTAACCTTTGTATATGGCTGTGAGCTTTCACGTACCACCAAATATGTCAGAAGACCCCATAGGATATTTTAAAACCTAATCCTAGACAACCTTTAACTATTTGAAACTTGTGATGCATTGGCAAGTAGACAGCCCTAAGAAGTTACTCATGTTGTACCTCAAATATGGGATAATGGACCACAAGACTGATCTATCCCTTATAGTTGGTTGCTTTCAAAAATTGGGCTGACACTATTTATGAATGGAATCAATATATTTGTGAGCTCATAGACCAAACACACCTTGTAATCATTTCCTCTTATACCCTAATCTATATAGTTAGATTTGGGAATTGACAGTTGAGAGCTCCATTTTCAAGACTACACCTCATGCGAGACCCATCTATCACAATAAAGATGCTCTCTCTCTCTCTCTCTCTCTCTCTCTCTCTCTCTCCTAGCATATAGGAATGAAAAAGTGGTGTAAATGCATTTAAACCACTTCATAACTACCGGTTTCATAACCTCCCACTTAATGTGCAAACTCCCTTATTCAATGTCATTACAACCAATATACAAGTCAACTGAGAGAAAATAATTAATAAATAATTCACCCAACCACCCCATAGGCATCCATGTACCCATTTCAAAGGCATTGGAGACACATGAAGTACATAGGATCAGTAAGGTTAATATCACCTTAATCCTGACATGTTTGACCTTGGGGTTGAATGATTTAGATGTGGAAACAACTTTTCTATATGGGGATTTAAAGGAGGAGATCTACATGACACAACTAGAGCTTGTTGTTGGTGTTGTAAGGAGGACATAGTTTATAACATATCTCTCTATAGATGTAGGTTTTCAAACTAGTTTGTTCTCATTTATATGGGAAAAAAGTTTTCAATTGAATAATGTTCTTTTACACTAGATGAGATAGAGGACATGGGCCACATCCTTTATGTGAGTTTAATTAGAAGTATGTTGTGCTTTCCAGTAAACTATATATTGCCTAGGCAATGGAAGTCCTAAGTAGCTATAAGTCCACTTTGGACAGGGAGTATTGTATTGTAATGAAGAGGGTCTTTAGGTATCTTTGAGACACATCTAAGTGTTTGATTTTCTACTAGGGATGCCATAATTTGATCATGATGGTGGTGTAATAACATAAATTGAATGCCATGCAACTCTTTTATCATGTTTTGTACTCATTTAGTGTTCCCAATTACATGTGTTTTTACTCTTGTCTAACCTTATGTGTTGTGTTTCACTTTTTGTATGTGTTTAGACACTTGTGTAAGCATTGTTTATCCTTATCCATGATATGTTTATCCTCTCTCACCTAACATTTAATTTGTGTATGTCCCATTTCAAGTATGGTAGACCCTTGTTCCTTGGTTCCTTCACTTCGCACTCCATTTTGACCACAAAGACATGAAACCACTTCCATCCACTCTTGCTTGATCCCATCAACCTTCCCTAGAGATTTGATCTTTTTAGAATCAAAAGACATCCATGCTACTTGGCATGCTCCCTAGCAAAGTAGTAGTTCTATCTTGAGCTTATCTTGGCACCAAAATTAAATGCAAGGCTCATTAATGCTTGCCTACCTCATCCCTTGTGTCCATATAACCTTACAACCTCTAAAAATATATAAATAGACCATATTTCCTCTTATTTTAATAGCCTTGCAATCCATATTTCCACTAGTGCTTATAGTTTGAAACATTGGTTTCATTGTGCAAGTGCTCTCTTTTTCAAGTGCTATTGAATAGATTGCATTGGAGCTTGGAGTCATTTGAGTTTTTCTTATGCTTTTGAAGATTTCCTAGTCTATCCCTCTTGTGGATATTCTATACCTCTTTTCCCCTACATGTTGTTCATTTGTCCCTTCTCCATTTGAAGTCATCAAGCTCTCATTCCATCACCCTAAGTCTACATATTCCTTACCGTTGCATCCATCACCTCATCTAAACCCTTAGAATCCCCTCTAGTGCCTTTGTAATCCTTATTTTCCACCCCATTATGTGTCCACTCATCCCTTTATTATGCCTAGTTGTCTTGTACACCCAAGGTTTTGCTTTTCTTATCACCATCACCATTTTCCTAAGTTTTAACACATTTGTTTTCCATCTTGTTACATATGGATTTTTTTGGAATACCCACATGATGGCTAACTAAGGGAATCTCCTCTCTAACATTTTGTAATTATTCTTAGATAAAATATTCATATAAGTTACTTAGATCTAGAATAATGTAATGAAAATCAACCAAAACATTCACATTAAATACTTAGATCCACAATGCCCACATATAATAAATAGATCCGCACATATATAAAATGCCTGGAATAGATAATTTCATTCAAATAGTTCACTCAATGATTACAAGATTTACTGCTTCAGTTGTTTGTTGATAACAAAGATTACAATGATCACATATATATTTAGAAAAATACTTAGAATGTTGAAATGCCCAAACACTAGAATCCATTAAGCTTGAAGTGCATATGCAACCTTCACGTGAAGTTTCCCTTATGAATTGAAAAGAGTTTCATCCTCCAAACTCTAGGAAACGAATGGGTTATTTTTCCATTGATCTCTAAAACCTAAGGGTTGTTGTCGTTAGATTCGATAGGTGAACACAAGTGCTTGACACTACAAGGTTTGTTGAGATGATGTCTTGAAGATGACCCAAATTGATGAAGTAGCCTACCTTATATAGAGGTTGAAGGACTAGTGTGGGCTTAAAGTTTCTTGAATTTTTATCACATTCAAATTTGGGCCTATTAATGGTGTTTGTGGTTTGCTATAGTGTTGGGTGAGGTCCTCTATTTGAATGACAAGGTTTCATGAAAGAACATGCTAGAAGGTGGGGGTTTGAGGAAATGCTTGCCAAAAGGATATAATGGTTGGAGGGAGTGGGGTTTGGGGGTTGGAAATATTGAGTGCAAGGGAAATCAAAAGTTTGTGGGTCTACAAATAATAAGGGAGTTGGAGGCTAGGGATCAAGGTTTTAAGATGTCCAATACCAAAGGGGAAGCGATGAATGGAAGGAAGGTATGACAATATGAGAAAGTTTGAAATCCCACCTGGCAAGATGGAAAGTGACTTAGACATCCTCATACTTAGGATACAAGACATTGCACATTTCCATTTTGTAGGGTTTCTTCATTAAGTTTACTTGCAGGTCATTCATTGAAGGATCTATGCACTTCAAATAGTTTGGATAGACCAAAAAGTATTAAGTATCCCAAAATAGAGATTCTCTAAAAAATTGGAGTCATTTGGAGCAATAGATATGCACACCACTTATCTAGCAAGCCTAGTTAGAAATACTTGTAACCCCCAATGCCCCTTTGTCACATTTCAATAGTTGCATGCCCTAAGTTTTGGAAGAAGGTTTCTCCAACCTTATAGTCTCTATACAAGTCACCACTTTTAGTTTTGATGAGGTGAATGCGTTCATTTTTCTCTTTTCTCTCTCTATCCACAAGCTTAACATAGTGTGTTTTTGTATTTGTTTCTTTTTTTGTTGTGTCATAGGTGTTTGAACTAATTGCATAGACTGTACACTTGAGGAACTAGATTCCCTAAAATTTTGGGGCCATTTGGAGCAACTGATTTATGGATAAGGGGTGGGTCTATCCTATCCCAATTGGACATATGTGCTAGTCCTAGTGTCCCTTTTGTGGAGGACTCATCTATTATCTTCTAGATTTGAACCATAGCTTCCTAAGAACTTCATAAGGTCGTACAACCTTTGACATTCACGTTCCAAGTGCATTTAGATTATCTATTTTATAGTTACTTTTCCTAATCTTAGTCTATGTTTGCATGTTTACAAGTTCATGTTTCCATTTCCAAGTTTCCATTTCTAGTTGTCTTTGTTGTTGTGTTGTTTACTTCAGCTATAGTGCTTGTTATCTTAGTTTTAGTGTAAGCTAAGTTGAATCTAAAGTGTTTAATTTGAACTATATTAACAAACATACATGTTAGAAAGAACATTGTTAGCTAACTTAGGGCTTCTTCACTATCTACAACTAAGAAGGGTTATTTTTGTTCTTTCAAGTAGATATATAGGGATTCATGGATTTTGATTGAGTAAGGTGATTTGGATAGCAAGATATCTATTTGTGGGTATGTGTTTACCCTGTTTAATGGTGTGACAAGATGGATGCACAAGAGATAGGTTGTGGTTGCTCTTTCCACTATAAAGATAGAGTATATGGTAGCTACTCATGCTTGTAAGGAGGAAATTTGACTTCTTGGAGTGTATTTAGATATCAAGTTGAATCAAGATTTGGTGTGATAGTGAGAGTTCTACTAGGATAGTAAAGAACCTTATCTTTCATATGCAAATGAAGCACATTGAAGTGTAATATTTGAATGTTGTAGTTGCTTTGATAAAGCTTGCAGGTATATAGAAGTTCAAATGGTGTAGGATGGCTATGGGGATGTCTCCATTCTACACTAAGTTTATTTTATTTATGTTTGGCCTCTTATGCAATATATACAACAAGTGGGAGAATGTTGAAAACGGTGTTGTATGCCTTGAACAAAATATTTGATATTTTGTAAAGTTGTGACCCATCTCAAAATGGGATGCCGCACTTTGGGGTGTAATATTTTCCTTGGTAGTTATTGTATGGGACATTGGAAATGCATTTAATATTGGGGGACATGTTTTAGTGAGGACATGGATTAATGAACTCATAATTTAATGTGTTAGGCACATTGGAGAAATGCATTTCATTGTTATATGTTTTATAAAAAACATTTAATTTGGGATAACTTAAAGACAAGTTATCTTGTGAACTTGGATTGGAGACAACATTTGGGTTGTCTTGGAGGTTGTAATGACTCTTGGTCTTCGAGTCAAACTTGGGCACCCATCTTAGGAGTGTCACCTGGGTGCATTAATCAAAAGTGACTAGAAAAATTAGTAAGTTTTTCATTCTTGTTACTCTCTTGCCTATAAATAAAAGGCTTGGGATAGAGGTTAGACATCATCTTATATATGCTTATTGTGTTCATGAAGATTTTTGTATGCACTTGGAGGCTTGATTTTCTTGTTGAGAGATCTTGAGGAACATGGAGTGGGATATGTGGATCTCATTAGGAATTGGATACACCTAGAAAGAGGAGGGAGAAGAGACATCAATAAGTAAATCATCATAGACACCCAATCATTACCAACCAAATCAATTAGCAATATCATCATGAGGGTATGATTTAGTGGAAATGAGTCTACCATGGTGGATAGCACACAAAGGAATATCATTGTGAATCAAATTCCATACATCCATTATGAAAGAAGATAAAGTAGAATCCATATAAAGTTCAGGTCTAAATTAGAGATAGGAAAATTCAAAAAATCAAAAATGAAAAAATAGAAAATTCTACCCTAAAAGATAAGTGTGCAAGTTATGGGGGCACCAAAATGTAGTGAAATTAAATAACCCTAAAGTAATCTAGATAGTCTAGTCTAATGATTAAACTTTAAATTAAAATTAGTTGAGGTTGATTAATGAGGCTAATTTAGCTAGGTAAGACTAAGATATATAAATGAGTTGAAATAATTGAGATGGATTAGGGTTTACCGAGAAATTATTGTCATGTTGATGTTGACTACTTTAACACTATGGTAGATTGTTGAGAAATATAATCTAAAATTATATAAGTGATTAGAGACTTGAGACAAAGATAGCCAAAGATTTTTAGGACCTAGGACTAGATTACACCTATGATCTAGTCCACTTGGTCACTTCTAATTTTTGTGATTCTATCTAGAGTCTATGTTGATCACAAAATTCTATTCGCCACTGAGTGTACTTGCATTTAAGGAACAATGGTGCCAAGGAACACCTTTGGGGGCCTTCTATGTATAGATGGAAGAATGTTTGATTGCCTCAAGTGATGATAGTCAAGCATCAAGGATTGATTTAACAAGATTGAAATAGAAAGAACAAAGAATGTTGGACGTTGAGCAAATTCCTATAAATCATACCTGATGCAAACTGGGATTGATGCCAATTGATTATGTGAATGCAAAATACTGATAATTGACAATATAAATATCCTAGGATGATCTCCTTGAATACACAATCCTAGCCACACAATTTGAAACTTTTAGTGCACACATCGAAGAGTAATGTTTGACTATATGTTAGGGGATTGCCAGCTTTGGAATTAGGAATTTTGAGTTATAAATATAAAGGAATAGATAATATTTGCAATCTAGTTCTAGGGATGACATCTCAAGGTTGATCTAGTCCAAGAAAGAAAAAGCCCTAGGAACTAGAACAATGTTGGTCTAAAGTGGAGGATTTAA
The DNA here is from genome assembly GCA_027924645.1 of Cunninghamia lanceolata. Classification (NCBI taxonomy): domain Eukaryota; kingdom Viridiplantae; phylum Streptophyta; class Pinopsida; order Cupressales; family Cupressaceae; genus Cunninghamia; species Cunninghamia lanceolata. The sequence goes on from BSBN01000610.1 coordinate 2,829,946, forward strand.
CATAATAATGTTGGATTCAATATTAGGGTCAGTGAGTGTGTCAAAAGAGATAAATTATGTGCCAAGACCATGCATTCACAAGATTCATTCAAAGTGGCACAACTGAGAGAGGAAAAGGGTTATGCAGTTTTCTCTTCTAATATTGTCCTAGTCATTAAAATAACATAAGATTTGGCTTGATTTCCACTTAAACATTAATCAGAATAATAACACCGTATCATGTAAAGCTTTCTTCTCATTCTAGAATTAAAAATTGGCTCAACAAACCACAAACAAGTACTATTACTATATTTCACAATTATAATAAGCATAATAAGTTCTTCCATTGTAAACAAATTATGTAAGGTTAATACTTTCCTTCTAGTTTACAATTATAATTTGTTATGCTGAAGCAAAGATACTATTGTTTATATAAATAATATCATAAAATTCTGTACATGAATAAGTAGCAAAAATGGAGACCCAAATTCTATTGGGTTAATATAAAGAATGAAAAGCGACACTATGTATGACAATAGACCAACCAAATTTATATTGTATAAATTGAAAAGCTAATTTTTTTTAATAAAAATAAATATTTAATCTAGATTCTTAACTTTTAGATGGCAACTCGACTGGTTCAACCTTACAAAATTTTATGAAATCAATTTTTAATTCTTCTCTAAAGGCAGAGATATTGTAATTAAGAAAGTTTCTTGTCTGGCTATTCTTGACTTGCATGCAGTTCAATGCTCAATGAATTTTTTTTTTCTTTTTTAAAATTGAAGGACTTTTTTATGTAGATTGGTAAGGCTGCTTCTAAGATTCCCAGAATTCAGTCATCTGTAAGTTCATTATATTATTAATTTGTTTCTGTACAAGTTTACATTTTCTCAAGATGGAAGAATTTTTCTTACAAGATTAAAGAAAAAATCACCAAGCTGGCATAGAGAAGATTCTGAGCCAGTCATTTACATTAATTATTTGACATGTTAGCTTTTCCAGTGAATATATAAACCTTGTGACATATTAGAACGACTTTATGCATTTGGAAATTGTGTAATCTAAGCAATGTGCAGACAAGTTTACCAGAAACTGCATGGTTGTCATCATTCAGTGGAAGACTAGTTTATTATTGGTGTGTTGACAGATTATGAGGAAATAATTCCTGTTCAAAATAGTGGCAATTGAAGACTCTGTAATGGGCAAGTCCAATCTTCTTTGTAGGTATTCTTGGAATGAATTTAATACCTAGTCAAAGGTGAAAACAGATGTGGAGTTTCAGACCCAAATGATAAAAAATCTACTGGCTCAGATTTGGGAGACATATTAACTATATACTGCAGATCTTGACTTGAAGAGTTTAAGAAGGAACAGCTTAAGCAGCTTATTCTTTTGCTTTTACTGTTTTCTGAAGTATTTTTTTTTGGAGTTAAGTGAACAATTTTTCTATAATGATTTGTCATCTGGATTTGTTAATGGTGGAGGGAGTTGACTGGACTGGTAATTTGAGCATTTGTTTCTGTTAATTTTGTTTAGCATGGGCATTTTGAGGTGCCTGGTCAATGGCCATTTTTGGTCATATTCTCAAAGGAAAAAAGTATGAAATGATTTAACTTTTCCTTAAGGTACTGTACATGTAAAAGATTACCACTGGATTGTATAAGGGATTGTATAAGGATGTTTATTACCAGTGATAAATTTAAAGGATTTTTTTCAATAAAAACATCAGTTTATACTTTTGAAAAGGGGAGAGGCTATGATTCAGCAAGGGACAATGATGTAATATGTGATAATAATTAATTAAAAGTATAATTTAATATTGATTCTTATAATTATAATAAAAATGTTTTTTTTTGGTTTTAAATTAAGAATCAAAATGAAAAATTTTGTATTACAAATATATTATAAAAAGATTTATTCTTTTTATAAATAAAATATTATTAATGTATATTATGAGTATTATGAAATATATAAATATTTATAGTATATATAATTAATCAAAGATGTTGACATGACATAATTTTTATTCTCAATTTAGAAAAATTAAAAAGTACAATAATATTAAAACAGTAATTAATAGGTTTATAATAAATATTTTACACACTTGTCAATTATAATAACTAAGAAATAAAAGTAAGTAATATAATATTTAAATGGTGATGTGACTTTTTATGAGTTAAGTCACCATAACATTGATAATAAATATTTAACTTTTGATTTTTGTATTGTATTATTAAAATGTCAAGAATAATACTTTTTTGATCTATCCTTATGTTATAATAAGAATTTAACTTTTTAATTTAATACTCTTTAAAATAAATGACATTTCTAATATTTTACTTTGTCAACAATAAAAAAATAAAATAGATGATTTTTTTTTGACTAGTTGAAAAGTAATAAAATATACATCACGATAATTATTCTTTATGTAAGAAGTAATAAGTTAAAACAATAACCATGTTTGATTCTTAAAAACACTTAAATGACTTGAACTAAATAGTAAAAGCTTATTCAACACATCTAGCACTTGGGTTTAATTATATGATATTACAATATCTAAGGAAAATAGTTTATCTTTAAGTTTAATTTAGGTTAATTTAATAAGATGTATACAAATAAGCATAATTAATTTAGATAATGATTGGATAATTTTAGGGTATTTATTTTCTAAATTAATTGTTTTTTATTAGATAAGTGGGAAAACCAAGGTCCACGCCCTTTACAAAAGCAGCTCAAAGGAAAAACCAAAACAGGTCCTAATTGGGCACCATCAACGAACAAACAACACTAAAACATGAGAGAAACAAAGCTAAAGACAACTAAAAAAAGATCGACCAAGAGACTAACCCTTGAGGGTAGAGATATCCCCCTAGTCCTCCAAAAGAACTTATACAAGTCCTCATTAGATTTTCTCTTCTTCACCTTTTCCAAATTAGGGTTGGTTCTCATATGCTTCTTCTTCTTAGCTGACTGCAACAAAGAGAGTGGTGGCTAACCTGTGAATTGCTTTGGTACTAAATTGAATCATTTTGTTACATTGTTTTCCAAGAGGTTCATTTTTTCCTATAGAGCAATCAGCTTGAGGGCACTGGCTTGACACAAAGAGAAATCTTTTAGTTTCCCTTCACTATTGGTAGGCAACTACAAACCCTCAGTGGACTCTGACTTAGTATAAGGGGCATTCATTTCCTCAAAAAGATTGTTCCCCTCCCAATTAATTTTTTAGCAAGAGAATTCTCTAACAAATTATCTTTAAGACCCCCTTCCTCGAAGTCAAAATTCCTCTCCAAATCCTCTTTTAAATCCTCACTAGACAACTCAATCTCTACCAAATTAGGAGGTTTCGTTCTAGCCAACCTATTAGATCCTCTCACACCCATAGCAGAATTTTTGTTACTTTCAAGTCCCGGGCCCTTTTCAACTATAGTGACCACCTGTTTGGACTTGTCCTCTTTGGTTTTGAACATAAATTTCCCTACAAATTTACTATCCCCAATTAGAACCAATTCCTTTGAATTCCTGATAGCCATTTTACTATTTGGTTTATCATCAACAACCATAGTTTTCCTTTTTTCCCCTTTCATTTTCTTATCATTAGGAATAGTTTTCTATTTGGCAAGAGGGGTGGTGTTAATCTTCAATGAACACAAGCTTGAGGCAACCCCCTCCTCCATAACAAAAACTTTAGAAGTAGACCTTTTGCCAGGGAAGGGGTGTCATGAGTAGGGTCTTCCCCCTTAGAAACATGGGTCTTCTTACTCGTAGAGAGGGGAAATTTCTTTAGGCCAGGGGTGGAAGTCTTCCTGGAACTACAGGTGTAGACACCTAAAAATGACCATTGCATTATATCACCTTGCATACATCAGATACTTCCAAATCACTTGCATCCACTGTTAATTAAGTAATCTAATTATTTAATTAATCTCATCAATTTCTTCTAATTCTCTTAATTCCAACATTAATTGAATAAATTCTATTTATTTAATTAATTTCATCAAATTCCACTTTATTCTTCTAAAATTAAATAATTTTAATTATTTAATTAAATTAAATTATCCTCTTCCAATCTTCAAATCCACATTAATTAAATAAATCAATTATTTAATATAATTCATCATTCAAATTTCCTCTTATCCATGTAATTAAATAATTTTAATTGTTTATTTAATCAAATATTCCTCCAAATTTATTTAAGTTGACTATTATTTTCTAAAAATAAATAAAATCAATATTTTATTTATATCTTATCTTTTATCTTATCATGCACAATTAATTAAATAAATTTATTTATTTAATTTCAAAATATCTTGAATTATCTTCCAAAAATAATCTTATTCTTCCATGCATAATAAATTAAATAAATTTATTTATTTAATTTCACAATTATCTTCCAATTCTTCTAAAAATATCATTTTCTTCTATGTGCACATTCAGTCTTATTTTTAGAAATTTAAAAAGTAAATCTAAAGTTGAGTTAATTGGTTTTAAGTCTTATTATTTTTATCAACTCATAAATTATAAAAAAACATTCTAATTTTATGAAATCAAATCCTATCTTTATCTCAAAAAGCAATTAACTCAATAAAGCAACTTTAAAATATTCTTTAAAAATGACACATGTCGTGTGCACGTTCATCATGAAGTCTTGATTTATCTCAACCATCCATTTCATTGAATTATCTACACCGATGATCGATCTTCCTTGAGATCTATATATACCCCCTTCATTGCATAAAAAATCCTCTTCAATCATTCAACTTTTGAGCACTCTTCGATTATTTAAACTTTGGCATTCTTAAGCGCTTTGAACATTCATCGTATCATTGAGCACATATCGTATCTTTGAGCACTTATCTACATCCACTTGTTGCAACCATGGGTACACGACGTATTGAGCAATCCACATAAATCCAAGAGATCAATATAATCTAGGTGATAGCTTTCAATTATTAATTACATTATTCATTGATTTGGTTATCTCTTAGATCAATCTTTTGATGTTATAGGATTGAGTTTATTATCATTGTTTTGATTTATCCTAAGCTTGATTTTACCTATACACATTCTAGCATGCCCGGTGGCACCCACTAACCTTTGTTTTTCTTTAAAAAAATAGATTTTTTGAAGTATAGTACAGAAAAGCGCAAACATGACACAAAAAAAACACATGTGAGCAACAATTGTAGACACCTAAAAGTGTCATCAGATTGCAAAACACTAATCTCTTCCACATTTATCTATTTTCCCCTAATTTTCCTTTATGGTTAAATAATTAATTTTAATTGATTAATTATTTAATTATTCACTATCCCCTTTCCCCTTGCATTTATTTAAATTATAAGGGCTTATCCTAATTGAAGAGGTCTCACCTATTTAATTTAATCACTTCACATTATCCCCCTTCTCAAATAAATTAAATAAATGAACCCAATTTATTTAATTTAAAAACATTCTCCACCTCATCACATTCTTGAATTTTAAATTCAATTTTGTTCTCTAATGGCTAGGAACTCTAATCAATTACACCCCTTCATTTGGATCGAAAGTCAACATTGAATCTAAACCCTCCATTCAAACAGGTTCCTCTATAAAACACCTTTTCTAGCTCATTTTCATCTCTCTTAGTTTTTGATCTCTTGATCTTATAATTATCTTAGTTTTTGCTCTCTAGACATCTCTTAGTTCATTTTTCATGTCTTTTAAGCTCTTGAATCTCTTTCTCTCCAATATCTTGCCACTTTCACCCATTGGAGCTTCTCAAGATTGTGCAAAATCTGCAAATCTGAGAACATTATGGAATGGAGGAGAACAATGAAGATTAGTCAAGTTGTAGCTTAGATTAGTTCATTTTCGGTTTGTTTGATTGTTTTCTAGGCTTGTTTGCACTTCATTGCAGTTAGGGTTTTGCTGTAATTTAATTTCTACATGTTTGAAAGTTTAAATCATAGCGACAATAGTAAAGTGCCTTTACACTGATTTGAAGTGCCTTTGGTACAAAAACATGCATTTGCACCGTATTAAAGCACATTTGCACCGTATTAAAGTGCATCTAGTACAAAAATGTGCATCTGCACTAATTTAAACTACCTCTGGTACAAAAATGCGCATTTGCACTGATTTAAAGCCCTCTGGTACAAAAACGCGCATCTGCACTGATTTGAAGCGCTTTTGGTCTATTTTGAGAAAAAAATGCATATGCACAACATTTAAGCACATTTGGTCTGATTTGAAGCGCATATGGGCAACAATTAAGTGCATTTGGTCTGACTTGAAGTGCATATGGGCAACAGTAAGGCACTTTTGGCTGTGATAACAAACCTGCAAACTTAAAAACCTCATAACTTGCTCAAAACTTAACAAAATTTGACGATTTTATTTTTAACATTGCTTAGAAAATCATAAGGAATCCATTGGTGATTTTCAATCTTTTGTATCTCATCATAATTATCACAATTTTTCTAGATTTCACTTTGGTTTTCTAGGGTTTCTGACTTATTGATAGGGTTTTGATTAGATTTCTGACATCTTGCTGATTTCTTTGGAACTAATATCACTTGTTGCAACATCTTATCACTCATCAAAGATCAAGAAGGGTTTCTAACATATGTTTGCAGGACATTTGTCAAAGATATCGAATCTTTTTCATACTAAGTCTTAGAAACACTTCAATTTCTTAAAGGAAATCTATATCTATCATTTGCAATCTTGTGTGGTTAGGTAGTTGCACTTAGTTATTTTTCTTACTAAATAGGATAAATGAACATGTGTATGCTGTTCTTGTAAGGTGATAGGTAAATGCTCTCCCCTTGTAAAAATTTGGGTGATCAAAAAACCAAACTCATCTATCTTTTACTTTCAGTTTATCCTTTAGAAGGGCCTCCTTTTGGATTGCATTTCATCCAAAAGGGATGATCCTAAGCGGATCTTTCCTTTGGACCACTATATAAATTGGTTGAGGTGAAAGCCAAGTCCTAAACAACATTAGCCTTTGCCATACGGTGCCAAGTCAAAAGGAATTGTACGTAACACTCTTGTGAAAGAAATTTTACACTTGTGTAGGGTATATTGCATTCCTAGTAAAGTTGGTAAAAGCTTTTAGTAGCTTGTCGGATGCTCGCAAGGTGTTGGTCTCCCAAAGTAACTAAAAACCACATAGCTAGTGACTAACCGATCCACCTCTGAACATTGCGGTAATTTTCAATGCAAGGGCATAGAAGGTTTTACCCCCAAGATTACTCACCATAAGGCTCCCTTGAGATGAGATAGAAATCACCAGCTTAGCATAAGCTACTTGTAGTTTTCCGTTGAAAGGGTGATTGGGTCATCCTTTCAGTTCTGGAGGTCCCTATCTATCCTCTCTCGCTATAGACACCTAAAAGTGTCCTCAGATTGTAAAACCCTAATCTTTTCCATATTCTACTATTTTCCCTTAATTTTCCTCTATGGTTAAATAATTTATTTTAATTGATTAATTATTTAATTACTCATTACCCCTTGCCCCCTTTAATTTAAACAAATAAACATTTATTTAAATTAAAAGGCCTTATCCTAATTGAATAGGTTCCACCTATTTAATTTAATCATCTCACATTATTCCCCTTCTCAAATAAATTAAGTAAATGAACCTAATTTATTTAATTTAAAAATCATTCTCCACCTCACAATTTCTCCCAATTTTAATTTCAATTTTGTCCTTTAGTGGTGAGAAAACCCTAACTAATCTCAACCCTCCATTTGCATCTAAAGTCAACACTCAATCCTAGCCCTCTGTTTGAACAAGCTCTTCTATTAAACCACTCATTTAGCTTCATTTTGACCTCTTAAGACATCCCTCTTAGAAGACATTTTCTTGGCTCTGAATCCACTATAACTCTCCAATATCTTGTTAATCACACACATGAGCTTCTCAAGATGGTTGCATGAATCTACAAATTTGAGAACAATAATACAAGATGGAGGAGAACAATGAAGATTAGTCAATATTAGCTTAGATTCTTAGTTTATTTTTGTTTGTTTGATTGGTTTTCTAAGCTAGATTGCACTTCATTACAGTTAAAGGGTTTAGTTAGTTTTCTATTTTTGACATTAAACTTGATTTTTCCCTAGCAACAACTGGTGAACTTGACATGAACGGCCGTACATTTCACGAATTTTGAGTTTTCTGAATTTGTAGGTCTGTCGACACATAAGCTACTAAGTATGATGCTTGCACTACTTCATGTAACACTTGAGTCGTATGGCGTGACATTTCTGTGGAGTCTGCAATGCATTGGAAGGATTCTACGATGCCTGCGACTGTGTCTAGGGTAAAACTCTGATATTTTGTTATTTTGAGCCTAACCCATTTTGTTTTTGTAGGATTCTAACCTATTTTTGATGCTCTGTGTGGTGTTAATTCTCTGGTTCATGTTAGTTAACTTATTGGGAATTTTTTAGAGCATTAGGGTTTCACATTTCAAGGGTTTTACCTAGGGTTTCTTATAAGCTTGTTTAAATATTTGGGTATATCTTGTGTATGTCTAAAAGTTCATCATCTTTCTAGCATCCAAGAGATGACCTTACAACCCTAGGGTTTAGCATTTATCTCTCAAGTACGTTTTTTATGCATTATTAGGGTTTTTTATGCTAATTTGTGTTTGCAGAGACTCTTCCCTATACAATGCCTTTGTAGTTTTCTACACCGCTTGCACAATTAGGGTTTTTTACTAACATTTACAGGAAGGGGGCGACACCTGCGTGGTTCTGTGGGTCACCTGTGTAACTTTCTACATTGCCTGTGCCTATGTGATGCTTGCGTCGCTCTTTGTGACGCTTCAACCTCTTTTTACACCACCTGCGCCTGTGTGACATTTACGTGGCTCTGTGTGACGCTTCAGCCTCTTTTTGCACCACCTGTGCATGTGTGACATCTACATGGCTCTGTGCGACGCTTCAGCCTCTTTTTGCACTACCTGCACCTGTGTAATGTCTGTGTGGTTCTTTGCAATGCCTCAGCCTCTTTCTGCAACACATGAATTCGGTATTGAAAAATAAAGGGTTTTCTTTAGTATTTTCCATTTGGGTTTTTCTATTTTTGTAGCAAACTTAGGGGTTTTCTCTCTATTACTGATATCTGTTGGCAACTTGTGGCATTAGAGGGAAATCTTTATTCAAATCACTAACTTGTTTTTTAGGGTTTAGTTTATTTCATGCATGTGTGGTTAACTTAGGAACATTTTTTTAATTTGGGTTAAAAAGAACACAACTTTGCTTACCATTTACACTCATTTGGGATTAAAATAAACCTCACTCATTTGGCATTAAAAAGAACCACAACCCTGCATTTTTCATTCATTGGCTAAAAAGAACAACAATCTTGCATTTTCATGCATTTAGCTAAAACAAACCACAATCTTGCATTTTCATGCATTTGGCTAAAACAAACCACAATCTTGCATTTTCCCACTCATTTGGGTTTAAAACAAACTTGCATCTTCACCCATTTAAAAAGATAAAAAGGATTGCATCATTGTTTGCTATGTTTGGTGATTTTTGTTAGGGTTGTGGAAAGGTGTATGCTCTTCCCTTGCACCATTTGTGATTTTGGGAATCATAAACCCTCCACCTCACTTACATAAATCACACCACACTTAAAATAGATAAATTTAAAGAACCCCCATATGAGTGTGACCAAGTAAATGTGTATGCTCTCCCCTCACATCTTAGTACGAGATTGGGGATCAAAAACATTTACTTGTGTTGCTTTTGTTGAACCCTTAGAGGGCTTGCCTCCTGTTTTGTGAGAGGGAACAACCTAAGTGGTAACAAGCTAAAGCCAAGCTCTTTTGAACCGCTATATAAAAAACATGTTTGTGACGAAAGTTATTAGCAATAGGTGCTGATGTGTCATACCAACAAATGTCTCCCTTAGTACCCCTTGTGGTGTGTGAAAACCTGTAGAGTGTAACCTCTGTAGCGTGGGAGACCTCCTAAATGGAGTGAATCTCCTTACGTATGACCACTTGAATGAATGACCTTACTAAGAACCTTTGTACTAGTAGCCAAAATCCTTCTATTTGCTGATGCAGGAGGTCAGACCTCTGAAGTTGTCCCACACTCTCGCAGTTCAAAGTAGAGATAACAAATTTCTTGAGATCTTCAGGTCTTTAAGATTTCGAAGCTTGGTGTGCCCAAGAAGTGAGTGCCATGTAAGGGGGAGCCAGTGCCACCAAACTTCTAAGTTATCCTCTTTGAGTAAGTGCGGCTGGAGCAATCCAAGTGGGAATTCAGTAAATATTGTCCTTTCCTAGCCTTGGGTTGTGCTTGTCTTCAAAGTGTCTTCAAAAACTTATCACAAAAATGTCAAACAAACAAGAGACACATCCACAAACTGACTGCTGAGTGTTTTCATGACTGATGTGCTTTCTGATTTCCCACAAAATCATCAAACAGACTTAGAAAACTAATTTTAGGGCCTGCTCAAAACTGTAAAATGCATCTGCTGAACAGTAAAACACATAAGAGGCTTACTGAAATGAATAAGAAACTGTGAAACACATACTCTTGGCTCTACAACACCTCCATACATTTCTGCAATGCATGAGCCTGCAAACAAGTTGAAAACCTTAGGGGAACCTTTGAAACACCATTCTCCCAACCAAATTTCAACTGCAACCATCTCAAAGACATTTTAGATCGACTAGTTTTCATCCCTTTAGGATCCATTTGCAAAACATTTTCATAGGATTAGCTTGCATATACAAATCCATTTAGAATTAGGCCTTCACTCCCATACTTACCATATCATTTGGGCAACCTTAGAACCTTAGGATTTCAACCTTAGACATCAATAGAGAATTCTAAAAATTAATCTTCCTAAGTTGAAACATAAGGAGAAACCGTCAAAGTGTGACTTCCTCATAAGTACAAATTTGGACTAAAAGACCTTGGTATCATTCCCATTCAATCAATCATAGCGTGGACCTAATACTCACTTGACTAGTTTAGGTCCACTTTCCAAAAGTGAACTCTCTTACTCATGAGCTCACTTCAATCAAACCATTCCTCACACATCAAAAATCCAAGGTCTTGATAAACCCAATTGGTACTTTGAAAGTCATTAGTAGACAATAGTATCCTATTGGAGCTAAAATTTGTGAAGATTAAAATCATTAATCTACTATAGTCTTGGGCATATTCCATTAGTTACATCCCCATAAGTATAACCTTAGAAAATACCAAAAACACATCTCCATTTTGCATAAAACACTTAGATCACTCCCATTAGCATATACTCATTAGAAAAGACCAATTTTTTTTTAAAAAAAAATTCATTCTTAGTATCCTTAGAAAATTGCATAGTGCATTTTTACCTTGCATTATCACATTATCCAAAAACATACCAAAACATAGCATAAAAACATTGCATTCTCAAGATAAGATCATTTTCTCGTCGTGCATAAACTAGCAAGGTCTTTTATGGTTGAAACATTGTTGCAAAGGAAAAGAAAGGGAGAAGAAACCTTAGAACAATCCCTAGATCCTCACACTGACACAATGAGACTTGGCACCCCTTCCAACGAATGACCCAACCAAAACACGAGGAACCCTTTTGACAATCTCTTCTTGCAAGATGATGAACCTGAGGTTACACCAGAAGTCCTTGAAGCCACATCACAAGCTCCTAGAGTATTGAGGATCCTAGATGAAATGATTTCCGTAGGCCCACAAAGCTATCTTGTGCGCCTCTTGCAAAATAGAACCAAACTTCCCGAAGGTGTTGACATAAATACGCTTGTAGTAAGACCCACTAATGCTATCATGGTAGGCCAAGGCTATGCCTCATCCTCTAATAATCTTACAAATCAGACCCAAGAACATGTCAACATACCTCTAGGACAAACCTCACATGAATCCATCAAAGTAAACATACCTCCCCCTTTCGAGGATAATAACACAAATGTCATGACTCAAACATCAAATCCTTTCATCTTCACAACAAATCCTCAAGGTCAAGCTAAGGGAACATGAAGGATACACATTCTGACCTCACAAGCCTGAAGCCAAGGGGTTAATACCATGTCAAATGCAAACACAAACTTTGGGTCCAACTATAATACCAACAGGAACAATCTCAATACCGACCCCCTCAACCAACATATCAATATAACTAGCCAAGGTTTGGGTGCATCCTATGTCAACTCAAACCCCTTAGATCCACTTGGAGTTAACAATAATGTGACTAATTCCTCTCATATTGATCCCATCCAACAACAAGTGGATCCTAACGTTTCATTTCAAAACCTCAACACCACAAGTATGCTGTACCATTATCGATATATCAACCCTAACGTATCCTTCATGACCAACAACCAAAACCAAAACATGATACCATTACACAGTCACTACAACATGAACACCAACACCAACCCACTTGGTGGCAACAAGAGAACTTATAACATGACAAATTCCTACTTAGATGTGGTCGCAAACACCACTAACACACTTGTCAAAGTCCTCACTAAAGAATTGGACAAACTCAAACAACAATTCTCTAGCTTGCAAGTCTCTGGGACAAAGAAACCATACTCTATGGAGGATTTATACTCATACCCATTTAACAAAAGCATTTATATGCCTCCTTTCCCCCCAAATTTTACCACACCAAATTTTAACAAATATAGGGGAAAGGGGAGTCCCGTTGAACATGTACACGAGTTCCATACTTCTTGTCTCAAGCTCGCCTGTGATCATACCTACTTGATGAGACTCTTCCCAAGGAGCCTCACAGACCAGGCTCTTGAGTGGTTCGCACATCTCCCCACAGGGATACAAACATGGACTAAACTCGCAGACAAGCTCATATCACACTTTTCCTATAACATAGAAATGGGCGTGAACATTGCCACCTTGTGCCAAATAAGACAAGAGGATGGAGAAACCTTCATCTCTTTCTTTCAAAGGTGGAAGGGCCTAGCAAGTAAATGCCTTTGTCACATTCCTGAAAATCAACTAGTGCCAATCTTCATAGAAAACCTAAAAAAAGAGCTCATGCATCAATTACAAATCCATTGTTGCATCTCCTTTGGAGAAGTGGTAGAGAAGCAGGCAGCCATCGAAAAAGCTCTATTGCTAAAGGCACGATAAAATTTTTCAACAAAAACCAAAATACCCAAAACATGCCCTATGACAAGAACAAGAATTGGGCTCAAAATAAAAATGTTACCAATGACAGGGTGGTGGATGCTCTTAGGCATTTAGGACTTGTCCCACCATCACACTTAAAGCACCTCCCACAACGAACAATCAGCCGCATGTCCAATAACAACAACCACAACCACAACAACAATCAGCCAACGCAATCCAAAATAATCAAAGGAGACCATCTCCTAGGAATAATACCCCTCGACGCAATTATAAACCTTTGATAGAACCCATTGAATCAATCTTACAGAAGTTATTACAAAACAACGTCATCCACCTACACCTCGAAGTCTTCATTAATAAACATAAAATTTGATGAGTCCTGGTAGACGGTGGAGTGGGATTAAATATATGCCCTTTGAAGTTGGTAATAATACTGGGGTATTCTGAGGCTTGAGTTGATCCAACCAAAAGAATCATCATCAAGGCATATGACGATGCAGAGCACTGTTCTAAGGGAGTCATCACATTACTCGTAAGGGTTGGACCCACCACACAGGATATCATATTCCATATCTTTGATACTGAACTTTCGTGCAACCTTATCCTTGGCTGACCTTGGATCCACACCATGAAGGCCATCCCTTCCACCTACCATCAATGCATCAAATTCCCCTATAACGACATATAAATTGTTGAAAGGAATACTGAGAGGGGGGGTGAATTAGTATTCCACAAAGCCACTTGTTAACTTGTTTATTAATCCAATTTCCAAAATTAATAACATAAAAGTAGAACAAGCATAAGAACAACAACCATAAAGACATAACACATTGACACCAATATTTTTACGTGGAAAACCCAAAGAGGGAAAAACCACGGTGAGTGTTAGCTCACAGTATATTATGATAGCTCAATACCGGATTACAAGAAGGCTCACTGCCCTATGAAGAAGTGCTCTCTGCACAAAGGCACATTGTCAAGAGAAAAGAAGCAAAGAAAAAGGATTGGCTCACTGCCAGAAGATGAACTGCTGTAAATGCATCTGCCACATGCTAGATTACAGTTCCATTGAAGGTTCAATATATAGATTCAAAGGTCTTCATTTGTCCTGCCTTGCTTCTCAACTTAACTACATATACTCTGTTTTATGTCCTTGTTCAACTTCTGCTCTGTATTCTGCTCATAATCCTTTACCCTTCTAATTCGAATACTTCACTCTCCACAACAACACTTCAACATCGAATTCCATCGAGTATATATATTTGCTACAAGATTTATCTCATAATCATGTCGACAAGCAAAACATAAACCATGTACACAAATACTACATCTTGCCAGCTTGAACTTGAGTACAATTTGCAATGCAAACTTAAACAAACATACAAAAGTCTTCATATAGGTCGGCTTCAATCATACCATCACTTAGATTGACTATTTAGACAATATAACTTCTCTGCATAAGAATCTAACATGTCTGTCGGCTTGTTCCTTAAGAGTATACTTGATCAACTCATTTGTCACACCATAATTTCCACTGTGGACCATATAAGACTCTAAGATGCATAAACAACAATCACCCTGGATCTCTTAGCATACCTTCAGAACCACAGAATAAAATATACAACTGTGGAGGAATTCAAGCCCTTTTCTCAAGCACTGTACATTGTTCCTGACTTAACTGTGTTCACTCGGACTTAAGTATTTTACCATGTGACTTTTGGAGGAAGTCAAGACTTGAGCACTGGAACAAATCATCACTGAATAGCTATGAACACCATACCCGATCCGCATATACTGATCTTTTATTGCGGAGGCATACCATCCCAAACATTTTTACTTACTCTGTATGGTGTATACTATTCATACTTAGTCATTTATGCTTCCAGAGTAAGGTCTCTTTATCATACCGATGGAGTCTCTTTCCTTTGTTGCCATCAATGACAATGTTCAATTATCAGAATAGTGTCTCTTTCCAACAATCCCCCCCTTTGGCATTGATGGAAACACTTAGTGAAAAATGTGCATCTACTCCCCCTTACTCTATGTTTCTTCTCCCTAGTGTAGAGGCAAATTGGCTACAAGAAGATGGACAAACTAGACAAGGTACTACTCACTCCAAAAGCCCAAAAACAAGGATCTTCATGGAAAAGTGGGAACAACAGAAGGGAACCCTTGGTTCATCATGGAAAGATTGATTTGGGGTGCTAGAGGACTCATCCCACCCATTGGTTAAGGGAGATCACCCTCAGGATCAACACTTGCTTCATAAACCTTCAAAATGGCTAGTAGCCCTAAAAACATAGAATAATCCTTATATCTTCTTTCATAGACATCCAAATGCAAATCTTAGACAATTGGAAGATACCCTTTATGCTTCCCCACAACATACTTCATAATGGGTTTGGGTTGTTTTGCAAAGTATGCCCTAACCAATAACCCTCCTAGTGGTTTTAAGCCTTAATTATGCCTATTTTGTGAAGCAAGTACCCCCTGATGGTAGCTTGAAACTCTCCTGACCATTTGAACATGTCAATGGCATCCCAAAACCACAAGTTTCAACCTCCCTTTTCTATCTTGACCGGCTGTCCCCAAAAATCATACTACTGTAGCTTCTGTCAGTCACTTAGCACATGGTTTTGCTAAGTGCAATCAATGGAGTCTCAACAACAATAGTCCTCTACCCACAAAAACCTTACAAGACATGAAAACAAATGCTAGATAACTCATTCCACTGATCACAAAGTTTGGCGATTCAGTGGAATGGAGAAAACATCCTAAAGTTGCTGACAGAACCCTAATTAAGGGTTTCCCAGACCACTTGCAGAGGAAAGAGAAATACAATGCTATAAATGAATGTAAAGAAATAAAACTACTTGCAAATGGAAGGTGACTCACCAAATTAACTTCCCATCATAGGCACTAGTCACCACTTGACTGTACAAGTACGGAGCATGCACAGAAACAACAAATTTCTTGAGGAAACAACAACTTTAGTGAATGGTTTGATAATAGATGATTATAGAATGCCTTATCTTCGATGTCATGAACTCAAATTAGTCTTGTTTGGTAGTTATCCCATCATTCTCCACTTCCATACATTCTAGACTCTATGACAGAGCTGTACCATAGAGAAGTACAGGCTGTTATGTAGCAAACTCAGAAAAATGACACAGAAAAGTAGAAAACTATATTGTATTGTTTAGAACTCCTCCAAACATGTGAAAAATCATGTTTAAGGCATGAATAAGCCTTATCCAACCTCCTTAAGGTAGTTTGGTCAATGGACTGTCTATAACCATCGAATACCTTCTGCAACTACCTTGTGTTAGGACAGTAATCACCTTGTTTTGGCATTTTTAACTACTTACAACTATGGCATGTTGTCATCGGTGGTTTTTAGGACTTGTTTATGATTTGTTTGTGACTTAACAATGTCCTCAAGACTTTCACATGCCTTAGACTCCTTGACCATGCCTTGACAAGGCTTACAAATATGAGAAACCTATGACTGTCCTCCTTGATTCTATGACAACAGTTTATAGACATATGGACATAGTCCTTTACATCATGGCACATAGCCTTATTACATCATGAGAGTGGTCTCTAGGACCTTATGAAACAAAACAAAAATGAACTTCAAAGCAAGATGAAGGGTCTTCTTGGTGCTCCTGCACCATACTTCCTGGGTGGAAAGAGAACTGGGTCTGCCTGAGAATCACCTTTGAAAGGGAACAAATCTGAAACGTTGAAGATGGGAGAGATGGCCAATCCTTGAGGAAGTTCAATCTCATAGACATTGGGCCCAAACTTCTGCACAATTCGGCATGGTCCTATCTTCTTCATGAGGAGTTTGGTTGGCTGCCCCTTAGGAAGTCTTTCCTTCTTCAAATGTGCCATGACCAAATCCCCAACCTTGTATTGCACATCTCTCCTTTCATTGGCTTTCTCCTTGTACTTGTCACTGTTCTTTTGAAGAGTTTCCTTGACATTATCATGAATGTCATTCATGGCCAATGCAAAGTCTTTACCTTGAGCACTTTTCCTTTCCAATCCATGGAGATCGCTCAATTAAAGGACACCTCTTGGGTGAAGGCCATAAACAATCTCAAATGGACTCCTTCCTGTGCTTCTATTGGTGGAATCATTATAGGCAAACTCTGCTTGAGGAATGATCATATCCCATGCCTCTCCATGGTTCTTGGTAAGACACCTGAGAAGGTTTCCCAAGGACCTAGTCACCACCTCAATTTGGCCATCAGTCTGAGGGTGATAGGTTGAAGTGAAGGACAATTGAGTGCCCAACTTCTTCCACAAAGTGTACCAAAAATGGCCTACAAACTTTGGATCCCTGTCAGTCACAATGTTAAGAGGCAAACCATGGATTCTAACAATTTCTTTGAAGAACAAACCAACAATGTGAGAAGCATCATTAGTGCATTTACATGGCAAGAAATGAGCCATCTTACTGAATCTATCCACCACAACAAATATACTATCAAAGCCTCTTTGTGTCCTAGGAAGGCCCAACACAAAATCCATACTAATACTTTCCCATGGCCTATTAGGAATAGGAAGTGGCTGATATAGACCAGCATTAGATGAAGTACTCTTTTCCCTTGGACAAATACTACAACATTCAACAAATTTTCTGATATCTGATTGTATTTTAGGCCAAAAATAAAACCTCTTCACCTGATCCAATGTTTTATCCAACCCAAAGTGACCTCCAAGTCCACCATAATGTTTTTCCTTTATGATGTTCTCCCTCATGGAACATTTAGGAACACATAGTTGGCTGCCTTTGAACAACAACCCATGCTGCAACAAAAACTCAGAAAAATCAGAATGATAAGAGTCTGAAAATTGTGAACAAACTTCATATACCTCCTTGAAATCTTCATCATCCTAATACATGTGTTTGAGAGCTTCAACCCCTACACTTTGCAATTGAATTTCTTGGACCATACACACCCTTCTACTTAATGCATCTACCACTTTGTTAGCCTGCCCCTTCTTGTGTTGATTGAAAAAGTATAGGCTTGGAGTTGCTCAACCCATTTCATATGCCTATTATTGAGTTTCTCCTGAGAACTCATAAAACTAAGTGGATGGTTGTCAGTATAAACAATAAATTCTTTTGGCAAAAGATAGTGCCTCCATTTTTTCAAAGCTTGCACTATTGGATATAATTCCAAATCATAAGTAGAGTACTTTCTCTTAGCATCATTCAATTTTTCACTAAAGAAAGCAACAGGCCTGCCCTCTTGACTTAGGAGAGCCCCTATAACAAGATTACTAGCATCACATTCTACCACAAACAACTTATTAAAGTCGGGTAAAACAAGTATGGGCTGTTGGGCTACCTTTTGTTTCATAATTTCAAGAGAATCATTGGCTACCTTTGTCGACAAAAACTTACATTTCTGCCCCCCTTTGATGGTATCCAAAATTGGTGCACAAATGTGACTAAAACCCCTTATAAATTTCCTATAAAATGTTGCCAAACCATGGAAACTTTTCACATCACCTGTTGTTTTTGGAGTTGGCCATGACAAAATGGCTTCTACCTTGGTTGGATCCATCTTCAAACTATACCTTGTGAAATCACAAAACCAAGATAGGTGAGTTCTTCCTTCATGAAGACACTCTTTTCCATGTTGATCATCAATTGTTCATCATGTAACTTCCTCAAAACCTAATGCAAATGTTACAAATTCTCCTCCTTAGTCTTGCTAAAAACAAGAATGTCATCCAAATATACCACAACAAATTTGCCAATGAAATCCTTCAACACTTCATTCATGAGATGCATATAAGTACTTGGAGCATTAGATAGACCAAATGGCATCACCAACCACTCATAAAGACCCTCATTTGTTTTGAAGGCTATCTTCCATTCATCCCCTTGTTTGATTCTAATTTGATGGTACCCACTCTTAAGGTCTATCTTGGAAAAGTATCTAGCCCCACCCAAACAGTCCATTAGGTCCTCAATCCTTGGCATAGGAAACCTATATCTTATGGTAATCTTATTAATGGCTCTAGAATCCATGCACAACTCCATTTACCATCCTTTTTAGGGGCTAGGACAGTTGGGACAGCACATGGACTAAGACTCTTTCTCACCAATCCCTTATCCAACAATTCTTGTACTTGCTTGGCAATCTCTTCATTCTGTGAAGGTTTCATCTTGTAGGCTACTTTGTTTGGCAAATTAGATCTCGGTATGAAGTCAATTTGATGGCTTATGTCTCTAATAGGTGGCAACTCATTAGGCATTTCTTCTACCATAATCCCCTTATACTTCTCTAGCAATTGTTGCACCTCATAGGGAACTTCTTCCTTACTAGGATCATGCAAACTAGGACTGTTTTTAGGCTTCAAAATCAGAGCATACCCTTGGGTTCCTTCCTCCTTAAGGGCATATAGAAACTCTTTCCCACTCACAATCATGACACTTGACCCAAAATTCTTTCCCACATGCTCATCAAACAATGGATCCATTCTATACTTTTTACCATTCTTAGTTATGATGAAAGAATTAGTTTTACCATCATGTTGTGATTGAACATCATATTGCCATGGGAATCCTAACAACAAATGACAAGCATCCATAGGAATTGCATCACACAAAATTTTGTCCTTATATTCTCCTATCTCAAATTCAACCCATGATTGTTCATCTACCAAAACTTGTTGCCCTTTATTCAACCATGATACTTTATAAGGACTAACATGAGGAAGCCTTTTCAATTTCAATTTGTCTACCATTTCAATGGAAACCAAATTTTTAGTTGAGCCTGAATCAACAATTACCTTGCAAATCTTACCATAGGCCTTACATGTTGTCCTGAACAATGTCTTCCTTTGAGAGGGTTCTTGAGTTTGAGGCACCTTCAACATGGTTCTTCTCATCATCAAACTTTCTCCTTCATGGACTGGGACTACACTTCCAATTGGGGAGTTGACACTTTGGTAATCTTCCTCTTGGATTAATTGGTTCCTTCTCTCTCCTCCATGAGAGCTTGAGGCTTTCTTTTTAGGACACTTGAAGGCTGTATGTCCCACTTAGTTGCAATTGTAGCACCTTCCTGTGAAGACATTAGAACCTCTTCCTGGTCCACCAAATCTACCTCTCCCATTAGGCATTCTTCCTCTAAAGCCTCCTCTAGAACCAGACTCCCCACTTTTCTCTTGGGAACTAGATTCCCCTTGGCTTCTTTGGGACTGATTTCTGCCCCCAAAACTGCCCCTACCTCAGAAATTTTTGCCACCTCTTCCTCTACTTTCTTGCTCACCTTTCCTCCTCAACTTCTCTTCAACCCTTAGTGCCACTTGAAAGCACTTCTCCACGGTTTCAAGGGTTAATAAACTAATTTTATCTTGAATATTGAACCTCAAACCATTTAGATACCTTGCCACCTTGACTTTTTCATCCTCCATGTACCCACAACGAAGAGTGTATTTGTGAAACTCCTTGGTGTAAGTAGCCACATCCAAATATCTTTGCTTGAGATTTTGCATCCTCTTGTAGATCTACACCTCATAGTCTGATGGAAGGAATTGGGACTTGATCCTCTCCAACATTCTACTCCATGAAGAGATCATACTCTTCCCATTCTTTACCCTCTTTCCTTAGGTGTAATTCCACCATGTAAGCGCAACACCTTTGAGTTTAGTTTTTGCAAACTTAACCCTCTTACTTTCAGGAACTTCCTTGTACTCAAAATAGTTGTTTAGAGCCTCAATCCACTCCATAACTTCATTAGCATTCATCTTCCCACTAAACATGGGAATCTCCATCTTAGCCTCCGAAGAATCCTTGCCAATTGCCTTGATGGCTTCAAGGAAATGTCTTTGATCAGCGGGTACCTCTACCTCTTCTTGATCTTCTTCTTCTTCCTCTTTCTCTTCCTCTTCATCTATCCTCTTCCCTATCCTCAATGCCTTCAACTCTACTTGGAGTGCTTCCTTGACTCCACTCTTGATCTTCTCTTCCATCTCCTTGAACTTCTTGACCACTTCGGTGGTCATCCCCTTTGGAGGCATATTGCTAGCCTCTCCTTCACTCTCCTCTGCTAACATATACTAGGCCTTATACCACCAACAACAAAACCTTTTATGGCTCTAATACCACTATGGTGTAGAGGAAAATTGGCTACAAGAAGATGGACAAACTAGACAAGGTACTACTCACTCCAAAAGCCCAAAAACAAGGATCTTCATGGAAAAGTGGGAACAACAAAAGGGAACCCTTGGTTCATCATGGAAATATTGATTTGGGGTGCTAGAGGACTCATCCCACCCATTGGTTAAGGCAGATCACCCTCAGGATCAACACTTGCTTCATAAACCTTCAAAATGGCTAGTAGCCCTAAAAACATAGAACAATCCTTATATCTTCTTGCATAGACATCCAAATGCAAATCTCAGACAATTGGAAGATACCCTTTATACTTCCCCACAACATACTCTAGAATGGGTTTGCGTTGTTTTGCAAAGTATGCCCTAACCAATAACCCTCCTAGTGGTTTTAAGCCCTAATTATGCCTATTTTGTGAAGCAAGTACCCCCCGATGGTAGCTTGAAACTCTCCTGACCATTTGAACATGTCAATGGCATCCCAAAAACACAAGTTTCAACCTCCCTTTTCTATCTTGACTGACTGTCCCTAAAAATCATACTACTGTAGCTTCTGTCAGTGACTTAGCACATGGTTTTGCTAAATGCAATCAATGGAGTCTCAACAACAACAATCCTCTGCCCACAAAAACCTTACAAGACATGAAAACAGATGCTAGATAACTCATTCCACTGATCACAGAGTTTGGTGATTCAGTGGAATGGAGAAAACATCCTAAATTTGCCGACAGAACCCTAATTAAGGGTTTCCCAAACCACTTGCAGAGGAAAGAGAAATACAATGCTATAAATGAATGTCAAGAACTCAAACTACTTGCAAATGGAAGGTGACTCACCAACCTAACTTCCCATCATAGGCACTAGTCACCACTTGACCGTACAGGTACGGAGCATGCACATAAACAACAAATTTCTTGAGGAAACAACTTCAGTGAATGGTTTGATAACAGATGATTATAGAATGCCTTATCTTCGATGTCATGAACTCAAATTAGTCTTGTTTGGTAATTATCCCATCATGCTCCACTTCCATACATTCTAGACTCCATGATAGATTCGTACCGCAGAGAAGTACGGGCTGTTATGTAGCAAACTCAGAAAAATGACACAGAAAAGTAAAAAACTGTATTGTATTGTTTAGAACTCCTCCACACATGTGACAATCATCATGTTCAAGGAATTAAGAAGCCTTCTCCAACCTCCTTAAGGTAGTTAGAAGGTAGTTTGGTTGATGGACTGTCTATAACCATCGAATAACTTCTGCAACTACCTTGTGTTAGGACAAGTAATCACCTTGTTTTGGCATTTTTAACTACTTACAACTATGGCATGTTGTCATCGGTGGTTTTTAGGACTTGTTTATGATTTGTTTGTGACTTAACAATGTGCTCAAGACTTTCACATGCCTTAGACTCGTTGACCATGCTAAGGCTTACAAATATGAGAAACATATGACTGTCCTCCTTGATTCTATGACAACAGTTTATTGACATATGGACATAGTCCTTTACATCATGGCACATAGCCTTATTACATCATGAGAGTGGTCTCTAGGACCTTATGAAACAAAACAAAAATGAACTTCAAAGCAAGATGAAGGGTCTTCTTGGTGCTCTTGCACCACTCCCCCTAAGATGTTTGCCCATTTTTCACTGACTTCTTCTTCCCCTTTGACATCAATGGCGAAGGTGTATGTACAAGAGTCAAAATTGGACCAAAACTACAAAAATCTTCATACTCTGCCCCATATGTACACATACAATACTTCAACTTAATTAGTTGCTAGTGAAAGAATATCCTTATACACAATCTTTAATTGTGTAATCTCTTTATCCCATCGATTCTTTTCTCTTTCCAAAATTTGAATGCGACCATTTATCAAAAAGACTAATTTTTCTGCCTTTTGCACATTTGAGCGTGTGGCAATTTGTGAAGCTATCTGTGCTTCTGCTATAAGATTTGTCATGATTTCAATTTTAAGGCTTAATACCCTTCTTAGCAAGCACATTTTGTTTTTAATTTCTTCTTGTCTACTAAGCAATTTGCTTATGTTGTTCTGAATGTTTTCAACTTGTTTTTCTATGTACCTGATTGAGTCAACTGCTAGATCAAAGGTCTTAGAAATATTTGTGAGCTGAAGCTCCATGCTTTTGACTTTTTCATCCATTTCCTTAGTAGTTTCAGGCTAAGACGGACAAAACTTATATATTTCACAGGCTTCCTTGATTGCATTTATCATACTCTTGATTTTGCTTTCTAACCAAATTTTATTGCTGTGTAGCTTGGTTTTTGATATTTCTAATCTTTTGTCTTCATATTCCTTTTTAACCTTAATATCAACAGACTTTTCAAAGGATTCAAAATGAGTACTTATAGAATTTATAAGACCTTTGAGATGAGCAATTGATGTTGTTGATATATCCTTTTGGTATGAGGGAATTAACTTCTCTAGAATGCTTGATGTCTCATTAATGAGTTGATTGTCTTGTAAATATGTTGTCAGTATTTCTTCCTGAGCCTTGGCTTGAACTATTGATACTAGTTTGAATTTTTCCACAGGAGACATAGAAGCCAGATTTATTGGTCCTTGTAGAGTCTTGGGTGATTTTGGAATCTGTACACTTTGCTATTTTTCCAAAAACTTTCTAGCATAGTCAATTGAGATTTGGTTTGTAGCAGTGTCTCTTGCCACATATTCATCACTAAGTGTACCTTTCCTTCTTTTCTTTCCTTCAATTGGATTGTCTTTCTCTACTTCTATACTGGATGAGATGCTTTTTCTTTTCTTGGAATTGGATGCGTGTACTTCCTTTTCAGCTTTCTTATCTTTTCTTTCTAGAGTGTTTGACTTCCATTTCACTGGATCATTTAAGGGTCTTTACTCTTTAGCTATGGTTTTTTCCTTGCTTGTTTGTTCATCAGAAATTTTCTCTGAGTACTCATATTCCATAGATAATTCGTTAAATGTTCCAAACCTGTCTTGTTTGATATCTTTTGGTTTCTTCAATAGTTCATCAGCTAGTTCAGTCAAGATATCTTCTACAACTTCATATCCTAATGAAGGGACCCATGCAGTTCTTGGTTCCACAGCTTCCATGAAGCATTTATCTTTATTCACCATGAATACAATGTCATTTTTATATTTCATCACTACTTTTTCATGTATCCAAACCCTACATACCATTATCTTTTGAAAGTTCAAGAAGTATTCCCCCAAAATTTCATTCTGTTTGTCTACATTTCCCAAACTTTGCAGGTGATTTCTTATTTGAGTTGCTAGTGGTGTATGTTCAAGCCAGATAATGCTTCCCAAGCTAGGTAGCTCTCTTAGGAAGTAGAAGAGTAAACAGGTAATCAGAGTTCCGTATTTGAAGGGATAATTTGTCTCTTTTGTTCTTTTTAGGTTCTCCATTAATTCACTTTGGAGCAATTCACATAGATTATAATCTGTATTATTTTTGACCATATCATAAGCTGAGTATATAGCTGATGCAGACACATAATTTTCTGAGTGAGAAAAGTATATTTTGTATCCAATAATCATTGATGCAAATTTGACAGCTAGATCCTTAATATCATTTACTGTGAGAGCTTTCTTATCAAATTTGGCTCCTGTAAGCTACATTACTAAATTATTCTTTATCTTCTTTTCACCTGGGATCCTTCTGGAGGAACTCATACTGGTTACAACCTTGATAGCTTCTTTAGTTATCATACATGGTTCATTGAGCCATAAAAATTCATCATGAATCCTGTTGAGAATGAACCTAACCCATGTATCATTTGGGATTGCAGGAAAATCCAACCACGTGTCCAATTTCTTTTCTCCCAGAAATTTATATTCATCTTTCAACTCAACATCAATAGTAGTCAGTTCATCCAGGTATAATTTGCTAAGATTCATGTGATCGTATTCCTCTAGGTTGGTATGAATGTATGCTCTAATATCCTCCATATGCATAATTCCATGAGGAGTAATTGAGAATGCCCCTATAGAATCATTTTTCGATGGTTTGAAGAAATATTTCTTGAACTTGGGGCGAGACTTTTCTGAAATCTTGATTAATTGGGGAGTAAACATTTTCTGAAATATCTTAGACTACACAGAAGAGTTTTCAAGTTGTAAATACCTTTTTCGCCGAATTAGGGTTTCCTTCGCCTGAGATCGAGTTAGCTTGAACTATTTTAGAAATCTTTGAGTTGCTTGGAGTTTTGCTTTAATTTGCCTTAGACACTTGATAGTTTGAATGCAAAAGTGATTAATCTTTTACAAATCCAAGCCTTTTAACCCCTTGAAACCTTAACTTATCCGTCATAAATGCGGTCTTTCAAAAAGCTGTCAAACACTTCTCTATCATTCATAGTCAATCCAAATTGCTCTACAATGCTCCACATTAGATCTTTCTTTATCAGAATGTCTTTCAAAGGCTTTGTCATAGAGTTCTTCACAACATACCTTAGTGCCATATTATAGCACTAACTTTCTGGCTGGGGGCCTTAGATTTTCAACACAACTCCCCCTGAGCCAGAGCTCCCAATTTACTTCCCAGAGGAAGTCTCTACACCAGATGCTAGTTGGGATCCATCCTCAACTTCAATTACTTCTTTCTTGATCTAGATATTGTCCATTTCTTTCTTAGTTTCAACTGGAACAACTTTTTCTTTTCCCTTAGCATTCCTCTACTCTGTTTTCCTTTCTTCAGCATAGTAATTTCTTTTCACATTCTTGCTTCTGCAAAATCTTGCAACACGTCCAAACTTGTTGCAATTGTAGCACACAATGTTTCCTTGTCCTTGATTCCTTCCTTTGAATGAATTCATCCTTGATCTACATTGATTAACCATATGTCCAAATCTATTGCATGCAAAACATCTTCCATTGAATGATTGAGTATTCCTTGAATTGTGAAAGCCATTTCTTACTAGACTTCTACATTCATTTGATCTATGACCAATTTTATTGCAATTGAAACATTGACCAGAGAATGATGGAACATTCTTATTTATTCTACTCCTACAATGAGTAGCTTTATGACCAAACTCTTTGCAATTAAAACAATGGCCATTAAAAGATGGGTACCTTTGAGCATTTGGCTCTTTGACCAGAGGTCTTCTAGGTCTTCTTCTTTGATTCCTGAACTGGTTGCCTTTGTTTTTCTTCAACTAAAAGTTTCCTTGACCTAATTTCGAACTTTCTCCTTTCTCAAATCCTAAGCCTTGCTTATCATCTGAACTCTATTGACTAGCAATCATCTCATCAAGTTTTGTAGAACTTATCTTGAACTTTTCATCATAGCTCTTAGCTTTCTCCAAGTCTATTTTCAGGCTCACAACTTCTTCTTCCAATTTGACACATTCTTCTATTTTGCTATTTAACATCAAATTTAGATCTTCTTATGCTTTAGCTCTTTTGATAACTTCCACTTTCAAATTATCCAGGTTCTCATTTGCTGATATCAATTGTTTATTAACATCTCTGTATTTTTCTTTGAATTTATTGACTTGTTCTTTCAACTTTAAAATGCACTCATCAGCTTCTTGAATGTTATCCTTCAGATCCCTGATTTTTGCTTTAGATTTTTCAAGATTGGCAAGAGATGCTTCCAATTCAACATTGTTTTCATATGAAAAGTTTCCATATCTCCTAGCTGCCATGAGTGAACTCTCCCAGATCTTCCTCAAGCTATTAGGCTTTTTCCAAGGAACCTTTTTCTGATACCAATTGTTGAAAGAAAGGAATACTAAGAGGGGGGGGTTAATCAGTATTCCACAAAGCCACTTGTTAACTTGTTTATTAATCCAATTTCCAGAATTAATAACATAAAAGAAGAACAAGGATAAGAACAACAACCATAAAGACATAACACATTGACACTAAGATTTTTACGTGGAAAACCCAAAGAGGGAAAACCATGGCGAGTGTTAGCTCACAATATATTATGATAGCTCAATACTAGATTACAAGAAGGCTCACTGCCCAGGGCTCACTATCCTATGAAGAAGTGCTAACTGCACAAAGGTTCACTGCCAAGAGAAAAGAAAAAAAGAAGAAAAGAAGAAGGATTGGCTCACTGCTAGAAGATGAACTACTCTAAATGTATCTGCCACATGTTGGATTATAGTTCCATTGAAGGTTCAATATATAGATTCAAAGGTCTTCATTTGTTCTGCCCCGCTTCTTAATTTAACTACATATACTCTATTTTATGTCCTTGTTCAACTTCTTCTTCTCTGTATTCTACTCATAATCCTTTACCCTTCTAATTCACATACTTCGCACCCCACAACAACACTCCAACATTGAATTCCATTGAGTATATATATATATATTCGCTACAAGATTTATCTCATAATCAGGCTAGCAAAGAAAACATAAACCGTGTACACAAATACTACATCTTGTTGGCTTGAACTTTTGTACAATTTGCAATGTGGACTTAAACAAACATACAAAAGTCTTCATATAGTTTGGCTTCAATCATACCATCACTTAGATTGACTATTCAGACAATATAACTTATCCGCATAAGAATCTAACATGTCTATCGACTTGTTCCTTAAGAGTATACTTGATCAACTCATCTGTCACACCATAATTTCCACTGTGGACCATATGAGACTTTGAGATGCATAACCAACAATCACTCTGGATCTCTTAGCATACGTTCAGAACCACAAAAAAAATAGACAACTGCAGAGGAATGCAAACCCTTTTCTCAAGCACTATGCATTGTTCCTAACTCAACTGTGTTCACGCGGACTTAAGTATTTTACCATGTGACTTCCAGAGGAAGTCAAGAATTGAGCATTGGAACAAATCATCATTGAATAGCTATGAACACCATACCTAATCTGCATATACTAATCTTTTATTGCGGAGGCATACCATTCAAAACATTGTTACTTACTCTGTATGATGTATACTGTTCATACTCAGTCATTTCTGCTTTCGGAGTAAAGTCTCTTTATCATACCGGTGGAGTATCTTTCCTTTGTTTCCATCAATGACAACATTCAATTATCAGAACAATGTCTCTTGCCAACAGAAATAACTATCCCCAGTGATCCTAACGCCTTTCAATATTGCAGCCACCTAAGAGAGGTACCCCAACATCAGGTACCTATGAATAGGGGAATTCCACCATTCACTTCATCTCACTATGTCAACCCATCCACATTATTCAAATCCACCACCACTTTCATCCCGCCACTCAACCCCCAAATTCAAATCCAAGACAAAGGATGCGGTGAATACAAGATGAAAAGGTCATATTGCATAGGAAAATTGCCTGCATCACCCAAGTGTCAAGGAAAGCCTGGCCCTATTCTACCGAAGCAAAGCCTCTTAGCTGGTCCCACCAAATTCATAAAGTGGGCGAACTCAATAAAGAGGACGTCAATGAAGACATATCCACATGGCTCTATAAGGACGAAGATGAGGTCAAACATATCAAATTGCCCATAGAGCAATATGCTAAAGGATATGAATTTGTCAAGAAGCAAGGCTATGATGAGCATAGTGGACTTGGACCCAATGGAACAAGACGAACTGAGCCTCTCCAGCCAACAATGTAGCCACACAACAAAGGGTTATGATATACCTCACAAAGAGACAGGGCTCCACGTACTAAGTTACTTCTATGGGGGAGCGCAAGTACTTCCAAAGATGTTGCCTCTAAGATTTCATGTAGGTAAGGCCATATTTGATGAGCCCCCAAGGCATTAGGTCAGTCCCTTAGGGCCTATCCTGTCAACTATCATAATAAGTCTTCCCTTCACAAGATGGACACTTTGATCAGACCAAAACAATCAATCTTTCACACAGAAAATAATCCCAAACATCAAACAAGACAAGCTGTCCAATCAGTCAAACCAATCAATCACCTCGTGATAATCATGTCATTATCAACTATCCTTGTCAATTATCACATACTCTACACGGAATGGGGCATTGTCGAAACTAGCACTCTGCGCCTTATATGACATGTGTCATTTCTAAAATCAATCATCAGTCAAACCTTGGTGTTGCTCGCATGGCCAACAACACTAGAGTCAATCCATCTTATCACTTGCCTTATACAAGATGTTGCATTATCAAAACTAGATTGGGCGTCTTATACGACATGCTTCCTATCCTGAAACTAGGCCTTCTTCATTGAATCATCATAGTAAAACAAACACATATCACCTGGAAAAAGGTCCAAATCACTGTTGACTCTATTGGTCTAGTCTGTCTTATTTTATTGGATTGTTTGGCAGTCTCATTCTTATGCTTCTCAAGGCAGTCCCTAAGTGATAAAGAGAAGTGAGGATAGAGTGAGACCTTTTTCTTTGATTTCTATTTGCAGTTTGTCTTAGAAAAATGATTGGGGCAACTTGGTGCCTTGTGTGTGATAAGGATTCCATTGGGTGTGACTCAAAGACATCCTATGCATGGGAAAGAGTAATTGCTTCCTTGCATAAGGACTTGCACACCTCACAGTTATCTCATCACATGTTCCAACAAGGTATCACAATTACTTAGTCTGAGTCAGGCATTCCTTTTTTGTCATGTGCCTGTTTCGCAAGAGATCACATTTCTGCACTTTAGCCTCTGTCATGCCATTGTGATTTTTGTCCCTTGACATAATAAGTTCTATGATGATAAGTATAAAAAATTGCAAGTGAGAAGCACAAAAATATATCAAAACAAGATCTCATTTCCATTCTTCTAGCCAATCTTTCATTCCTCCACCATCTCTCTCTCGCATCTTCATTCCTCCACCTTCATCACAACTTAATGTATCATTCATTTCTTCTATCCATTCCACTATCTTTCTTCCTCTTTCATTTCAAGAGCCTACTCATGTTTGTCCAACTTGCCTATCCTCTCGAGGGGGTATCATCATCCCATCTTTCCATCATCATCCTTTTCCTCTATCCATTGCCTTAGCTTGTTTGAAATGATGTTACTCGACATAAATCTCATCATCTCGAACATCATCTCAAAGAGGGGCAAAATGTAGACACCTAAAAGTGTCCTCAGATTGTAAACCCTAATCTCTGCCATATTCTACTATTTTTCCCTAATTTTCCTCTATGGTTAAATAATTAATTTTAATTGATTAATTATTTAGTTATTCATTACCCCTTCCCCCCTTTAATTTAAACAAATAAACATTTATTTAAATTAAAAGGCCTTATCCTAATTGAATAGGTTCCACCTATTTAATTTAATCATCTCACATTATTCCCCTTCTCAAATAAATTAAATAAATGAACCTAATTTATTTAATTTAAAAATCATTCTCCACCTCACAATTTTTCCCAATTTTAAATTCAATCTTGTCCTTTAGTGGTGAGAAAACCCTAACTAATCTCAACCCTCCATTTGCATCCAAAGTCAACACTCAATCCTAGTCCTCTGTTCGAACAAGCTTTTTTATTAAACCACTCATTCAACTTCATTTTGACCTCTTAAGACATCCCTCTTAGAAGACATTTTCTTGGCTCTGAATCCACTATAACTCTCCAATATCTTGTTAATCACACACATGAGTTTCTCAAGACGGTTGCATGAATCTACAAATTTGAGAACAATAATGCAAGATGGAGGAGAACAATGAAGATTAGTCAATATTAGCTTAGGTTCTTAGTTTATTTTTGTTTGTTTGATTGGTTTTCTAAGCTAGATTGCACTTCATTATAGTTAGGGTTTAGTTAGTTTTCTATTTTTGACATTAAACCTAATTTTTCCCTAGCAACACTTGCATAGATGAAAAAGTGTATGCACCCACATTAGGTGTGATGATGCTTGAGTTGACAAAGATTTCAAGTTGTGGGCTGATGTATCACAATGAAGCTTGTCCTTAGGAATAAAAAGTTCTTGATCTATTTGTCAATTGTAGTATACTTGTGAAAACTTGGGGTTTTTCGCGAGCCTTGAGCATACACTATTTGTTGTGTCATTCCTTGACCACTTTGTTTACTATGATTGTTCTCTTGTCAAAGCAAATCCCATCAAAATCTAATCAAACTCTATCAAAATTGACCTTAAAAAACACATTGTCACAAAAAACGTGCATCTGCACCTAATTGACGCACTTTTGATCCACAGTCTAGCGCTTTTGAAACACAATTCAGTGCCTTTGTATTGCAGTATAGCACTTTTGAAACATAGTCCAGTGCCTTTGGCACACAGTAAAGCACCTTTGGACCATAGTCCAGTGCTTTTGGTCTTTGTCAAACTATCCATCATCCATTTAGCCCATAACATAACAAACTCAAAATTTTAATCATATCCACCTTTGAGCTAGCATCCCATAGTACTGTTAGACCTGTTCCATCAATCATCAGACCATTTGATCCATTATCGTACCCTAAACTTGGACTTTTCAAACCATTCATCCTCTTGATATTACTATCTATCAACTCCATCTTCGCCAAATAGGCCTAAATCCTTACACTTTTTCTAGCTGTGTAATTTGGTCTCCACTATAGATTCTAGATCACATCAATCCCCTAGTTCATCTTTGATTTGAGAGTGATTACATCTCTTAGGTCTTTGAGGAGGAATTAGTATCTGTTATTGGTTTTGCATTAGCTTAGAGAATGAACTTTTCTTGAGTTGATCTAACACCATTAACCCTATCCACCTTCATTTGAAGTCATTACTCTACTTCTGTGATAGGTAATCCATTATCCAAATCAGCTATTGATCTAGTTCTATAATATTCCATAAGCAACCCATATAAAATTCATCAACTAATAATCTCAACTTTATCAAATTTGTCCAAAATCAAATCAATCGCCAAATCTCTGTCCTTGTGCATTTGAGCCAAACTTTGGTCACATCATCACAAATCCTTGTCAAAATGGTTCTAATCATCAATAAACCTAGGTCAAATCCAAAACTGAAAGTCATACTTCGAGGGGCCTTTCCTTCTAGCACCAATGATCATGAGAACCTTGTAGATTATGAGGCATATCTTGAGGAACAAGCTGAAATACAAAGACTTCAACATATGTGTAACTCTCTACCAACTCTACAGAACAAGACCATAATACCACAACTCCAAGGCATCATCCAAACACTTCACCAAATGCTACAACCCCTAGACCAACAAATCATACAAAGAATACAAACCATCATCCAAAAAATTCAACAACACTGATCATCTCAAATACAACAACTCCTCGTTGAACTCCAACAATTCATAGCCACCTACCAATCCAAATTCAACCAACACAAGCACAATCTCAACAAATTATACCTCAATCCCAAGTGTCACCCCCATCATCATACCAACCTAACCTATCCACATATCATGTCAATTACATGTCAACCTATCCCATTGATACCCAATAGCATCCACCCCCTGATCATCCAATTCCCTATTCCAACATTTCAACTCATCATCAAACCTATTCACAAGGCTATCAATTTCCTTCACAACAAGCACACACAAGTCTAAGTAATCCTTTGCACCAAAATCAAGTGTCCTTAAGTCCTTATGATACCTTTGACAAGGGTACCCTGCATCATCATCCAATCAAAGGCCCATCCAAGAGCCTACTACTCTTGTCCCATCACCACCATGTAGTCCCTATCATAGTCCTTTGGTCACTCAACCTTCTAATCCATCAAGCCCTTCATTATCTTCATCCCCATGTTCCTCCAATCTTCCACCAAGAGATCCTTAAGAGGTAACCCTACAACAATTGGTCCAAGCACAATTACGTGAGCTACCCTTGATAAAACCATATAATCCTAATCCATGCAATCACATTATCCCTTCATCTAGTTCAAATCCTAATATGTCCAATACGATTATTCCTCCATCCAATCCTAATACTACTCCTAAGCTTACAACACCATCCACCATTATCATCCATCCATTATATTGTTCATCTACCCATACTCTTATGAAGGATGTGATCCTATAAAGGGTAAAATTTGGATGTTAGGTTTTTGATAATTTAGTGTGTATATCCTCCTTTCACCCTTACATTCAAGGACCTAGGGTCAAGTTGCAATGTACTATCATATCCTAGGTCACTATTGAGATGTAGGAAAATTTGGATTTTTATGATTTGATTGCCAATTACCTTCTCTTATGCTTAATTATACCTTAAAACCCTAATTATGCAAATACGCCAGCAAACAGATGAATAACAGAAAATGCTGCTACAGGGAGATGTAAAATAACAAATCACTGCATACCTATTTTTGGGGTTCGGAGATGGAAAAGTTGGGGACTAAGGAGTGGGCACACAAGTCCAAGGTACCAGTTTCTTTACAGAATCTTGACCTCCTTCCGACACTGATCGACACTGTAACTTCTATTTCCAGAGATTCAACTATAGAGGACACAGGGACTAGCACCCAAGTCCAGGAAAGGATCTGAAGTCCTGCTTCTCTTCAGATCCCAAATCCTTGATGTCTGTTGATCTTTCCTGCAACTCCACTTTTTCCAGATGTGACACCTGTAACTTGCAATCACAAAACTTTGGGAGGGGGTTGTGGTGTTTAGAGGCTTGCCTTAGTTAAGCCTCAGAGAGACATTCAAGTCTTCTGAACACCGTTGTCAGATAGAGAGTGTGTGCCTAGGGAGGCAGAGGGAAAAACCAAATGATAAAGGCTCAATAATCACAATAGATATCACCTTGTAGTGAAGATCTCATGGGAGGAAAAAGATCATTCCATGGGGAGATGGATGCTCAAATCTACAAACACAAACACATAGACAACACAAATCTGCTCTTGCAACACAATGAAAGCCTTAAATCATCTTTAGGATGCATAAAGTTCACAATAACAATCTAGTAATGCTCTAGTTTACAAATGAATGCCTAAACATGCTTTTATATGCAACTACAAACATTCCCGCCAAGATTTCATAAATTCAAACTTACCATGTCGGCCTAGGGACCAAATAACGGTCATAAACTGACACTAGAAATTTGGGCTTGACCCAAAATAGGGTAGGACTAGGGCGCGGGCACCCAAGTCCTCCCCCCTATTTTGGGTAGGGTTAGGTTCAAGGGGTTGTCATGATAACTAGGGTTCATTCCATCGGGGGATATTGAATTATGATGCAAGAGTCCTAAATGCACACTAAAGACTAGGGAGCTAAACCTTTTGAGGGAAAAGCCCCCAAGGGGACATTTTCTAACATTATATTTAGCCATCACTTTAATGTAGGTATAAACACGAGGCCAATACATGTATTAAAGTACAGTCGACAAACACAACAAACACACCA
This sequence comes from Cunninghamia lanceolata, assembly GCA_027924645.1. Taxonomy (NCBI): domain Eukaryota; kingdom Viridiplantae; phylum Streptophyta; class Pinopsida; order Cupressales; family Cupressaceae; genus Cunninghamia; species Cunninghamia lanceolata. The sequence goes on from BSBN01000610.1 coordinate 2,864,439, forward strand.
AGCACGGAGAAGACACGCTAAGCACATTGAAGACAATGATAGGCACACAAAATGTGAAGAAGATAGTTACAATCACGTAAAACATAGAGAATACAATGAATGCAAAGAAGACACATGAATGCATGGAAGACAGAAATGATCTCTTTTCTTTTCTTTTTCTCATATATATGAAATGCAAATGCAAGTACAAGAAAGTAAACAAACCTCCCATAATACAGGATGCACTCATCGCACAGGTCTTTAAACTGTATATATGGGGCAACACACACAAAACCTCCCAAAATGTAGGATGCACTCATCCATAGGTCTTTAGACTACATATGGGGCAACAAACACACCATACAAAGCAAGCACGCCAAAACACACACTTGAAAGACATGGAGAAAACATGACAAACAAGTGATGGAGTGTTCCTATTTCTAGGTCCAACACCATCTCAGGCACATTATAGGCACACACTGATGATTGGGCTTCGCCACAACAATTGCCGAAGACATGCTTAAGGGTTGAGTTAGTCACAGAACCGCTCCCCATCTCCGCAGAGGACTTTTGTAAATGACAGGATGATGCAATCTTCTTCGAGAAATACACCACCCCCGCCTCCGCAGGGAGCTTAAGAAAAAGGATATGCTCGATATCTTGCCTCCGTAGAGGGCATACATGATTGATTGATTGCAAACAAACTCAAGATGCAGGATGCAGTCATCAGACAGGTCTTTAAACTGCACCTAAGGACAAACACATTGCTAACATCTACAACAGATAGCTTACCTTATATATGCCCCCACCTTAAGGTGGTTGATATCATGCCTCGATATCAAGCATGTTAAGGTAGGAAGAAAACACACAAGGGAACACAGACTTTCGCAAAGCCCATGCCCCCTGGAGGTGACATGTACTTTACGATCACCAAATGTTCCCACAAACACATCCCTACAAGAAACATGTTAGTGTCCATAATCATGATAAACAACAACATCAATGTATATGAATTTTGAGGCATGCAAAATTCAAGATAGACAAAGTGCACGGAGCAGAAGTATTGTTATGATTTGTGAATGAGATAGAACACCATCAAAATCACTACGCGGAAAGCAGAGTGCTTCCACTAGCCAAGCGTCGGATAAAATATACAACCCCATCGTCATATTAGGAACTAAGTCCAATTTTTGATTTCTTGCGAAAGGGACTCTAGGTCTGCATCAGTATAAATATTTTTCATCATCCACCCGTTAGATAGAAACACTAGAGGAAGGGAAACAATAAATAAGAGAGAGAAAACAAGTATCTTAGGGACAATCACATAGGAGGGTGCCCTAGGTCACCAATCACAACGCTATGTCCGTAAGACACAATACACAACAATGAAATTAGAGAGAGAGGCAATATAGAAGAATGATGATACAAATAGAAGAAGGTCACAATAGAGGTAGTCTCCTAGTATGTCAGACTTTACAAGAGAATCAAGGGTCATCCCAGGAGGCCTAAACAATACATAACACATCACGGGGGAAGCACATCATGAGAGAGATAAAGGGTTAGAGATACTTACCTGGAGGGTCTTTATATCAAATTTTGGAACTCGCGAACCTCTTGGAGAGGTACTCGATCATGTTGAGTGCAAAGTTTGAGTGGTTCTTGTGAAAGTCTTGTTTATTATCATATGATGTTGGTTTTGTGATTCCATGTTGAAGTGAGACTTTTTGTTGCTTATGAGGGGGAGAACCACTGTTATTTCCAACTACTGACAGTCGTCTTACTCTTTTTCAATTTTTAGCGAGTTTTCATTGTTGAATCTTTCTAACACAGTAACAAGAATTATCCTGTACCTTCTCACTTGTTTGTATCAGTTGTTCTAGTTGTTTTTCTAGTGCATTTTATTTATCTCCCTATCCATATAAGGATAACGGTGGAGGAACCTTGGCATAAATTCCTTGTCTTCGTGGATGAGGTGGATTATCCACTTGCTTCTTATCCACTTCAATCATACCCATGATATTATCATATTCTAAATAATCATCGTCATCTATTTACACTAAACCTTGTTCCATCATATTGGTATCAGTATGTTTAGGGAATGGATTAGTAAAGATTTGTAAATTCTGATTCAATAGAGCAACTGATTTGTCTCTATTATCATTCACTCCTGATACCTAGATGATATTCGAATCAATGAGGTCTTGTATTTCATGTTTAAGACGCATACATCATTTAGTGTCATGTCCTTGTGTCCAATGAAAATGAAAAAGGCATTAGCATCGAAGTAAGGTCCTTGTGCTTTACTAGGATCGATAGGCTTAATCAGGGGAAGCTTCAAAATGTTATTACTCACAACTTGATTCATGATAGAATGACAAGACTCAGATATCGGATTAAACTTTCTTGGTTGATATGATGTCTTCTTCGAATTTGTGATAGCAGACACATTAGAAAAGTTGTTTGTATTCGGCCCATTGATCTTGATGAAACTCCTATTATTATTATTCCTCTTAAAATTGTTCTGTGATGATCCACCCATGGATTGGCTAACTTGAGCCGATGAGTTTTGGTTTTCATACTGACTAGATGAAAGTTGGTAATCATGAAGGGCGGTGTACAAATGTTGAAAGGAGTTATACTTCATCAAGAGGATTTTGTGACGGCTATTAGGTTGTAAATTAGTGATAAACACCTTTTGAACATCCTCATCTTTCATCTAATATTGAATTTGTGTATACAAAGCTTGATACCAACTAATAAATTCAGTTAATTTCTCTTTCGGACCTTACTTGCAATGAACCAAGTCAATTAAGGAGACTTGGGGTCTTATATTTGCTTGAAAATATTGTAGAAATTGATCAATCAACTGCGAAAAGGAGTGTATTGAATTCGGAGGTAAAGAGCAAAACCATTCTAAGGTAGTATCTTTGAAAGATCGCGGGAAAAGTTTTTCTAACAAATCCTCTTCGAAATAGAAATCACTACACATAGCTATGAATGCTGCCACATGAGTATTAGGATCACCTCTTCCAACATATTTTTCAAAGTGAGGAGTCTCAAACCTCTCGGGCATAGGAGTTCTTAAAATTGCATAGGAAAGGGGATTACGAGCATGATATGTTGGTATATTAGTTTGCGAAGAGTTTGTCAAGTTTGTTACCTTTTGTTGTAAAGCATTCATGCCTTGTAAAAGTTGGTTTAGGATGTCATCATTGGGAGATGTGGTTTGCTGTGAGGAGTTAGAACCAAAGTGAGGAGGTGAATGAGCTTGAGATATGATAGGTGGAGGCTAAGAATATGTCAATGGTGGTTGGACATAATGGTAGGTGGAAGATGGTTGCGAGTAGGTAATAGGTGGCTGTAAATGAGTGGAATAGATAGGTGGTTAAGAACAATTATGCATAGAGGAGGTCCCCTTAGAAACCAAATTCTGGTAATCAAATCCCACGGCTTTGTAACTAGTGCCATTAGATACTCCAGTACCAGTGGTAGCATTACTACAAGCATTCACATCAGTTGTTAAGATTGTGGATGTAAAAGTGGATATTCCCGTAGTCGGTATAGGTGCTGATACTTGTGTATGAGATGGTGACAAAGTGTTATTTATCATTTTTACACATTCAGTCACTAGCATGATATTGGTTTGTACAATATGTGCTAAACCATGGATTCCATTAACACCATCTTGTCCTGTTATCAATTCTCTTACATGGTGAATCACAGGTACAACTTCTTTAGCTATCCTCTCAGTTTGCATAGTCTTGGAATTTAGCTAGGTCTTTGTCAAGTTTATTTATTTGCTCATCAAATACATATCCTGTCATCTCAATAGTGTCATCAACATCGTGAAAAGTTTGCTCTTCCATTGTACTTGTGATAGGTGTAATGTCTTGTAACATTTGTGTCTTTCCCTTTGTAAAGAAGGTGTTTAATGTTCCAACTTCTTCAAGAGCACTAGATCCCATGTGTCTTATGCTTCTTCTTAAAGGAATGTTTCTCTTAGGGCAACGAGTTATTAGACTCATGCAAATCTAGGATGACAAGTTAAAATATAGTGAAAATATTCTAAAACATGTGATTTTTCACCAAATCTCAATGCAAAAGAGCATGACAAAGGGTGTTGTGAGGAAAATGATGATGGACAACAAATTATATCAGTAATAACAACCACTTAATGTTAGGGTTAGCTAGCAGAAGATATCAATTAAATGCAAAAAAGATTAAACAGAGGAATGAAAATACACAGAAATAATAACAGCAAGAGACAAGTTTTAATGTGGTTCACCCAAACTTGGGCTACATCCACCAATAGAGAGTCTAATATTATTATCTAATAAATCAAACTGATTACAACCAGCAATCCTTGCAACTCAATACCGTTGCAAAATGCTACAATACATCAACAAAAACCCTAACCCTTAACTGCTTTTATCAAGCCTTATGTCAGTTACAAAAATATGGTTCTTTTTAAGTCGGCCAATAGAAAAATAACTCTCGACGCCTTAATAATTTGGGGGGAAACTAGGCCAATAAAAGTGGGGAAAATTTAACCTCTGAGTCTGATTAGGCTCCATATAACAACAATCTCCCACTTGGAGACTGATCAAACTCCACACCATATCATCTCCTACTTAGAGATTGATCATAACACCACTGACCCTATAGCTCACACTGGAAATAAGCACCTTGGACTCTAATGTTTTGTTGTTGTTGTTTTCAGTCTTGAAGACCAATCGAAGCTAAAGAGGAGCTCAGCTACTCCCTTGTCACTGCCTTTGTAAACATATCCGCTAGATTTTTATCTGTATGTATCTTTTCCAGCCTTAATTGTCCATCATCCAACACCGACCGAATGAAGTGATACCTCAACTGTATGTGTTTGGTCTTTGAATGCAAGGCATAATTCTTTGCAAGATGTATGGCACTCTAGCTGTCCGTAAACAAATAACTCTTAGCCTGTTGTTTGCCCAATTCTTCCATGAAAGATTGGAACCATATCATCTCCTTGCTTGCCTCTGTTGCAGCTACATAGTCTACCTCCGTGGTGGATAAAGAAACCACCTTTTGCAACTGTGAGATCCAACTCATGGCTGTCCCACCTACAGTAAAGACAACCTATTGTACTCTGCCTAGTATCAATATCTATAGCCAAATCTGAGTCTACATAACCTACTAAATCAATATTAGAGCCCCCAAAACATAAGTGTTTATTGGATGTACCTCTCAAATATCTAAGAATCCATTTTACCGCATTCCAACGCTCCAATCTGGGATGACTCATATACCTGCTTACGACTACTACAACATGTGCAATATCTGGTGTCGTGCATACCATGGCATACATTAAACTTCCTACAACTGAAGAATATGGTAACTTGGACATTTTGTCTTCCTCCTCTTGTGTCTTAGGGTACATCTCCTTAGTCAATTTCAAATGACTAGGCAATGGTGTGCTGACAGCTTTTGCATTCTCCATATGGAATCTCTGCAACACCTTTTCAACATAATTAGCCTAAGATAGAGTCAATTTTCTGTTTTTCCTATCTCTACAAATTTTCATACCAAGGATTTATTTTGCTGCCCCCAAATCCTTCATAGAAAATGACTGTGCTAACTGTTGTTTTAACTCTCTTATGTCGTCCATGTTAGACCCCGCTACAAGCATCTCATCAACATATAAACATAAAATAATGTAGCTGTCATTATCCAACCTCTTAAAATAAATACAATGGTTAGAATTACACTGGTTGTAGCCTTGCTCAACCATAAAACTATCAAATTTCAAATACCATTGCTGAGGTGCTTGTTTCAAGCCATACAAACTCTTCAATCTACACACTAGTTTCTCCTTACCTTTGACCTCAAATCCTTGGGGCTATTCCATATATATTTCCTCCTCCAAATCACCATGGAGAAAGGTAGTTTTCACATCTAGCCATTCCAAATGTAGATCTTCAGCAGCCACAATACTTAAAATAGTACGAATAACAACCGGAGAAAAAATATTGTCAAAATCAATGCCCTTTTTCTATGCAAATCATTTTACAACTAACCTAACTTTAAATCTTTTCTTACCTCCATCTTCCTCTTTCAGCCTATAAACCCATTTGTTTGGTAAAGCTTTTTTACCTATAGGCAACTTACATAATTCCAAGTCTGATTTTTCAGCAAGGAGTCCATTTCTTCTTTCATTGCAAGCTCCCATTGAACCTTTGTATCCACCTACATAGCTTCATCATACCCTTTTGGTTTACTAGCATCTGTTAACAAAAAAGAATACAAAGAGGGAGAAAACCTTTCAGGATGTCTACTTAGCCTTGTTGACCATCTAACATTCACTGAAATTTGTGGTATTTCTTGTTGCTGTTGCGGAGCATGAGGAACCATCAGAACATCACTATTTGGAATATCATCCAGCACCACATAATCCTTTTCTTTCTTCTGATGATGTTGCAACTGATCTTTCTACAACACCTTCTCATTGAATATAACATCCCCGCTTCTCACAATTTTTTAATTTTCAAAATCCCAAAGCCTATAACCAAATTTATCAATGCCATATCCAACGAAGGTACACTTTTTCAATTTTGCATCCATCTTGGTTCTATTTTCAGAATCTACATGTGCAAATGCTTTACATCCAAAGGTTTTGAGAAAAGAATATCTCACCTTCTTACCTGTCCATGCTTCCTCTAGAATACCACAGCCCAAAGAAATTGAAGGACCTCTGTTAATTAAATATACAACAGTGTTGACAACCTCTGCCCACATGTTTAAAGGCAGCCCAACATGCAATCTCATAGTCCTTGCACGCTCTATTATTGTCCTATTCATGCACTCAGCCACTCCATTCTCCTGTGGAGTACTTGGAACCATTTTCTACCTATGAATTTCATTAAAGGAACAATAATCCTAAAATTCTTTGCTGCAATACTCACTACCATTATCATATCTGAGACATTTTAATATTTTATCTATATCATTCTCAACCAAGCTTCTCCATTTCTTAAATGTTTCAAATACATCAGATTTCTACCTGAGGAAATAAATCCAAACCTTCCTAGTTGCATCATCTATGAATGTAACATAATACCGAAAGCCACCAAGAGAAGATACCTGAGCCAGTCCCCATACATCTGTATGCACAAGCTCTAACTTTTCATCTTTCTTTTGCTTCCCATCCTTGAGAAAACTGACTCTCTTTTGTTTACCATACACACAACTTTCACAGAAATCCATATTAATACATTTTAGACCTAGTAAAACTCTCTTAGAATGAAGTACCTTGATACCTTTTTCACTCATATGCCTAAGTCTGTTATGCCACAGTGTTGTCTCAGAACCTGCAACAACTATTTCAGTCTCTTGCTGTGAACCTGCAGCAACTATTCCTGATCCTGTTTGTTTGTTCTCTGCAACAACTAAAGTAGAAGGAATAGTATGACCTGTACAAAGATATAAGGTGCCTACTTTCACACCTTTTTCTACTATTAAGGCACCTTTTGAAACCTTCTAATTTTTATCAGTAAATGTAACAATGCAACCTTCATCAACTAGCTGCCTTGCTGAAATTAAATTCCTACTCAACCTTGGAATATGCCTTACCTCTTGTAGTAGCCAATGATTCCCATTCTGCAACTTAATCTTGATTCTTCCCTTTCCAACAATCTGACAAGGTTCATTATCTCCCAAATAAACCAGCCCAAAATCCCCTTGGACATAATCAAGAAAATAACTTCTATGGGGCGTAGCATGAATTGAGGCCCCTAAATCTAAAACCCCTGAATCATCAACATTATCTAGGGAAAGAATCAAAGCATCATCTTCAGATTTATTACTTACTACATTTGCCTCCTTATTGCCTTCTTGTTTGTCTCCTTGTTTATTCTTCCGAGACCAACAATCTTTCTTCAGATGATCTGGTTTCCCACAGTACTAGCAATCCTTCTATCCTTTGGATTGGGATTTCTTATCCTTTGATTTTTCTCATGTCTTACCATGACCTCCAGAACCTTTTCCTCTCTCCTTTGATTTGCCCCTGCTTTCTACATTCAAAACACTACCTAATGTGGACCCTCCTGAGCTTTTCCATCGCATTTCCTCGCTAAGGATAACACCAACAACATCATCAAATTTCAAAGTGTTTGAACCAGAGACAAAGTTACTTATAGCCATTACCAAGCTATTCTAGCTTTCTGGCAAAGAACATAAAACCAAGAGAGCCCTCACCTCTTCATCAAATTTTACTTTTACAGAAGTTAACTGACTTGTAATTGTATTAAACTCATTTAAATGATTTGTCACAAATCCACCTTCAATCATTTTCAGATTAAACAAACACTTCATGAGAAATACATTATTTGAGGCTGAGGGTTTTTTATACAATTTAGCCAAAGCTTTCATCAGTTCACTTGTTGTTGTCGCTTCTGTTATATTAAACGCTATAGATGGTGCCAGGCACAACAAAATGGTTCCCAGTACCTTTCTATCTAGAAGATTCCAATCCTCATTAGTCATTGTTGCTAGTTTCTTGGCTATTCCTTCCAATGGCCTCCATAAATCCTTTTGATAGAGATAATCCTCCATCCGCATCTTCCATAATTGATAGTTCTGCCAATTGAATTTATCTACCTTCAATTTACCCTCGTCTGCCATTGCTCCCACTCAACTATGAGACTTTCCTGCAGATGATAATCAAACACAACCCACTCTGATACCACTTGTTAGGGTTAGCTGGCAGAAGATATCAATTAAATGCAAATAAAGCTTAAACAAAGGAATGAAAATACATAGAAATAATAACAACAAGAGACAAGTTTTAATGTGGTTCACCCAAACTCGGGATACATCCACCAACAAAGAGACCAATATTATTATCTAGAAAATCAAAATGATTACAACCAGTAATCCTTGCAACTCAATACTGCTGCAAAATGCTACAATACATCAACAGAAACCCTAACCCTTAGCTGCTTTTATCAAGCCTTATGTCAGTTACAAAAATAGGGTTTTTATTATGGCCAATAAAAGTGAGGAAAATTTAACCTCTGAATCTAATTAGGCTCCATATAACAACACTTAATGCTAAAATATCCATCACAACACACTTGTAGTGTCTCCCAAGGTCAAACCTTAGTGAAAATGTAGCAAAATAGGCAAATTTTCACGATTTTTCAATTCCAAGACCTAGAAAAAGGGGTGTTGTAAAGAACTTTAGGAGGTGCAGAAAATAATACTAATGATATCAGTCACCTCAATCCATAAAATTTGTTACAACACACTTGGAGTGCAAACTAGGCCAAACCCTAGGGCAAAAATAGCAAAAATGTGTATTTTTTCACTAAATTTTCAACACAAGAGCCTGATAAAAAGGTGTTGTGAAGATTTTTAGGAGGGGAAGAAAATTATTACTCTAATAAAAACCAATTAATGCAAAAATATCCTTCACAACACGCCTATGGTGCAAATTTAGAGAGTCGATAAGGCCAAATCTAGTGAAAATCAATGTTTTTGAAGCCCTAGGTTTGAGATCTTGACACAAAATGCTATATGAATCTTTTACAAGCTGATATATGATGAAAATAAAATGCACTCAGATCTAAAAATTATTTTCAAGCTCTAACATGCAAAATGCTAATGCAAATCTAGTGAAAAATCAATGGAAATGCTAGTTTTTGTTGACTTTTTCTATGCAAAAATGTAAATTTTAAAAATGTAAATGCAAATTTGTTCCAACATGCAAGACTACATCCAAATGTACATTTGACCGAGTCTCTAAAATCAGTAGAAAAATCTGAAACAAGATTTTACCTACAAACCTTAGATTTTGGAATTACTAGGTTATATGCAAAATTCACAATTTTCAACAAAACCCTAGCAATTTTATGATGGAAATGCAATGCAAATTAATGATTTTTTGTAATTTTATGTAATTTAAATTAGATCTAATGAAAAAATTAGAATTTTGATGAATTTCAAATTAATTCATGTAACATGCAAAACCCTAGCATGCAATTTTTCCAAATTTTCCAATTTTTTAATTTTTTTAAAATTTTTTTCCAATGCAATAAGATGAATGACTATATGAATGAATGAAATCAATGAAAATCTAAAACACAAAACTCAGCAAGGTGCAAACAAGTCCAATAACACAGGTTCACCAAAATGTAAAGGGTAAAATTTAGATGTTAGGTTTTTGGTAGTTTAGTGTGTATATCCTCATTTCACCCTTACATTCAAGGACCTAGGGTCGAGTTGCAATGTACTATCATACCCTAGGTCACTATTGAGATGTAGGGAAATTTGTATTTTTATGATTTGATTTCCAATTACCTTCTCTTATGCTCAATTATACCTTAAAACCCTAATTATGCAAATAGGACATTAAATAGATGAATAACGGAAAATGCTACTACAAGAAGATGTAAAATAATAAATCACTGCGTACCTATTTTTAGGGTTTGAAGATGGAAAAGTTAGGGACTAAGGAGCAGATGCCCAAGTCCAAGGTACCAATTTCTTTGCAGAATCTTAACCTTCTTCCGACACTAATCGACACTGTAACTTTTGTTTCCAAAGATTCAACTGCGGAGGACACAGGGACTAGCACCCAAGTCTAGGAAAGGCTCAGAGTCCTTCTCTTTAGATCTCGAATCCTTGATAAATAAAATGCTGATCTTTCCTGCAACTACACTTTTTCTAGATACGACACCTATAACTTGCAATCACAAAACTTTGGGAGGGGGTTGTGGTGTTTAGAGGCTTGCCTTAGTTAAGCCCCAAAGAGACATTCAAGTCTTTTGAACACCGTTGTTAGATAGAGAGTGCATGCCTAGGGAGGTACAGGCAAAAACCAAATGATAAATTCTCAATAATCACAATAGATATCACCTTGTAGTGAAGATCTCATGGGAGGAAGAAACTCTTCATTCCATGGGGAGATGGATGCTCAAATTTGCAAACACAAACACATAAACAACACAAATCTGCTCTTGCGACATAATGAAATCCTTGAATCACCTTTAGGATGCATAAAGTTCACAATAACAATCTAGTAATGCTCTAGTTTACAAATGAATGCCTAAACATGCTTTTATATGCAACTACAAACATTCCTGCCAAGATTTTGTTAATTCAAACTTACCATGTCGGCCTAGGGACCAAATAATGGTCATAAACCGACACTAGAAATTTGGGCCTGACCCAAAATAAGGAAAGACTAGGGCGCGGGCGCCCAAGTCCTCCCCCTATTTTGGGTAGGGTTAGGTTCAAGGGGTCCCCCTAGGTCCCATTTGTCATGATACCCAGGGTTCATTCCATCAGGATGTTGAATTATGATGCAAGATGTCCTAAATGCACACTAAAGACCCAGGAGCTAAACCTTTTGAGGGAAAAGTCCCTAAGGGGACATTTTCTGAGATTACAGATCTAATGGCTATTAGGAAGGAATCAACCATCTCCATGTCACCAAACACCTATTCATGAGCCTATCAAGCCTATTAAAGCATATCCTACCAAGAGTCCAAATCTAGATCGATTGTACCTTCACATTGTTGATCATCAAGAGCCTATCAAGCCTATCCAAGAGTCTCCCACTTCCACTTCCATTCAAGAAAATCAAATTCTATGTCAATAGTATAATCTAAAGCATGTGGAAACATCAACCCTTTATCTAAATCAAGATCAAAGCACCTCCATCCAACCCATCCATAACCTATATCTTTTCAATGATCAAGATATTATCTTTGATGAAGAACCTATACAGGAGCAAATTGATCCCATCCATAGCACACTTAATCCCTATCTATGATCAAGATCCCATATATGATCAAGATCCTATTTATGATCAAGAGAACCATGATGATCCTATTAGCCAACTTTATGCATTCCATTGTCAAAAAGCTATCCACACTACTCCTATACATTATCCATCTAGCCCTATCCATGATCCAACAAAATCTAATCCCTTGATGAGACACTTGATCCCCAAGAAAGCATTGACAATCAAACAAGTCACTTGGATCCTATCCCTTCACCTCCTACTAAGCATAATGTTGGTCAAGATCCAAGCATCCCAAGTCATCCATTGCATGATCCCACATTGTCTCTTGTGGATCTTCCATTATCTCATGTTGATCCTCCACCATCTCCCATCGATCCCATTCCAAATCCATTATCATATCCTCTTGATCTTACCACCTTCATCCATGAATGTTCTTCCTTAGGAGAACAACAACCACTATCCACCACTTCACTCTCCCCATCAAATAATGGACTCGCGTCTTGTTTCCAAAACAAACACCCCATTGTATATTGTATGTTCCAAAACATGAACTATCAAGGCAAAGGTTTAGGCCTTCATGAACAAGGTATCTTAGAGCCCATCCATGTTGCAATCCATCATCGAGCACATGGTCTTGGTTTTTCATCCCATGAAAATCAATGCAATGATGTTGGTACCACCTCCACGACTCCTCCAGCTACTTCTTCCACTCCATATCCTGGTGCACCTTATCGCACCTCTCACTCATATGTTGCCATCCCTCCTCCATTATCATACCATTTGCAAAAGAATGTGACCATACATCTCCCTCCATCTACTCTTCCTCCACTCCTTCCAACTTCTAATATCCCTCCATCCACCCTACCTCTACTTTTCTCAACACCTAATATCCCTATCATCCAAGTCCCTTATCCATTTATCGACAAATCCACTTTTAATCCCTCCATCCATAAATCCCCTATCATTCCTAATCATGGCCAACGAATGCACACATCAACCCCATATGAAGCTATTCCTAATCTCATGAGATTAAAAAATAAAAATTTGGATGCTTCCACATATATAGAAAAATATCTACAAAATCCTCAAGAATATCATGCCATAGGGCATCAATACGTAAATTCAAAGCTAAATCCATCTCAAAAGCTACATACACCCACACACCTCAAAGAAAAAATGAAAATGGTGTGGGTCCCTAAGAAACCAACAATTACCTCAAATCCATCTCAAAAGCTAAATACACCCACACACCTCAAGGCAAAAATGAAAATGGTGTGGGTCCCCAAGCAACAAGCTATTACCCCAAAAGAAGCGTCCATATCTCAATCTATCCCCAAATTCTAAAATTCCCATTCCCCATTAAAAAATCTTGCAAATCTTAAGTCCATTTGAGTTCCTAAACTCCTAAATTGATGATTCCCAAATCCCCTATCCCGATTCCCATTACTCCCCACTCCCCATCCTAGTCAAAGGCTTCAAAATCTATCACGATGTGTGTAATCGTTGGTCTTGGTTCCCGGTAATTCCATACCATTTCCACATACATCCTTTCCCCCATCTTACATCCATTATCCAACATATTTTCTCCATCATACCTCTATGGTCCATGCTTTCACTCCATCACCCATTTATCCTTCCATCTCCATCCATCATCCATATCATAATTCACCATTCATTCCATTTCCATCTACCAACATCCATGTGTGTAATGCTACTTGATATAGTCCATGTACAAACATGCATTAAAGTGCTAACATACTACCTTTCTATTGGAAACAAATGCTTGAGTCCTCATCCTACCATCCCATCTAAATAAGTAAAAAAAAATCAAAATAGTAAAGAGAAATCCCTTCATAAAATGGTGAAAACTTGGCAAACAGGTGCCTTGGATAAGTACCATGATGAAAACCTGGCAAATAGGTGTCATGTGTAGGTTGGTTGCGTATGTACCTTACACTTAGGGGCATGTCATCTCATCTACCCATACTATCATTCCTTCTACCTATCCTTCCTCTCATAACTTCCTTATCCATTATATCTGCATAATTATTTCCATTGATCCACTTCATCCTTCTTTCCTCCTTTTGATCTTGATGCAGATAGGGGAAAAATGTTGAAACATACTTTGAAAAATCTATTGATATACCTCATCATTTCCAACTAATCCAATCAATCTTCTTGTCATAAGCTTTGTCATGTAAACTCCTAAAGCATTATACCTAGAATGGGGCATGTTATTCCTATGCAACATAGTCTTTGGTGATCACATCCTAAGCACCTCATCCATCCATCCACTATTGCCTATTCTTTTATTCATCCTTCTATCATGAGCTTTCCATCCCATTTTCTATCACCCGTCCTTTTGTTCACTTATCTAATCCCATCTTTCTCCTTGCATCTAGAGCTAGTTTTCCATTTTCATTGGTATCTAGTACTAAGGCTATCCAAATGCAATCCAATGTCACCCAATCATCCCAATCTGTCAACACTTCAATATATCTTGTCTGAACCATTTATCACAATCCATCCTATCACCTCGACTTGACTAACTCAAGCAAAAAATGAACTATGCATCCTTTGAAAGATAAATTACTTACCAAACCCAAAACAAAATGACTACTCATGATGCCATATGATGTCCCTCATACCACTTGCCACATATGCTACAACAATCTATTTATCTTAGATCAGATTAACAACCTTTAATAGATATATATTTCCTACAATAAGGCTTCATCTACCAATCTACCCTGAGCAACCTCTTTGGAAAGATAATATGTTGGTTGTGTGTTTACTTTATCAACCAGTCTTTTTATTTTTTGGTTTATCTTTTGTTCCTTTCTAATACCTACTCAAGACTACCTTGATTTTCTATATCTTGGTATGTTGCGATGTAGTATGGATTAGGGCATAGTCATTGCTTTCATATGCTGTGTTTGTGGGATGAGCTTATTATCCTACTATGACCTATATTTATCTTGTGTGTGTGTTACAACCTAGCATCTTACATATTAATAGTCTTTTGCATTTATGTATTAAGATTATTTTATGTTCAAGACTATGGCTCATTCACATATCAAACAAGGTTATATTATGTCTAGTAGATATAAGTTCAAACTGTTTGTTTGTAGAGTCAACGTCCTATGCATTGAATACATAGTCACCTTGGTCTTCTATACCCTAGTGCATAGCATCCATATGCTATATCAAAATAATGACTACTCTTTATAAATATTCACATAACCGTTGCAACATCACCCCATCTCATCACGCTTCTAGAGCTACATATCATCTCATCTCAATCTTAAGGTACCTTGACCCCATGGATATGGGTATGTAGGCAGTCTAGAATATGAAGGAAGTATCCAATACTCAGGTACATAAGATATCATCATTTCACCTAAACATCCTCAAAACACTTCATCCTATCCATCCACCCATCCATACATCCTAATAAAATCTATAGCTTTCATGAAGATCGATCAATCCGATATCAATTCTTCTATTCTTTTTCCATTTAACTTCATTTCATTTCGAGAGCACATCTATGTTATTTGAACCCAACTGTCCTCTTGAGGGGGCATCCTCATTATCATCATAATTCATCTTATAATATATCTCATCCAATCACATATCAATCTAGCTAATCAATCCAGCCAAATTATCTAATCACATCTTTTGGTCTTGATCCTAATCTTGTCATAAACTAAATCAATCAATCAATCAATCATCATCAATCAATTGTCTTATATAGGATGTTGCATTGTCGAA
The DNA here is from genome assembly GCA_027924645.1 of Cunninghamia lanceolata. NCBI lineage: Eukaryota > Viridiplantae > Streptophyta > Pinopsida > Cupressales > Cupressaceae > Cunninghamia > Cunninghamia lanceolata. The sequence goes on from BSBN01000610.1 coordinate 2,879,971, forward strand.
TCCAGACCAAGTTTCTTATACGACATGTTTCATTTCCAAAACCAAACACTATCCTTATCAATCATCAACAATTAATCATTGGTTTACAACTTGACAGGGGCAATACCTTGTTTATTTTTGGAATCATCAGCATTCATCTTATTTATTAACTTACCATTTGCTTTGCTTGTCACCCTCGCTTTGAGTGACTGGGGCATCAACATCTCTAATCCAATCATGTTCTTCCAACCATGATCTTCTAAATCAATCTTCTTCTATCAAATCAAACACTATGTTTAAAACTTCTTTGAAATGATGTTACTATGCAACACCATCTCAAAGAGGGGCAAAATGTAGACACCTAAAAATGACCCATTGCATTATATCACCTTGCATACATTAGATTCTTTCAAATCACTTGCATCCAACGTTAATTAAATAATCTAATTATTTAATTAATCTCATCAATTTCTTTTAATTCTCTTAATTCCAACATTAATCGAATAAATTCTATTTATTTAATTAATTTCATCAAATTCCACTTTATTCTTCTAAAATTAAATAATTTTAATTATTTAATTAAATTAAATTATCCTCTTCCAATCTTCAAATCCACATTAATTAAATAAATCAATTATTTAATTAATTCATCATTCAAATTTCCTCTTATCCACAATTAAATAATTTTAATTATTTATTTAATCAAATATTCCTCCAAGTTTAAATAAATTATTCAAATTTATTTAAGTTGACTGTTATATTTTAAAAATAAATAAAATCAATATTTTATTTATATCTTATCTTTTCTCTTATCATGCACAATTAATTAATTAAATTTATTTATTTAATTTCAAAATATCTTCAATTATCTTCCAAAAATAATCTTATTCTTCCATGCACAACAAATTAAATAAATTTATTTATTTAATTCCTCAATTATCTTCCAATTCTTCTAAAAATATCATTTTCTTCTATGTGCACAATCAATCTTATTTTTAAAATTTCAAAAAGCAAATCTAAAGTTGAGTTAATTAGCTTTAATTCTTATTATTTTTATTATCAATGTAAATTCTAAAACAGAATAACAGAATAACAGAACCAATTACAAGAACAACAAATCAGAATAAATGCTCAAAATGGAATAATAAAACACACACACAGAAGAACAAGATCATTTAACGTGGTTCACCAGTACTTGGCTACATCCACAACGAAGGGCAAATTTATTATATCAATGCATCTCTCTGTGTGTTTCATACATCACTGTGTAACTCATGAACAACAACAATTCATCTCACTCTGTATGCTATCCAGAATGCCCTCATACGTTTTCCATCCTTAGACAAATAGGTGCAACCGCTACCAAGAAGATGGCAGTTACACGAACGGTTGCCAGAGGGGGAAGACAGGGACTGCAGGAGAATCCTGCAGGGTAGTTACATTGGGCTTCAACAGCCATGTGCCCAACAATCTCCCACTTGAAGACCAATGGGATTGACAATGAAGCTGCTCTGAGAGAGATCCCCTTCGTGAAATTCAGTGTCACAGAGGAACAAGACCGAGAGAAGATCTACAAAATTTGAACTTCTCTCAAGGAACAATCTTGGTTAATGCATCTGCCGGATTAACCTTTTTGTCAATCTTTGTGACCTGCAAGTTGCCTTCGTCAATAACATGGCGGATAAACTGGTATCGAAGGTCAAGATGCTTTGTTCGACTATGGAAAGCTGAATTTCTTGCCAAGTGAATAACACTTTGGCTATCACAATATAATGGAAATATTGATTTCAGACAGCCCAGTTTAGTCAACAAATGCTTAAGCCATATCATTTCTTTGGCTCCTTCCAAGAGTGCAATGTATTCAGCCTCTGTTGATGACAGAGCTACAACTTGTTGCAACCGAGAAACCCAACTAATGGCTGCCCCGGCAAATGTAAAGACATAACCAGTAGTAGACCTGCGTTTGTCTAAATCTCTGACCATATTTGAATCAACATAACCACGGAGCTGAATGTCAGTACCTTCAAAACATAAACTAAAATGTGAAGTACCTTTCAAGTACCATAGAATCCACTAAACTACCTGTCAGTGTAGTTTGCCCAGATTACTCATGAATTTGCTCACAACAACAACTGCTTGTGCAATGTCTGGATGAGTGCATACCATTGCATACATTATACTGCCAACTGTAGATGTATATGGAACAAACCTCATCTGTTCTTCCTCTTCTTGATTTTTCAGACACATAGCTGAAGATAGGCGGAAATGATCAGCCAAAGGAGTAGATACCGGTTTAGCATGAGACAGATTAAATCTACCCAACACTTTGGCAATGTAGTTTGCTTGGGACAACCTGAGTTGTCTTTTATTTCTATTTCTAAATATGTACATCCCAAGTATTCTTTTAGTTGGTCCTAGGTCTTTCATGGAAAAATGAAGAGCCAACTATTGCTTCAGCTGAGCAATAATCTGAACACTAGTACCAGCTACTAACATATTGTCAGCATAGAGCAAAAGTATGACAAACTCATCAGTATTGAGCTTCTTGTGGTAAACACAAGGATTTGATTCATATCGAATAAAGTTGTTATCAGTCATGAAGCGGTCAAATTTTAAATACCATTGTCTTGGAGCTTACTTTAGCCCATACAAACTCCACTTCAACTTGCAAAATCAATGCTCCTTACCGAGTTGAGCAAAGCCTTCAGGCTGCTCCATGTATAAATCCTCATCAATGTCTCCATGTAAAAATGCTATTTTCACATCAAGTTGCTCAAGTTCTAAATCCCAAATGGCTACCAAACCCAACACAGCACGGATTGTGTCCATTCTGACAACTGGAGAAAAGATTTCAAAAAGATCAATACCTTTTTGCTGATCAAACCCCTTGACGACTAATTTGGCCCTGTACCTTTTTCTTCCTCCGTCCTCATCTTTCAAATGATAAATCCATTTGTTCTTGAGAGGCTTATGATTTGGTAGAAGATGAACCAAATCCCAGGTGTGATTAACTCTCAACGACTCCATTTCTTCGTTCATGGATGCCATCCAATTATGTGCATTTTCATGCTTGCAGGCTTGTTTATATGTTTTCGGCTCTGCATAATCAAAGAGCAATAGCTTGTAGTCATCGAATTTTGCAAGCCTCCTCTTCTCACGGGTAGACCTCCTCAATTGTGGAGCTTGCTCTCGCTGGATATTAGAGTCCAGATTGAGTCTCTGTAATAAATTTTGAACATCATCAACTTCTGATTGTAGAGGCCCCTGTGGAAAACTCCCCTGTCTCTGTATTTGTGCACCTAGAGTTCTCTGCCTAGTCACACTGTCTTGCAACATGTCTCCTATCTGTGCTTGACTAAATGAAGATTGTGCACTTGTTAAAGGCTGCATAGTAGCTTGTGAAGGCTGCGTAGCACTTGAGGAGGGCAGCATACCATGTACTGAGGCACAAGGTAGTGATTAGGGATAGAAAGGCTATGTTGGAGTTTTAAATGGCAGAGAACCAAACAAATACTACATTGGAATGTTAGATGGCAGCGACTGGCTACAAGGAGACTGCGTTTGACATAAGTCAAACAAAGGGTGCGTTGTATGTTTTGAAGTCAGTGAATGACTATTTGAAGGCAACGATGTGCATTGGGAAGGCAGCGGTGAAACAAATGGAGGTCGCATTGGACTATTTAATGGCAGCGTAAGGCTTGGTGAATGCTACGTTGAGAAGTCAACAGGCAAAGTGGGACCAAGTAATGGCTGCATTTGCTGTTTAGAAAACAACGATTCAACTAATGAAGGCTGCGTAGAAGCATTTGATGGCAGTGAATGGGGTGTGGGAGGCTGTGTAGCAACAATGCAGGACATACCAATTGTGGACTGGATGGGAATTGTACATCCAACCGAAGGCATAGTAGTTGAAGAAATAGGAGCTCCTGTGATGTAAGAGTGTATAGATGTAACAAGTGGCTAAGAAAATGTAATGGTGGGTTGCCTCACCTTACCATTATCAAACAATTCCTCATCAATATACTCTGTCAGAGATGAGTTGCAGGGTTGCAAACCTAGAAAATCCTTCTCATTAAACACAACATCGCGACTACAGATTATAGTCTTTGCAACGGGATCCCAAAGATGAAAGCCAAACTGATCTTCACCATAGCTGAGAAAAACGCACCTTTTTGATTTAAAATCTAACTTAGTTCTCTGCTCTTTCAAAATGTGAACAAAAGTGGCATAGCCAAACACCCACAAATGTGGATAGGAAATTCATTTGCCGAGCCATGTCTCCTCAGGTATGTCAAAATCCAACCTAGACGATGGAGCTCGATTGATTAAATACACAACAGTATTACATGCCTCTACCCAAAACTCTTTGCCCAATCTGGCATTGGAGAGCATGCATCTGGCTCTCTCAAGTATCGTGTGATTGAGCCTTTCAGCTGCACTATTCTCCTGAGGTGTATAAGGGACAGTTTTGATCTGTTGAATACCATGGTCTGCACAAAAAGAATCAAACTCTGAAGAGCAATATCCTCCACCATTATCTGTTGGTAGGCATTTAATTTTATGCCCAATCTGGTTTTCAACAGAAGCTTTAAAAATCTTAAATTTTGAAAATACCTCAGATTTTCTGTGCAACATATAAATCCATATTTTTCAAGTACAATCATCTAGAAAGATTACAAAATAATTTGCTCCACTAAAAGAAGTTACCTGAACTGGACCGAAAACCTTAGAATGAACAAGTTCCAACGGAGTAGTTTTCTTGTCATGCCCCGTTCTCACGAAACTAGTCTGACACTGTTTTCCATAAAGGCAATGTTCACATAATTCTAAATCGATGGAGTTGAGGCCTAGATTTTGATTGTACTGAAGCATAACTTGAAGACCTTTTTGGCTCATATGACTGAGCCTTTTGTGCCATATTTCATACCCACTGTCCATAGTTGGCAAGGCAGCTCCCACTTCACCAAAACAGTCCAGAATATAGAGATTACCTTACTTCTTTCCTCTTGCCATTACTAAAAGCCCCTTTGTAATTTTCCATGAATCAAGAGAAAATTTAACATTGCATCCGTTGCCTATAAGTTGTGTAGTGCCCCTCACCTTGTTTCCGTCAGACTGATAGTATTCCTAGTAGGATTAGATATCATGACATGGGATTCCTTGTTATTACGTTGAGTTGTTTATGGACCTATTTCTTTGATGACGATTGATGATATTAGATTATTGATATTTTATGTTTCATAGTTTGATGGACATATTTGATATAATGGATTAATGTTATTTCTGAGTTTAATGTGATATTTAATCAAGGTTATGATGCTTTAACAATAATTGTTATACTAGATCCTATTGTTATTGATTGTTCTATTTTCTTGTAGACAATTGAATACTTAATTGTTGATGTATTTATGTGAACAGAACAGTGTCGCATTACTCGTGTCTGAGTACCCTGCCACGCTGCAATTTCTGTTTACTGTGTGCATGACTTCATGTTGTATATATATGTTTAACCTTGAGGTTTGCTGCAGGATGCAGGTATCGGGCATCGACTCCACCTGAACTAGTAGGTCTGAGCGTGCCCTAGCCAATGGAATTGTTGATGGGAGTTAGCATAAGGTTCCCCAGTCATCCGTCATCCTTGTAGAGGATAAGTCTTCAATTTGGTGTCTAGTCATTGTTCTCGATTTCGTTTGTCTCCATGGGTTGTCGTCTTGCTTTCTCTGCATGCTTGATGGTCGAGTAATTGCATGATTTATGATTGGTTAATTGTAGTATATAAATAGATAAATTTGATTAATGACTATTAAATAGATTTATAAATAATTATTAGTTGTTATATAATAAATATATATTAAATATTAATTTAATAAAAATAAAAACTATTTTTGTATGGTTGTAAATAAAAATTAATAGAGAAAAATTGAAAAGGTGGTTATTAGTTAAAAATAAATAATAAGTTGTGGAATTGTTTTATAATTAATAAAATCAACATGAAAGTATATATGTGGCCCAGTAAATAAATGATTAAATAAAGTAATATATATTTATGAGTTGTTATATACCAAATATCTATATAAAATACTAAATTAAATAAAATAAAAATTGTAAGTTGTGATATATTAAATGTAAGTTATCCTTGAGTAAATAAAAAATAGGGGTTATATTGTAATGTTATTAAAAAAATTAAAAGAAAGTAAGCTGTATTTTTCTTTGACGGTTGGCATTGGATCGTGTGTTTATCCCCTAATGGTGGAGTATAAACAATTAGGGTAGGGAATTCTATAAAATAAGTAGAGAGAAGGAGAGAAGGGGGAGGAAAAAGTGGAATTGGAGATCTGGGAAGGAAGACGGAGCCGCGAAGAACAGAGAGAGGTCTTGGCAGCGTAAACAGGTTCTTTTCTCATCTTGCATTATATCTAGGGTTTCCTTAATGAAATTCTTAATCTGCGCATTCCTCTACCAGAGCATTGTTTTTTGTTCTTGATCCCTTTCAATGTCTACTTATTCAAATCATTTTTAATTTTAATCTATGGTCATTATACTCTGAATTCCGTAAGATCTAATTCATTCCTGCCGAGTGCATTTGCTTTAAAATTTGTAAGGCCAGTGTAACGAATCATTTTGTTCTCTGATTATGTCCTGATGGATGTTTATTCCTGTTCTAAAGCCCATTTCAGGGCGATCTAAGGGATGCTGGTAACGGTAGTGTTATCTACATTTATACCTACCGGTATCATTGCTAAAAAGTTTCCAAAGCCTTTTCTTTGTATCCATTTTCTGCAGATCCTGCAATCATTACTTTCATAATGTTTTCTATCAAAATATATTATTATTTCTATTGATTCCAGTTGCAAGGAAGCCTCTAAAGCCTTTGCAATGAATTTATTACGTGTATATCTTGCATCCATTGCATTCCGTATGATGACATCTAGATCACAGCTACCTTCATCTTCCCAGCTAATTTCCCCAACTTTGCAAAAACTCCTGTGCCTATGGATGTGATATGTCTGCTACATGAAAAGCGTGTACCAATTTACGGCCTGAAAATCCAACTACACGCAGAGATCTTATTAATTCCTCTATCTTTCATCAATCCTCCTTACCATTTGAAACTCACCACACTAGCCCACTTCTGCATATATGTTTGAGAAAAGAACATAAATTGTACAATCAAAAGTAGTGCTGCTGTAAATACTCCTAAGCCGATATTCATATGCGATCTACAGGAACCAAGAAAACACCTTGATACAACTAGTACAGATTTAACAGGTATCGCAATGATAAAGTTTAAGGTGTCTTCATGTAAGCCGCACGGACAACCATGCTTAACATTGTCAAATATCAAAACTTACAAGATGATATTTACAAAAGTTTAAGACTAAGACTAAATGACCACGAGTCCACACTAATATTCTTATTCATGTGTTTAAACTACCTAAACTGACCCTTCCTCTTCTATATTCATAGCTCTTATTTTCAAGACATCGAACAACAAGTTTTAGGCTTTAAAGGTTTGGTTATTGTTTTTTTTCTGTTTTGTTATATAATGAACTTTTTGTTGTTTAAACTTTGTTTTTGATTTATAATAAATTTTATGAGAGATCTATACTCAGTGGCGTTTTATCAAATAGATCATGTTTCTGTAGAGTCTGTGACTTACAGCCACCAAGAAAACTGATCTATACAACCAGCATCGACTGGTATTTTAATGACACTGGTTAGGGTTTACTCCACAGGGTCAGTGCGGCCAAAAAGGCCAATCATGTACACATAATGATTAATTGAAGGTATAATGCAATGAGGGTTCCAAATGTGATTTAAGTATGTGCAGATCTCATCAATTAAACTTGCGCACCTTAGAACAAATAAACTTTACACTATTTTCTTATTTCGCCCAATCATGTGTTGAAGTGCGATCTGTATCAGATCGAAAGAAATACTGTGACTCTAGGATTGTACAAAGCTTTGTAGCCATGTTGGAAGTTAGTTTTTCTCAACACAGAATCTGATTGTCTAAAAAGTTACAATTCATTTAAAATCACAACTCTCTCACTGAAGAATGAGTTGACAGATACTGTGCTTCAAAGGAAGGTGATGTAAAAATAGTTTTTGGTAATAATGACTTGCAGCAATCCTTGAGTGTTGTAGTGCAATGACAATCACTTTCATTGTAGTGAGACTAATGAGTGCTTTTTCCAAAATATTGTCGTGAAGCTAAATATTTCAGATAAATGGAAACCGTTTTTCTACCTTTTTAAGATATTCTCTGCTATATAGTCCACTCAGAGATTGGTCAATGCAAAATCATGTGACTGAAAATTTTCACGCAGACCTTAGTGTAACCTGGTCACATCCATTTACGGTTTGGGAAAACATCCAAATAAGTTAAACTTGTTTGCTTTTTATTATTGGTTTTTTTCTTGGACTGTATACTCCCTTCATTTTATGATCTTAATAGAAATGGGTTTTGAATTTGAGTTTTTTTTATATATATATATATATATTTCATGATTCTTCATGCTCAAACGAATATAATATTAAATATACAATCAAATGATACCTTGACTTTCTATTAGTGCAAATATATAATCATCATATAAATATATTGTATTCCATTATAGTTGTAAATCAAATATTATAGTAACCTTAGGTGAACTATTTAGATTAAATTAATGAGATCTATTTGTAGTTGATATAAGGAATTGACATTTAAAAAAAAAAACAACATATCGAAATATTCACCATTCATGATCCAAGGTATATTATGATTATTATTATTTCAAAAGTAAAAGTACATTGTTTAAAAGCCAAATAAATTAGAAATTTATAATAATATTACCATTGTTAATTGGATTAAAAGAAAATCTATGTGACTTTATACTAATGGTTGATGAAATTTAATTTAAACTGACATCAATTTTTTTAATATGATTTTTGTATAATGGTTTTGTTAAGATAAAATTAGATTAACGTGTTGAAATTAGGTTATAATTTGTGTTCGAGATTTGACGTAAAAGTTATTCTTTGACAAATGGTTTGTTTAATTATAAATTGTAAATGTAATTTGTATAATTTGGTCGTTGGTCATAATAAGGTCTTGTTGTCGAGGGTTTATTCCAGAGGCCAAGGTGGTTTGACGTCATGTAACATGTCGATAATTGTCTTGAGTCAATGAAGCTATGTCACCTTTTGTTGTGTATAAGGAAATTGGTTTTGGTGTTGTGAAAGAATGTAAATATTCTGAATGTATCATGATGTGTAGAAAGGTTCTTCATGGATGTTATGATTTATTTATTTGTTGATATGTTGTGTTGGGTTAGACAATGGGAGACATCAAGTACAGTAATGGAGTAATCTTTATGTATTGCTATGGACAATGTTTTGTTAGTTGTCCTTGTGATTAAGTTGACATGCAAGATGGTTAATTCCTTGCATTGTTATATATACACCTTGATATGAGGATAATGGTGATGCAAGATGGTTAATGCCTTGCATGGTTCATGTATCCTTGTTGTCATGATGAGGGTTGCAATGCTTGTTGAGTAGGGTCTTCTAGTTGCAGGTAGGGGAGTGGCTCTCAATGGGGGCCGGAGCCCAAAGTGGCGTCCAGGACAACCCATGTGGGAGTTTGATAACTCAGTGATAACCTAAATAATGAATTAGGGGGTTGGGTAGTTAAGCACACTAAACAAGATAAGTGGATGCCTCACTCATGGCTCAAGTGCTCGTTTAGGCTTGAGATGAGATGAGAAGGCCTGGAATGGCAAGATCTACTACCTTGTCCTCATGAAAGGTATGTTGATTCTGCATGAGTGTTGTATGGGGGCCGGGAGTTGGGAGAGGCTGCCAAGACAACCCAAGATGGGGGCCGGGGCCTAGGAAGGCTTACCAGGACAACCCATGACAAGCCATGTGATGACACTCCTCCCTACTGCAGCCTAGCATTTCCTAGTTGTATTCTCCCCATTCGTTATGTGCTTGCCTCTGGAAGTGTTGTTAGGTTGTTGAGATATTGACTTGTGTTGTTGGTGTTATGTCTTGTCTTGTTCTTATAGTCTACTATCTACCTGACTGTATGTTGTAGTGGGGACCTTATGTTAACTCCTAGCTCGGGGGGTGGACCTCAAGGGTTCCACATGGTTGGGTGGAAGAGCTTTTATCCATTGGTTTTTCTCCTTGCTATTGTTCGTGTGCGAGGATGTTGTATCTTGTGTATCAGCCGTCAGATCTTGTACCAAATATGAAGTAAGTGATTTGTATTCATGTACTTGTTTGTGTATCAGTTGATTTATAATGTATGTATTCAGAAGGTGTTAAGTAACAATGTAAAGATGTACTCATATGTGAGAAGAAATTGTAATTATGTACTAGATCCTGATGATTACTTATCTGATGTTATGGAAATGTAAATGTTTATTGATGTAATGCAATAGGTTTAGAAGGATCCACTGATGTTAATTCATGATGTGTGTTAGATTATGTTAATTGTTTTGTCAAGTAATGCAACCATGAAATCTTAGAGTAACAAGTTGATAGTTAATGATGTGTAATGATGTGTTACTTTATTCGTTTTAAAAAAAAAAAAAAATTATTCCGTTTTGCATAGCATAGATGTGTTGTTCTCTAAGGTGTTCATGTGGGGCGTTACAAGTTGACTAAGAGAAATTAAATTTCTTTTTAACATGGGTACATATCTAACATCTGTCAAAGTTAGTTTGTCTCCATTTTTCTGATTCAATATTATAACTCCTTTTCCTAAAATGTGACATTCTTTATTATCACCAAGAAACACCTTACCAAATGTGCCTTCTTGAAAATTTGTGAAAGCTTGACGGCATGAAGTGGCATGAAAAGAGGTGCCAGAATCAAGGAGCCATGAATCTGCATTTGTATCACTAGCTGATAGGACCAAAACACCATCACTTGCAGTGTTTGCTTGATTATTTGTGCTCACGTTGCCTTGAGCTTTCTTATAGTTCTAGCAGTTCTTCTTATTGTGTTCGGGTTTTCCACAAAACCAACATGAACCGGTTCTGCCCCTAGACTTCGATCGCGGACCAGATTGTGACCTTCTCCGGTTGTTGTATCTACCTCTGTCATGGCTTCTTCCCCTATTGTTTATACTTACAACTGTTAGAGCATCACTGGATGAGGGTTCTTGATGTTTCCTTCTCATGTCTTCGCTGAGAAGAGTAGCTGCAACGTCATAAAAAACCAATGTACTCTTGGCTACTACAGAAGTGCTCACAACCATGACAACACCTTCCCAGCTATTTGGTAATGAACACAACAACAAAATTGCTTTAATCTCAGGATCTAACTTGATACCCACCGAAGCTAATTGAGTAACTAAGGTGTTAAATTCATTCAGATGATTGGACATAACCCCACCTTCTTTTAATTTTCAGGTTATATAATTTCTTCATAATAAATACCTTGTTTGAAGCCGAAGTAATCACATACATACTGGAGAGCTTTTCCCAAATCTCTTTCGTAGTACTCTCATTTGAGACATTAAATAATACATTGTTGGACAATGAGAGAAAAATAGTTGCCTTCGCTTTCATGTCTAGTATGTCCCAGTCTTCATCCTTCATAGTACCTTGTCCTGTGGCTTTCCCTAGTAAGGCAAGTGACAAGTCCTGTTTGATAAGAAGAGACTCCATATGCACTTTCCAAAGACCAAAGTTTTGGCCTATAAATTTCTCTATTTTCCATTTTTCTGAATCATCCATTTCAATTGTTGTACAGGTTCCCAAAAAAAAAACTTCACAGGCTATCTCCTGGACCGAGCTTCACATAGAGCTCTGATACCAATTGTAAATTCTAAAATAGAATAACAGAATAACAAAACCAATTACAAGAACAACAAATTAGAATAAATGCTCAGAATGAAATAATAAAACACACACACAAAAGAACATGATCATTTAACATGGTTCACCAGTACTTGGCTACATCCACAATGAAGGGAAAATTTATTATATCAATGCATCTCTCTCTGTGTTTCATACATCACTGTGTAAGTCATGAACAACAACAATTCATCTCACTTTGTATGCTATCCAGAACACCCTCATACGTTTTCCATCCTTAGACAAATAGGCTCAACCACTGCCAAGAAGATGGCAGTTATAAGAACGGTTGCCAGAGGGGGAAGACATGGACTGCAAGAGAATCCTATAGGGTAGTTACATTGGGTTTCAACAGCCACGTGCCCAACAATCAACTCATAAACTAGAAAAAAAAACATTCTAATTTTATGAAATCAAATCCTATCTTTATCTCATAAAAGCAATTAACTGAATAAAACAACTTTAAAATATTCTTTAAAAATGACACATGTTGTGTGCACGTTCATCATGAGTTCTTGATTTATCTCAACCATCCATTTCATTTAATTACATACACCATTGATCAATCTTCCTTGAGACCTATATATACCCCCTTCATTGCATAAAAAATCCTCTTTGATCATCTAACTTTTGAGTACTCTTCGATCATTTAAGCTTTGTCATTCTTAAGCACTTTGAGAATTCATTGTATCGTTGAGCACATATCATATCTTTGAGCACTTTGAGCACTTAACTACATCCACTTGTTGCAACCATGAGTACGTGATGTATTGAGCAATCCACATAAATCCAATAGATCAATACAATCTAGGTGATAGCTTTTGATTACTAATTGCATTATTCATTGATTTGATTATCTCTTAGATCAATCTTTTGATGTTATAGGATTGAGTTTATTATCATTGTTTTGATTTATCCTAAGCTTGATTTTACCTATACACAACATGTAACTTCAATATCCCCTTCAACGAGAGGCTTAGGTAGCGAGGGATTAATAGTAGGCTCCAAATCACTAATCCTGGCAATAGTAGATGCTTTAGGCTTGGAAACCTTTCCCTTAAGAGGACATGGGGGTTGAGAATTTGATTCCATAAGACAAGCCTCAATAGGTTTGACTGGGCAGAGAGCAAGATGAAAGTGATAAAGTCTGTAGATAAGGCCTTGATGCAATTGAGTGATAGGACTTGTATCTTTGTGGAGAGCTCAAGCTTCCACAATGGAATTTTCCAAAGAACTAAGTAGAAAGAAAGGGAAGCTAATAACAACTTGATGGTGCAAATGATTCTTGGAAGTATGGAAATACATGTAATAAATAAAGGTATTTAGTTTTGGGACTAGAAAATGATTTTTTTGCTAAATATATCTACTCAAGAAAAGAAGTGGCACTTCTCTGTCTATGTATCTTTTTAGATTATGTGCTTGTCTTCCTTTCTATTCTGGATCAAGACTGTAGGTTTGGGTTAATGAGTAGTCATAGCCTCACCCTCTATACTTGGATGATTCTAACCCTACACAATGTGAACTTAGGTCTAAGCCTCACATAAATGATCTTTGTTATGAACCCCATTATGTTATAGATATTAGTTATATTAGTTATGTATTATATTGGGTGCATATTCTTTGTAAGTCACCCATATGGTAAATTAGATTAATGTATTTATCCTTCTCAAATAGGATAAAAGTGGCTATCTTTAGCAAGAATTTTTACATTGTAACAACTTTCCAATTGGAAGGTATCTTATGTAATTCCCACTCTTGTGTTTTCTTTGTGTGCTTTCTAATTTATATGATATATGTTGTATTGAGTGTTGCATAAGCGTATTATGTGATTCTTGAGTCATGAGTCATTGCACTAAACTTGCTAATGAGGTCTGTCATGCCATTGAGGTGTTTTGATGGTGTATTTTAGATTCTTTTGTGGAGATGTTTTGTATGACCATCAAGGTATTTGTGATGAGGTTTTGTATTGGCATTGGATTTTGACTATGCATTATGGGATGCATATGTTGTGTTTTTGTATATTAAATCATTATAGTGGTTTAGCTTCATTGTACTCATTATATTCAATATAGTTGTGATTATTATAATTGTTCAACATTATGGATTATAGTTGATTATGCATCTTGTTATTGGATCATGCTAGTTATAGATGACTCATAGTTAAAAGTGATAATTTTACATCAAATTCTGTTGCTTCAACTATTATTGTTGACCTGAACATGTAATGCCCCCACCAAGAACCCTAGAGGACAACACTAAACTAGGGAAAATTAATGGAACAATTTTTTTTGCCTCAAAAGCAAATAACAATAGAATGCATAACATAACATAATAATCTATACCTAAAGGCTGACCTAAAGTCTCGGGGGCTCATCCTTGATGGCCTTGCCTACGTACGCATAGCGTAGAGACTTCATAGTTCAGGACATTGAACTAGCTCCACAAGATGGCACCATACAATTCAAAATTTGGGTTATCATAAGTAGACGTAACTTTATACTCTCTAGAACTTATAAGGGAGACTATACCTTAACATCAAACTGGATAATATCCTAAACATGACATATCTTTCATTCTAGTTACTTCAACCAATACAATGGAATCATTTAGCTAACATATTTGATATTTGAACCAAAGGGAAAATAAAATATATTTTCTATAGATAACTAATTATATAATGCATGCATATAATCCATCTATATTCTATAGTCATTTAAAATCCAAGAAAATTTAACCAAGAGTTTATTAATCATAAATTGTAAACTAATCCATATTACAAAACTTAAGAAAACTAGGTTGGAAGGGTTTACATAGTTTCCTTAAAGACATACAACAACAAGATACATTCATTGGGCATGTTATAATACTCCATATAAGAACCCAACAACAATAGGTCTATTACTCTATGAATACATAATCATTAATCCACTTCAACCAAATTAAAGATAAGAAAATTCCCTATCAAGCATAACTACTAATTCTCCAATGTTAACATTTTGAAGAGCATATGAGCTCATAAAGAATTGTAACTCATCTAGAAATAAGGTGCAAAGCTTAATTGTGTGATTTATTCAAATTCCATTAATACCATTTGTCATGTCCCTATATTAGTAATTTATAATTGAATCCATTATAAAGGGAATATATTTAATATATTTAAATAATATATTTATTTAAAACAATTGACAAGATATTTTATTATTATATTTATAAATAACACATAAATAATATAATATAAATCATATATCATTTATTATAATGATATAATATAAATACAAATAATATAAATAAATAATATATTATAAATATATATCTAATAATATAAATACAAATATTATTATTATTATTATTATCTTATATTGTAATCTAAATATAAATAATATTAAATCATATATCATTTATTATGATATAATATAAATAATATAAAATAAATAATATATCATTTATTATAATGATATAATATTAATAAATAATAATATAAATACACATCTTTTAATCTATCCTCTTATGATAAGGGAGTTATGTATGGTTAGAACTAGTTTTACCACAAAAGGGAATTAATATAAAGTAATAAAAATTATAAGAGGGTATGTATGTCTTTTACCACCAAGCATAATAAGAGACGTACCTCTTTGAACATATCTCTTGAAAGGGAAATAAATAAAGGTTGTGAGATAGAAGGAAAACATCATCCGAAGAAAATATAAAAAGAGTATCCAATAAATACATATATTTAGATTGCATTATATATATATATATATATATATATATATATATATATATATATATATATATATATATATATATATTTCTGAGTCATAAGTAGGAAAGATATGATAAATTAATAGATAGAGATATGTGCATTAGTAGCAAATGGGAGGAATGATTCAAGTAAAAATAAATAAATATGTAGTAGATAAAGGATGTGATGTTCCAATAGAGATCGACACAATTAAACATTATTAAAAATTATATTCATGATAACACTATAATAATAATGATATTATAATAACAATAATAAATAATATTATAATATATATATATATATATATATATATATATATATATATATATATAATACTATTAATAACAGAATAGAGATATTATTAATATTATAACAAATACTATAATTTCTGAATATTAAAGAATAGGCATGAGGCCAACGCAAGAAGAGTCGCAGCAGACAAAAAGGGACATTACAAATATATCTCACGTTGTATCATATATTACTGTATAACACCATTTATACTAATAAAGGTAAATTGTATGTTTTGGAAATGTGTGTGGAAATTGCATCTATTGTGTTTGTGATTTAACCAGTTAGGGAGAATGCATAAACCTTAGTAGATTGCTTATAAACCCCATCTAAGGTTCTGTCCCCATAGGCCTGAGATAAGGGTTTGGACATTATGCCCCCGTAGGCTTGAGTCAAGGGTTTGGACCATGGAGGGATGGGGGTCCCACATTGGAACATGCCCCCATAGGCCTGAGACAAGGGATTGGGCAAAAGGACCAGCCCCCATAGGCCCGAGTCAAGGGATTGGGCAATAGGAATGTGGTAGGCCTTTAGGCTACTAAGGGCTTATGTCTTCCCCTCCCTTGGCATGACGAATGTTTTCTTTTACCTATGTGTTTCAAAATGCAAGTGTGTTTATGTTGGACTGATGAATACTAGATATTAAAACTAACATGTAGCAATATGGACTTGAATATACATTGTGCTGTAGGTACTAATTCAAAAGAATGTGTGATCTATTCAACCCAAGGTTACCCCATTAAAAGAGAAGAAACCCTAAACCTAATTCACAAGCAAATTCTAGGGCAAGTTGGGTAAGGGACATTACACAATTAACCAATTCCTATAAGCCATACTCCCACCCTATTCCTTCAAAGTGCCAAAATACAACAATATGCCACTAGATATGTTTTCTTAAGGTCTTACAAGGATGATGAGAGGGGTTAACACTAGTTTTCTATACACAATAAGCTATTAAAGAGAACACTTGTTCATTACAAAGAATTGATTAAATATGATACCAATTAAACTCCAATTGGAGAAAACATGGACAACTACGACTTTTTCCAAACTATTTCAAATATCAACTAATATTCTTTCTATACAAAATAAAAATCATAATCTTACTACAAGATAAATTATTTTTAAATATATATAAAATTATTCTTCCCATCTAAAACAATTTCTTTTAATATATTTTTATGATAATACAAATAATTTTAATATTCTTTGCAGATAGAATCCTTCTATTTATTAAAAACAAGATGATTTCTTTACATATTTATCTTTAGTTAAATAAGATAAAATTCCTATTTATTATATAAAATAAAAATAATTCAAAAAGATTAATTATAAATTGATGAGGATTTAGTTTCAAAAAAGGAAAGATTTTAGCTTTAAATGTTTAAAGAGAGGATACGGTAAGAGTTTCTTACTTTCTAAATAAGCATAACATATGATTCATGAAGTAAATCAATTCATAATTAAACAAGCTAAATATATAATCTATTTTTTTAAGGTGATAACAATTTAGTTTCCATAATAATATAAATTCTATATCTTATTAGAAGAGCAAGTATAAGTCTTACGTCTATCTAAATTTGCTTTAGTTCATATTAGAATGAAATCACGGTAAAGCTGATACATTTCTATACATTAGTTGATGCCTCTATAAAACATGAGCATTATTTAATGGTTTCTAAATTTGATTCTATACTTTATAGAATTCCATAAATATTCAGATGGTAAATTTAATCTTTAAACAAGAAGAATCCAAATAGATGTGTGCTATCCAACTTTATGTTCATATACTAAATTTCCACACTTGACATATGTGTTAATATAGTTGTTGGAAAGCTATGTGTGCGCAACAAATGCAAATTGCCAGAGTGCCCAAAAAAAAGGTTTTATTCCTATTCGAAGGTGCTACATGAGCATACACAAGCTGCTGGTTGGAATACCTCTAGAGATGTCGTCCAATGGAATACAATGATTGTAGGATAAGCACAAAATGGATTTGCAAGTAGATGAAAAGCTAAGATTTCAGTTTTAACCAGCATCCTCCGTGCATGTGTCAAAACGGGAACTATGAAACAGGGTATGGTCATCCATCGAAGCAGGCCACAAAATGATTTGTAAAATATTATAATTGGAAATGCTTCGGTAGACATGCATGCGAAACATGAAAGCATGGAAGGCACACGTACATAAATGCCTCAAATAGGTATCATTTCGTAGAATGGAATGATTGCCAGATATTTGTAGGAACGGTTACACAAGAGATGCAAATACAATTCATTATGAAAGCCTCCAAGGAAAACCTAATTATTATAGACAAAGCATTTGAACTTTTAGAGAAAGAATGCGATTAGCAAACAAATATAGTCCAATTTGAAAACCATGAGTGCAGGAACTATTCATACTGGATCAATAAAAAGACTTTAAAGATTTGAATTTAAATAAAATCCTCTCACAGTCACAAAACTAGACTCTCATCCAAAATCCCCTATTATCTCTGAAAACATTAATTACTTCTAAATAGACATTCGACACCTCACAATAGGGTGCAAGATTTTATAGTCTTCTAAGTATAAGTTGACACCCCTGCATATATAAGCAAGAATTCAACATAACCCATCTCTCACAAAACAATAATTGTAGGATATGCACATTTTAATTACATGCAACAAAACAAGGAGATAATTTAGTTTAAAGGCACAGTCCTTGATTTCAAAGAAAGATTGTCAAGAATAGAAATTGAGTCCCTCTTTCAGGTTGTCCGGTATCATAGACCTATAATGGATCCAACACGATATGTTTGAATACAAGATGAATGGAAAAGAGTCTAAAGGGGGTCACATACCCACTCAAGCCACCTCATTATGAGCTACGGAAGCATGTGTTCTAGTTACAGATTAGGGTTTTAGCAAATGGGTCAATTTGGGCTTGCAAAGAACTAATTTATTCACATAATTGGCCAAATATGGTGCTGATTGACCACTTAGATTGAACAAATTACAAAGGGAAAGAATGAAATGAGATATAATCACATAGATTGAGGAGGAATCAGGTGAAATCTATGAGAAAGAATATTTTAGATGGAGGTCACCTCCTCAAAACTATCACACAAAGAAGTAGGTACGAATCCAAATCTAGAAATACGATAAATTGAAAATCTTTCTAACACATGACTAATCAATTATCTCAACCTAGATTCTATGGGCATGATGTATCCAATTATATCAACATAAATTCTCATAAAAGCAGACAAATCATGTCGGTGAATGTGGGGATCCACCATTTTTGAAACTAACATGCAACTAAGAGAAGATATTTTTACCTATACATCATTTAGGGTCTTGAATTTCACAAAAATGCTACACTCATGAAATTGACCACATACCTATATAGAACACCTCCTTGAAGCAATTTCTCCTCTATGTCCAATCCAAAAAGCAGCTTCCAACACCTTGAGTACTCTCTCCCTTATGATCCAAGATGAATTGAAAAGAGAAGACATATTTTTTTCTTTCTGATTCCTCCATCCACAATTACCCAAGAACCCCCAAAAGCAAAAATATTTATAGGAAGAAGAAGGCTGTTCGTTGAATGGGCAGACCAACCAACTATATAACAAATTATGATTAACTTTTTGATTTACTAAATTAACCTTCCCGATAGCAATAGTTAATTTAAATTGATTAGGAGCATTTTATTTAAAAATTATAGTTTGGGTAAAAATGATGGATGCCCAAATTCACACAAATGGGTAAAGCCATTTACCCACATTTATGCATACATAAAAATTAATTATACAACTCCAACCTTATTATATTTTTGTTTATTCATCATATTATTTTATTATTTTCTATAATTATTTATTCATTTAATTTTTTATATATTTAATTATCAAAGTATACCCCAAATCATTTTAATATGTAAAATAACCAAAGACATATTATCAGACAAATTAAACCAAGTGCCAAAACAATTACCTGACCACTATCCAGGGTGAGAATGGAGGGGCACTACATCCCCCCTAAAACATGACTTACTCGTGGAAGTCACAACTAGGGTGGAAACATATCACACTAGTATTGCAAATTCCTATTACCAAATTCAAAGCTGATTCATTACATCAAAATAATATACACTAGTTTTGCCTATGAAAATAATTCATCTCACAAGGATATATACTTATATAGTCCATTTCAAACATGACCTGTCCTTTTAGTTTTCAATGTCACAATAATAACACAATCAAGACTTGCAATTCAAAATGATTCCATAGTACATAAACCATTCAAAATCCTTACATATTAGCATTAACACCCATCAACTTCTTTCAGGACAAGAAAGCATTGCACCCTTTTAATCCTAACTGGCAAAATTTCTCATAATAGAAACACATAAAGGTATTCAATTTCAAATGCATTAACATTTCATTTTCTTTACCCTTAAATTACAATTCCTCTTCCAATACATTGTTAAGCAATCAATACATCAAAATGCTACACTTCCATAAAACACAACATAATTATACACACTAAGCACATATTTTTCATTAAATATCCATCAAGACATACCACTTTATCCATTTTACAACACTAAATCTCATAACATATTCAACAAAGATCATGATTTTATACCTTTTTAGAAGCATGGAAACATAATTTATCATTTCATAAGTACTATATTCATGATTTAACATATATTCTTCACATACACACAAATGCACATCACCAGGAATCACATCACAAGGCTACACAAGTGTCCATCTAGACACCGAGAAGCAGCATACTAAACCATGATACATAATCCATAAGCCAGAGACAATATCCATCTCACATAATCCATACCTCACACTCAGTAGCTTGATGGTGTTAGGCCACACACACATGGTGAGTCCATCCCAACAAGACCACAATGACCTATCTCTTGTTGTATAAGGTGGTTAGCCTCCAAGAGATAATCATCACACATAGGTGGGTAGTGGGTCCTAGCTATATAACTGCCTCACATACCCCCAAACTCAAGGTTCCCTGCGTCTGCTTCCTCGTATACACTCACCAAGTTTGACTCATATGTCCTTAGAGAGGAATCACAATACGACACATGGTAGACATAAAAAACAATAAGGATAAACTAGTTTAGCCACCAAAGTCATAAATAAATATCTAATGAAGATTCAATTTCAGCAATAAAGCAAGAAATGTGCACAATTCAACACTAAATCAAATGTAACCACGAGGGCTACGTGCAAATAAAATCACAAGGTGTGGCTAACCATCGCAATCAGACATAAACAAAATATCAGCCTTCGCAATCAATAGAAAATCATCAATACCATAAAGAAAATACAAAATCTTCGAAATTGCATTGTACAACACTGTGTGACTAGATACTAGCCACCAGACGAGGAAGGAGGGAACAATGTCAGGCTATGATAGTAGCCCTCATGTGGTGCAGAGTGAGCATGCCATCTACATGGCTCAGAGTGTACTCCTTGGTACACCCTACATCGTGTCATGACGCAACATGGACTAGCCAAGTGGCCCACACACTCCTTGGCTGCCCACATGGGATGTGCACCTTGGCCACATCTTGCATCGTGTCTCAATGCGGCATGGTCATACACTAGCCAAAGAAGGCACATACTGGTCGTATACCACATGGCAGTGTGTTTGTGGCTTCGCGGAAGTAGTCATGCATAGAACACACCCCGCATAGCGATACCTCATGGAAAAGGCACACACAGGTGTTAGGGTTAGCCAACAGAAGATATCAATTAAATGCAAATAAAGATTAAATAGAGGAATAAAAATACACAAAAATAATAATAGCGAGAGAGAGTTTTAACGTGGTTTACCCAAACTCGGGCTACATCCACCAACATAGAGTCCAATATTATTATCCAGTAAATGAAACCGATTACAACCAGCAATCCCTGCAACTCAATACCGCTGCAAGTGCTACAATACAATATCAATGGAAACCCTAACCCTTAGCCATTTTATCACAATTTTTGTCAGTTACAAAAATAGGGTTTTTTTTATGTCGGCCAATGAAAAATAACTCCCCGCCTCTTTATAAAATAATAAAAAACCGTCTTGGGGGCGCTACCCCTTGACCCCGTTAAAGATTTGGGGGGAAATCGTGTCGATAAAAGTGGGGTAAATTTAACCTCCGAGTCTGATTAGGCTCCATATAACAACAATCTCCCACATGGAGACTAATCAGATTCCACACCATATCATCTCCCACTTGGAGACTGATCATAACACCACTGACCCTGTAGCTCCCACTAGAAATAAGCACCCTAGACTCTGTTGTTCTGATTGTTTGTTTTTAGTTGTGAAGACCAACTGAAGCTGAAGAGGAGCTCAACTTCTCCCTTGTCACTACCTTTGTAAACATATATGCTGGATTTTCATCTGTATGTATCTTTTCCAGCCTTAACTGTCCATCATCCAACACTGACCGAATGAAGTGATACCTCAACTGTATGTGTTTGGTCTTTGAATGCAAGGCATAATTCTTTGCAAGATGTATGGCACTCTGGCTATCCATAAATAAAAAACTGTTAGCCTATTGTTTGCCCAATTCTTCCATGAAATATTGTAGCCTTATCATCTCCTTGCTTGCCTCTGTTGCAGCTACATACTCTGCCTCCATAGTGGATAAAGCAACCACCTTTTTCAACCGTGACATCCAACTCACGGCTGTCCCACCTATAGTAAAGACATAACCTGTAGTACTCCGCCTAGTATCAATATCCCATGCCAAATCTGAGTCTACATAACCTGCTAAATCAGTATTAGAGTCCCCAAAACATAAGTGTTTATTGGATGTACCTCTCAAATATCTAAGAATCTATTTTACTGCATTCTAATGCTCCAATCTGGGATGACTCATATACCTGCTTACGACTCCTACATCATGTGCAATAGCTGGTCTCGTGCATACCATGGTGTACATTAAACTTGCTACAGATGAAGCATATGGTACCTTGGACATTTTTTCTTCCTCCTCTTGTGTCTTCGGACACATTTCCTTAGTCAATTTCAAATGACTAGGCAAAGGTGTGCTGACAGCTTTTGCATTCTCTATATGGAATCTTTGCAACACCTTTTCAACATAATCAACTTGCGATAGAGTCAATTTTCTATTCTTCTACTCTCTGTAAATTTCATACCAAGGATTTGTTTTTCTACCCCCAAATCCTTCATAGCAAATGACTATGCTAACTGTTGTTTTAACTCTCTTATGTGATCCATGTTAGACCCTGCTACAAGCATGTCATCAACATATAAACATATAATAATGTAGCTATGATTATCCAACATCTTATGATAAACATAATGGTCAGAATTACACCGGCTGTAGCCTTGCTCAGCCATAAAACTATCAAATTTCAAATACCATTGCTGATGTGCTTGTTTCAGGCCATACAAACTCTTCTTCAATCTGCACACCAGTTTCTCCTTACCTTTGACCTCAAATCCTTGGGGCTGATCCATATATATCTCCTCCTCCAAATCACCATGGAGAAATGTAGTTTTCACATCTAGCTATTTCAAATGCAAATCTTCCGCAACCACAATACTTAAAATAGTACAAATAAATGTCATCTTAACAACTGGAGAAAAAATCTCATCAAAATCAATGCCCTTTTTCTGTGCAAATCTTTTTACAACTAACATGGCTTTAAATTTGTTCTTACCTCCAGCTTCCTCTTTCAACCTATAAACCCATTTGTTTGGTAAAGCCTTTTTACCTGCAGGCAACTTACATAATTCCCAAGTCTGATTTTTTAGCAAGGAGTTCATTTGTTCTTTCATTGCAAGCTCCCATTGAACCTTTGTATCCACCTGCATAGCTTCATCATACCCTTTTGGTTCACCAGTATCTGTTAACAAAATAGAATATAAAGAGGGAGAAAACCTTTCAGGGGGTCTACTTAGCCTTGTTGACCATGTAACATTCACTGGAGTTTATGATATTTCTTGTTGCTGTTGTTGAGCATGAGGAACCACTGGAACATCACTATTTGGAGTATCATCCAGTAACACATAATCCTTTTCTTTCTTCTCATGTTGCTGCAACTGATCTTTGTACAACACCTTCTCATTGAATATAACATCCTTGCTTCTCACAATTTTTAGATTTTCAAAATCGTAAAGCCTATAACCAAATTCATCAATGCCATATCCAATGAAAGTACATTTTTTTGATTTTACATCCAGCTTGGTTCTATTTTCAAAATCTACATGTGCAAATGCTTCACATCCAAAGGTTTTGAGAAAAGAATAACTCACCTTCTTACCTGTCCATGCTTCCTCTGGAATACCACAACCCAAAGGAATTGAAGGACCTCTATTAATTAAATATACAATAGTGTTGACAGCTTCTACCCACATGTTTAAAGACAGTCTAACATGCAATCTCATGGTCCTTGCACACTCCATTATTGTCCTATTCATGCGTTCAACCACTCCATTCTCCTGTGGAGTCCCTGGAACTATTTTCTGCCTACAAATTCCATTAAAGGAATAATAATCCTTAAATTCTTTGCTGTAATACTCACCACCATTATTAGATCTAAGACATTTTAATCTTTTACCCGTCTCATTCTCAACCAAGCTTCTCCATTTCTTAAATGTTTCAAATACATCAGATTTTTGCCTAAGGAAATAAATCCAAACCTTCTTAGTTGTATCATCTATGAATGTAACATAATACCGAGAGCCACCAAGAGAAGATACTTGGGCCAGTCCCCATACATCTGTATGCACAAGCTCCAACTTTTCATCTTTGTTTTTCTTTCCATCCTTTCGAAAACTAACTCTCATTTGTTTGCCATACACACAACTTTCACAAAAATCCATATTAATACATTTCAGACCTAGTAAAACTTTCTTAGAATGAAGTACCTTCATACCTTTTTCACTCATATGCCCAAGTCTATTATGCCACAGTGTTGTCTCAGAACCTGCAACAACTGTTTCAGTCTCTTCCTGCGAACCTGCAACAATTGTTATTAAACCTGTTTGGTTTTTCTCTATAACAACTAAAGTAGAATGAATAGTATGACCTATACAAAGATATAAGGTGCCTACTTTCACACCTTTTCCTACTATTAAGGCACCTCTTGTAACCTTCCAATTTTTATCAGTGAATGTAACAATACAACCTTCATCAGCTAGCTACCCTGCTAAAATTAAACTCCTACTCAACCTTGGAACATGTCTTACCTCTTGTAATAGCCAATGATTCTCATTCTGCAACTTAATCTTGATTCTTCCCTTTCCAATAATCTGATAGGGTTCGTTATCTCCCAAATAAACCAGCCAAAAATCCCCTTGGACATAATCAAGAAAATAACTTCTATGGAGCGTAGCATAAAATGAGGCCCCTAAATCTAAAACCCATGAATCATCAACATTATCTATGGAAAGAATCAAAGCATCATCTTCAGATTTATTACTTACCACATTTGCCTCCTTATTGCCTTCTTGTTTGTCTCCTTCTTTATTCTTCTGAGACCAACAATCTTTCGTCAGATGACCTAGTTTCCCACAGTACCGACAATCCTTCTATCCTTTGATTTTCCTCGTGACTTCCCATGACCTCTAGAACCTTTTCCTCTCTCCTTTGATCTACCCCTACTTTCTGCATTCAAAACACTACTTGATGTGGACCCTCCTGAGCTTTTTCATCACATTTCCTTGCTAAGGATAACACCAACAACATCATCAAATTTTAAAGTGTTTGAACCAGAGACAGAGTTACTTACAACCATTACCAAGCTATTCTAGCTTTCTGGCAAAGAACATAAAACCAAGAGAGCCCTCACCTCTTCATCAAATTTCACTTTTACAGAAGTTAACTGACTGGTAATCGTATTAAACTCATTTAATTGATCTGTCACAGACCCACCTTCAATCATTTTCAAATTAAACAAACGCTTCATGATAAATACCTTATTTGAGGCTGAGGGTTTTTCATATAATTTAGCCAAAGCTTTCATCAATTCACTTATTGTTGTCGCTTCTGTTATATTGAATGCCACCGATGGTGCCAGGCACCACTGAATTATTCCCAATGCCTTTCTGTCTAGAAGATTCTATTCCTCATCAGTCATTGTTGCTAGTTTCTTGGCTATTCCTTCCAACGGCCTCCATAAATCCTTTTGATAGAGATAATCCTCCATCTGCATCTTCCATAACTGATAGTTCTACCCATTGAATTTATCTACCTTCAATTTACCCTCGTCCGCCATTGCTCCCACTCAACCATGAGACTCCCACTCAACTATGAGACCTTGCTATAGACAATAATCAAACACAACCCACTCTGATACCACTTGTTAGGGTTAGCTGGTAGAACATATCAATTAAATGCAAATAAAGATTAAATAGAGGAATGAAAAATACACAAAAATAATAATAGCGAGAGATAATTTTAACGTATTTCACCCAAACTCGGCCTACATCCACCAACAGAGAGTCCAATATTACTATCCAGTAAATCAAACCAATTACAACTAGTAATCCTTGCAACTCAATACAGCTACAAGTGCTACAATACAATATTAATGGAAACCCTAACCCTTAGCCATTTTATCATGACTTTTGTCAGTTACATAAATAGGGTTTTTTATGCCCCTGGACCCTACAAGGGGTGCTGCCCCTTGACCCCGTCTTGGGGGCGCTACCCCCAAACCCCCGCAAGGGGTGCTGCCCCTTGACTCCATTAAAGATTTGGGGGGAAACCATGCTGATAAAAGTGGGGTAAATTTAACCTCAAAGTCTAATTAGGCTCCATATAACAACAATAGGTACTCGCTGTAGCCAGAGGTATACATGGCTAGGACATACCCATATGCTAACCAACCCAAGCACTGTTGAAAGAAAACATGATTATCCCTCTACAAGTGTATGAGGCCCCATTACACTCATGACAAGTAGGCTATCATAACACAATCTCATAGTGCACCTTCACGTGTCTATGCACGTGGCATTGTGTCCTCGAGTCCAACTCACTACCATCAACAACACGACATCATCACTAGCATTGTGTCAGAACATCAGTGGGGTGTGGCATCGTATCCATTGCATCATGTCAAAACACATGTAGATACGGTATATATA
This sequence comes from Cunninghamia lanceolata, assembly GCA_027924645.1. Classification (NCBI taxonomy): domain Eukaryota; kingdom Viridiplantae; phylum Streptophyta; class Pinopsida; order Cupressales; family Cupressaceae; genus Cunninghamia; species Cunninghamia lanceolata. The sequence continues at coordinate 2,906,973 of BSBN01000610.1, forward strand.
ATGTATATATGAGTATATCAATATGGGGCTACTCAAGCTTCACCTCTCATACGGACGAGATTGACTCACTAATGCCAGCTCAACACCCCTATAGGTGGCTAGACAATGCTAGCTCAACATCCCTATGGACGGCTAGACATATACTCACAAACCAATGCTATTGTATTTAGAACTGTGGGGATTAGGCTAGCACATATGGATCAAGTACCCTGATCCATCATAAGGGGAAGTAGTGAGTACGTTCCTCAGGATCGGTTGAGCTAAGACCGCTTTGCACTGTAATATTCGTACGTTGCACACCTTGTCCAAGGAACTTTGTGGCTACTACTACTCCTTCACAGACTGAGGGACTGGAGAACCAAAAGAAGAGAATCTGCAAAACCAACATTTGGCTACTCTCATATATATGAATTTCAACCACACATGGGTTGGCCCTCAATCAGGTAACACATATACAAGCACACATAATGGTATGGTTAATCCCACACCTAAAATACAACATATTCCCCATGGATGGGTGGCCAATATCACCACCCCATGGGCACACAAAGCAAGTATGAGGTATTCACAACACTCAACCAATGCACAATTACTGGTTTCTCACACTTACAGGGGGTTATATTTACATACTCAATTCCATCACTTTTCAAAAGGTCACATACCATAAGTACATTTATTTCCATAACCAATATGATTCCCTTTCCAAAATCATATCATTACCTAATATCCATAATCCTTTTATGGTATAACATTCTATCATAACATATGCATATGTAATTAACTTTTCTTCCACACAATAATAATTTTACATAAGCTCCATGAATCCATAAATGCATCCAAGAATCATCAACAAACACAAGTTCCATATTCACAAAAGAACAATAATGATCCTCTACTTAACTCTTACTACTTCATGTAGGTCTTTCCTAAACACAAACAACTCTTACTTCATCACAAGTTATTCAAAATTTCAGAGATCGAAAGGATTCACATATTTGTTCCCAAAACACAATCCCACATTCTCTCAAACTTTATCCCAAGCCAGTACAAGAACCACTAAATCTTTACATAGTGATTATGCCTACTCAAACATCCCTGCTCTATACCTACGCTTAATTACTTCACATGTTACCCCCTCATAACAATTCAACATGCAAGACATCCAATGCATAAATCTTTTCTATTTATACAATAGTAAGAAAAGACAAAGACATTAGATCATAGGTTTCAGCTACACATAGCAACCACAATCATCATAATTTCTCAAAATAGAAACCTAGTTCTATGCACTAGCATCTCATTTATTCCACAAAAGTAGCCCTTTCCAATAAAAAAACATATCCCATCATGTAATGCAAAACTTAATCACATAAATTTACTTCCAAATACATAGATTAAATACCCAACAACTACACTCAGTCTCATTCATAATCTATCTTTTATGCATAACCAAAAGTAAGGAGTGCAGTTTCAGGAGAACATAAGATCCATCACTCAAGTAATTTTAGACATAATTCTTTGATTCACAGTCAAGGTTTAAGCATACAAATTTAAGGCCTAAATTATTTCCTATTATAATGTGGTTTAAGACTAATTCACTTTATTAACTATATGTGGGTTAAGAGAAAGAGGAAACAAAATAATTTAATTTGATGCAAGCAACTTGCAAACACAACCTTTCCAAACAAAGCATCCATATAAAGGAAAATTATGTCACACTTTCTACCCAAATCTTAACTACCACCCACAGGCAGGTTTTCCATTTCTAAACACAAGATCAAGATTCCATTACATCACTCTGCATGCATTAGAGCAATCACAAAAGATAGACAATAATTCATTTATAAACTACCTACATACTTTTCCTTAGTCTATTCTAACAACTCTTTTACACGAAGTATATTCTTAATATTATGAAATGCACTGAACAACATATGGGTGTAGACACTTCTACAAACCATGGAAAAACACATGAAGAGATGACATACTCAGGCCAGGACTTCCCTTTTAAGCCACATAACATATGTTTCCACTTACATAGAACCACATAAGTAACCTAGCTACGCAAAACATCTTATCCTAATGCCCATTTAGTCAAACAAAAGAAATCCACATGCCAACTTGTCAGCTAATTAGTCTGAACCTGCACATGCATTCCAAGACTAAATTTGTACCTTTAAAGAACTAGAAGTCAAGGAAATGAAATAAGGTCTCACAAGGGAAATCAACAATTACAACATCCAAGGAATCCCACCCAACAGGAGAATACACAAAGCATCAAATCCTCTATCTAACATCTCAATTGGGTGTTTAGATTAAAACATGGTATCAAACATAAGGGTCCCTATGACCTTCTAGCCACACATCAGACATCCAAGGACACATGCATAGGGAAAGTTACTATAACTAGACATGGGTGACAATATTAACCAGAGATCCCAATACTGCAAACATCGCTCTGATACTAGGTGTAACACCCCCACCAAGGAACCCCAGAGGACAACACTAAACTAGGGCAAATTAATGGAACATTTTTTTTTCCTCAAAAGCAAATAACAATAGAATGCATAACATAACATCATAATCTATACCTAAAGGCTGACCTAAAGTCTCGAGGGCTCATCCTTGATGGCATTGCCTACGTACGCATAGCGCAGAGACTTCGTAGTTCAAAACATTGAACTAGCTCCACAAGATGGTACCATACAATTCAAAATTTGGGTTATCATAAGCAGAAGTAACTTTATACTCTCTAGAACTTGTAAGGGAGACTATACCTTAACATCAAACTGGATAATATCCTAAATAGGACAAATCTTTCATTCTAGTTACTTCAACGAATATAATGGAATCATTTAGCTAACATATTTGGTATTTGAACCAAAGGGAAAATAAAATCTATTTTTTATAGATAACTAATTATATAATGCACGCATAGAATCCATCTATATTCTATAGTCATTTAAAATCCAAGAAAATTTAACCAAGAGTCTATTAATCATAAATTGTAAACTAATCCATATTACAAAACTTAAGAAAACTAGGTTGGAAGGATTTACATAGTTTCCTTAAAGACATACAACAACAAGATACATTCATTGGGCATGTTATAATACTCCATATAAGAACCCAACAACAATAGGTCTATTACTCTATGAATACATAATCATTAATCCAATTCAACGAAATTAAAGATAAGAAAATTCTGTATCAAGCATAACTACTAATTCTCTAATGTTAACATTTTGAAGAGCATATGAGCTCATAAAGAATTGTAACTCATCTAGAAATAAGATGCAAAGCTTAATTATGCAATTTAATCAAATTCCATTAAGACAATTAACCAATTCCTATAAGCCATACTCCCACCCTATTCCTTCAAAGTGCCAAAATACAACAAGATGCCACTAGATACATTTTCTTAAGTTCTTACAAAGATGATGAGAGGGGTTAACACTAGTTTTTATACACAATAAGCTATTAAAGAGAACACTTGTTCATTACAAAGAATTGATTAACTATGATACCAATTAAACTCCAATTGGAGAAAACATGGACAGCTATGACTTTTTCCAAACTATTTCAACTATCAACTAATATTCTTTCTATACAAAATAAAAATCATAATCTTACTACAAGATAAATTATTTTTAAATATATATAAAATTATTCTTCCCATCTAAAACAATTTCTTTTAATATATTTTCATGATAATACAAATAATTTTAATATTCTTTGTAGATAAAATCCTTCTATATATTAAAAACAAGATGATTTCTTTACATATTTATCTTTAGTTAAATAAGATAAAATTCCTATTTATTATATAAAATAAAAATAATTCAAAAAGATTAATTATAAATTGATGAGGATTTAGTTTCAAAAAAGAAAGATTTTAGCTTTAAATGTTTAAAGAGTGGATACAGTAAGAGTTTCTTACTTTCTAAATAAGCATAACATATGTTTCATGAAGTAAATCAATTCATAATTAAACAAGCTAAATATATAATCTATTTTTTTTAAGGTGATAACAATTTAGTTTCCATAATAATATAAATTCTATATCTTATTAGAAGAGCAAGTATAAGTCTTATGTCTATCTAAATTCGCTTCAGTTCATATTAGAATGAAACCATGGTAAAGATGATACATTTCTATGCATTAGTTGATGCCTCTATAAAACATGAGCATTATTTAATGGTTTCTAAATTTGATTCTATATTTTATAGAATTCCATAAATATTTAGATGGTAAATTCAATCTTTAAACAAGAAGAATCCAAATAGATGTGTACTATCCAACTTTATGTTCATATACTAAATTTCCACACTTGACAGATGTGTTAATACAGTTGTTGGAAAGCTATGTGTGCACAACAAATGCAAATTGCCAGAGAGCCCAAAAAACAAAGAAGGTTTTATTGCTTTTCAAAGGTGCTACAGGAGGATACACAAGTTGTTGGGTGAAATACCTCTAGAGATGTCATCCAATGAAATACAATGATTGTAGCATAAGCACAAAATAGATTTGTAAGTAGATGAAAAGATAAGATTTCAATTTTAACCAGCATCCTCTGTACATGTGTCAAAATGGGAACTCTGAAACAGGGTATGGTCCTCCATCAAAGTAGGTCACAAAATGATTTGTAAAATATTATAATTGGAAACTCTAGTAGACATGCATGCGAAACATGAAAGCATGGAAGGCACATGTACATAAATGCCTCAAATAGGTATCGTTTCATAGAATGCAATGATTACCGAATATTTTACAAATTTCCAAGAACGGTTACACAAGAGATGCAAATATAATTCATTATGAAAGCCTCTGAGGAAAACCTAATTATTATAGACAAAGCATTTGAACTTTTAGAGAAAGAATGAGATTAGCAAACAAATATAGTCGAATTTGAAAACCATGAGTGCAGGAACTATTCATACTGGATCAATGAAAAGACTTTAAATATTTAAATTTAAATAAAATCCTCTCACAGTCACAAAACTAGACTCTCATCCAAGATCACCTGATATCTTTGAAAACATTAATTACTTCTAAATAGACATTCGACGCCTCACAATAGGGTGCAATATTTAATAGTCTTCTAAGTATAAGTTGACACCCCTGCAGATATATAAGCAAGAATTTGACATAAACAATCTTTGACAAAACAATAATTGTAGGATATGCACATTTTAATTACATGCAACAAAACAAAGAGATAATTTAGTTTAAAGGCACAATCCTTGATTTCAAAGAAAGATTGTCAAGAACAGAAATTGATTCCCTATTTCAGGCTATTCGGTATCATAGACCTATAATGGATCCAACACGATATGTTTGAATACAAGATGAATGGAAAATAGTCTAAAGGGGGTCGTGTGCCCACTCAAGCTGCCTCATTATGAGCTATAGAAGCATGGGTTCTAGTTACAGATTAGGGTTTTAACAAATGGGTCAATTTGGGCTTGCAAAGAACTAATCTATTCACATAATTGGCCAAATCTGGTGCTGATTGAACACTTAGATTGAACAAATTACGATGGGAAAGAATGAAATGAGATATAATCACATAGATTGAGGAGGAATCAGGTGAAATTTGTGAGAGAATAATTCAGATGGAGGTCACCTCCTCAAAGCTATCACACAAAGAAGTAGGTAAGAATCCAAATCTAGAAATATGATAAATTGAAAATCTTCCCAACACATGACTAATCAATTATCTTAACCTAGATTCTATGGGAACAATGTATCCAATTATATCAACATAAATTCTTAGAAAAGTAGACAAATCATGTCAGTGACTGTGGGGATCCACCATTTTTGAAACTAAAATGCAACTGAGAGAAGATATTTTTACGTATACATCATTTAGGGTCTTGAATTTCACAAAATTGCTACACTCATGAGATCAACCACATACCTATATGGAACACCTCCTTGAAGCAATTTCTCCTCTACGTCCAATCCAAAAAGTAGCTTCCAACACTTTGAGTACTCTCTCCCTTATGATCCAAGACGAATTGAAAAGAGAAGACATTTTTTTCTTCCCAATTCCTTCATCCACAATTCCCCCCAAAACTCCCCAAAACCCCCAAAAGTAAAAATATTTATAGGAAGAAGAAGGTTGTTCGTTGAACGAGCAGACCAACCAACTATATAAAAAATTACAATTAACTTTTTAATTTACTAAATTAACCTTCTCGATAGCAATAGTTTTTTTTAGAAAAGTTGGCATAGCCACTAAAAATATATTAATTATAAAAGAGAAATTATAGAAATCCTGATTCAATAAGGCATACCGATAGGAAAGAATCAGGCGAAGAAAACCTCTGGTTGTATCCCTTTTTTAAATGACTCAAAAAGATGAGTCTGATCAAGAAAAGTTTGTGAACATTACATGGTTGACTTCTTTGTCAATAAGATGCTATTACAAAATTTACAACTGATACAGTCCAATTATATCGATATAAAAAAAAAACATCTGAAAAAGAACCAAAACTATTAGTTATCATCTTGCAATCCTTCAACAATAAAACCCTGTTGACGATGAACCTCCTCTTCTGCCGGCTGAGGGGGAGGAGGTGGTGGAGGAGGAATGTAATGTAGAAGAAAAGAAAGAGCATTAAACACCTATGTAGCATCATCTACTAGCTATCTCCCCAACTCTCTCCTATGGCAGTGGATTGAATTATGAAAAGACATAGCACAATTGTTTTGAAGGCCATGTAACATAACATTAAAGAGACAATGAAGTGCAGGTCGGAAGAAAAGATCCCTCTGATCAAACAAACCACCCACAAGAGCAGAACCCGTATACAAATCATAATCCTCTATAACTTCATTAAAAATATCCATAGGAAAATGAACATCTTGGACAAACAGAAAACCCAGATACCTTACCAGATCAAAGCTTTGCAATAAATCCATTGCGTTTGAAAGGAAATGTGACACTACTTGGGACAGATATATAGTTCTAGGAAAATGTAAAACTTGCAGACCACAAACCTGAATAATGGCTCTTTCAACAACATCTTCATAAGTCTTAAAAACTTCCTGCATGGAATTCAGATTGAGGAGACCTAAAGAGGGCCATTCCCAATTCTGAATTGGCATGAGAATTCTTCTATTTCGCTAGATGGAGCCCATACTAGAACAAAATTCTTGATTCTTGAAAAAAACCAGATTAGGAGACTAAAGTAGAGCAAAATTAAAGCTTACAAATAGATGGCAGATGTCATGCAAAAAACAAGAATATAAAGGAGAGTTTCTTCAAAATATAATTAATGAAATCATTCCTGACAAGATATACCATTAAGCAAGAACTGCCACCCTGCGTACAAAATTAAAATAGAAGTACTACACACCAGATGAAACTGCTCTCACACCAAGGGAGCTGCAGAATAGAGATGATTGTATATTTAGTAGCTAAAACAAAATACTTATTTAAGATATCTTTCCACTAAATACTTCACATTTTGCTCGACAAATTAGTTTAAGCTTTCCTTAGCTAGAATGCAATTAATTCTGGGGATCAACACAATGGAGTTAGAATCCCACTCCTTAATAGAATCATTAATGCAAAAAGCATGATTAGCTAGAAAATCTGCTAACAAATTACCTTCCCTATATGTATGAACTATTTTAAATGATTGAAAATGATCAAGCAGCTTCCTTCCAAATTGTAAAATGTAATGAATTTTCTAGCTTGGTGATGATTTAAGAGTAAATGCCCTTATAATATTCAAAGAGTCCCCTTCCACAATAATATTAGTAATTTCACATTTTAATGCAAGATTAAGACCTGCTATTAATGCCAAAGCCTCTGCCTCATTGTTTGAACACAAACCAAGCTTAACTGATAAAGATCTTAAAACTGAACCATTATGATCTCTTAAAACACAACTAGCACTAGAGATGCTAGGATTACCCCTACTCGCACCATCAAAATTCAATTTTACAAAAGAAACAGGCGAAGGGATCCACTTAATGGAGGACCTATCTATCTTACTTCCCATGCTAAAGCAATTTGAGTTAGGCAAAAGTAACAATTTCCAACTTTTTAACATTAGATCGTCCCAAGAAGTAAAAACTAAAGAACCTACCTTTCTAAAAAGAAGAGAAGCCGAGACTACTTCTGAAATCATTTTTTCAATTTTTACAATAATTGCATCAATAGAATTATTAATTTTTCTAAAAATTCTGCTATTTCTTTCTAACCACCAAATCCAAATCAAAATACTTGGCGAGACCAACCACAAAGCATAGAAGGTAGAGTTTGTGAATAAGATAGGCCAGCTTTGAAAAAATTGAAGGAGAGAGTGAGGAAGGGGGCCCTGCCAACACAATTTTGAGAGTAGCCAGTACCAAACTTTTGAAGAGAAATGACAATTTAGCAGTAAATGATCCACAATTTCCTCAATTTCAGAACAAAAAGGACATAAGAAAGAATTAACAACCCCAAGCCTGACTTACCTATCACTAGTAAAGATTCTATAATTCAAAGCTAACCAAGCAAAAGCCCCTGCTTTAGGTAGACAAGGACCACTCCAACAAAGCTTATAAGGCCAATTAGTAGTTGAATTAGAATCCTTACTAATGATTCTTAGATATCCTTGCTTGACTGTATAATGACCAGACTTTGAGGGGACCCAAATGAGTTTATCCCTTCCTCCTAATATAGAAATTCTTCTCTCCTTCAAGATATTCCTAAGCAAGACCTTCTGTTCTAAAGGAATCAGAAAGTCATCAAAATTTCTCTACATAACTTTATTAATAACTGAGTCAGAATCAACTACAATATAATCTTTAACTTTTGTTCTCCAGACTTGGCACAAGAATAACTTACTTTCTTGAATTCCTTCTATATTTGACAACAAATGATAACTATTCCAAGAATCGTCCCAAAAAAGGGCTAAATTTCCATCTTGAATAACCCAAGATAAAAAAGGGGAGATCACCTCTCTACACTTTAATAAAAAATTCCAAATCTAAGAACCCATCTTTGGATTAAGAATGGTAAAGATTCTTTCAGGTGAAGACGAATCTAGATATTTAGCTAGCATAATCTTCCCCATTTAGAGTCTAGCTTTTCATATAAATTCCAAACCAATTTGGCTCCAAGAGCCATATTGTGAGCTTCAATGTTATGGATCCCAGTTCCTCCCTTCTGCTTCAGAATACAGATTTTATCCCAGGAAATTAGAGGGATCTTTTTTCCATTCAAATTAGATCCGTTCCACATGAACTTCCTCAAGATATTAACGAGGCAAGACAGGATGGACTTGGGCACCATAAGTACTAAAAGCATATACACAGGCATTGCTAACAAAACTAATTTAATCATAAGGATTTTGCAAGCCAAAGTTAACCATTTACCTTTCTATGAAGATATTTTGGACTTGATACTTTTAATAAGATTATCCCAAAACATAATTTTAACTGATCTCGAGAAAAGAGGAATCCCTAGATATCTTGAAGGAAGGACATCCACCTTAAACCCCAGATATTTTGCAACCCTTTCTTGAACTAATGAAGACGTAAAAAAGAAAAAGATTTTAGATTTCTCCTTATTTACTTTTTGACCTGATACTAAACAATACTTAGAAATTACATCCTTCATATGTTTAACTTTTGACATCACAAGTTGACCAAACAACAAAGTGTCATCTGTAAATAAAGCATGAGTAATAGCAAAAGGAACTCTAGGAATTTTAATCCCCTTCCAGTTTCCCAAGGAGTTTTGCCTCAAGATCAATCTGTTCAAACCTTCTGCCATTATTATAAAAAGGAAAGGGGACAAAGGATCACCTTGTCTTATCCCTTGAGAAGATTTGAAGAAATTAGACTGGGAACCATTAATCAAAACTAAAAAACTTGAACCAGAAATGTAAGAAGAAATCCACTTACACCATTTAGATGGGAAACCAAACTTAAGGAGAGCTTGAAGCAAAAAATCAAAGACACTCTATCATAAGCTTTTAACATATCCAATTTAACCAACATAGCAGAAAGTTTATGATCATGAATTGAATGTAGAACCTCATGAGCCACCAATGCACCTTCAGATGTTTCCTTACCTGGGACAAAACCTCCTTGTTCTTCTGATACAATTTTTGGAATGAAAATAGCAAGTCTTAGAGTAATTGCTTTAGAAATGATTTTATGCAATGTATTACAAAGAGAAATGGGTATGAAATCAGCAAAAGAAGAAGGTGTAGCAACTTTAGGAATTAAAGCAATGAAGGTAGAGTTAATCTCTTTCAAAACAATACGATTTCTACAAGCTTCTTCTATTGCCAACCATACATCTTTACCTACAAAGTCCCAACACTTTTGAAAGAAAAGTGGGGTAAAACCATCTGGGCCAGGAGATTTATCTGGATCTAAAGAAAAAACCACTGCCTTAATTTCTTCTAAAGAAGTTGTGAAATCAAAGGTGGGATATGATTTATAACTTCTAGAACAGTCGAAGGCGGGATGTTAAAATTTTCTTTTGAAAGAAGCTTTTGAAAAAAATTAACTCCTTTCTGAATAAGAACATCATCTTGCAAAATATTCCCCATAGAATCTTTAATTGCATGAATATAATTCTTATGCCTTCTTACCATAGCCGAAACATGGAAAAATTTTGTATTTCGGTCTCCTTCTCTAAGCCAAGTCTCCCTTGATTTCTGTCTCCAAAAAATTTCTTCTCTAGCTAAAACCTCCTCCAAGTTAGATTGAAGAGATTTAACACATTCAAAGGAAGCAATATCCATGCCATTTTTAATAATAATTCATTCATCTATTCTAACTAAGACTGCAATGCAGCTTTTTGAGAAAAAATATTACCAAAAGAAATTTTATTCCATTACTTGATTTTGTTTTTTATGAATTTTAACTTCTCATTGAGCCAAAACATACGAGAACCTTTCACAAAAGGGGCAATCTTCCACCAAGTTTCTAATAGAGGTAAGAAGTTACAATCTCTAAACCACATAGCTTGGAACTTAAAAGAAGATCTATGTTTCTTTTTAGTCGTATCAATGTCCAAGTGAAAAGAAATGGGAAAGTGGTCTGAAGCAAAAAAGGGAAGAACAAAGGTACCCGATATTTTAGTATCAAGACACCAATCAGGAGAGAACAAAAATCTATCCAATCTTTTTGAAATATTTAAAAAAATCCTTTCTCCTATTGGACCAAGTGAAATTCCCATTTAATAAAGGGCTATCCACCAATGCATTATTTGAAATAAAATTGTTAAAGTCATCAATCACCCTCTAAGGAGGACAAATCCCTCCCAATTTTTAGACAAACAAGTGATAGCATTAAAATCTGCTCCTAAGATAAGTTTTTCTTCAAGTAAATTTTCCAAAAGTGCAGTCAGAATATCCCAACACCATTTTTTGTCACTAGTCGAAATTGGCCCATAGACATTAAACAACCAGAAGTTTAGGGATGGGGAGTGTATTTTAACCAATATAAAATTTTGAGTAGAACAAATAAGATCTGCATCACAACTTTTACTATCCCATAGAATAACCAAACCCCCTGATGCCTCCTGTGAAGGAGAATGGAGAAACTTCCATTTATACCAATTTGGAAAAATATTTTTAGCTTGAGTTTGAGATAGCTTTGTCTCCTGAAGAAAAATAATGTCCATACCTGTAGAATCTATCTGACACTTTACCAAGCGTCTCTTTTTAGGGGCATTAATGCCCCTAACATTCTAGGATAAGATCTTCATTGTTCCTGGGGAGAGTTTCTAACTCTCCCTGATCTCAAACAGGTTTCAAGGGTAGCCTACAACCCAGCCTTAATTTCTTCCTGAGTTTTAAAAGATTTTGGTTTCTGACCTCTCGTGGAAGGAGATATAGACCTAGATTTCCTAGGAGAATCCTGACTAGAAGTTTGAGAAATGGACAATTTTGCAGCAAAATCAAAAACTTTACTATCATTAGGAGGAACCTGAGGGACAGATTGAGGAATGGAAAAGTTTTGAACAGAGTTAAAAACCTCATTACCAATCCCATCACCTAATAGAGCCTTCCAATCCTGTTTCTTTGTAGTTAACTAATTATCAGTTGCCAAGTTTGACTCAGAAGTGTTATTGAAAAGAGAGACACCCTCACCTACAACTTCATGAGATTCTTTTGCAATTACCTCATCCATAATTTTATCAATAAGATCAGAAGCAACTTTATGAATAGTCTTATCAACAAAAGCTTTCACTTCCTCCTTAGAAAAAGAAAAATTAACCAAACTTGAAACATCCTGTTGACTGCCATTTGACATGCAACGATCTTCCTCCTTATTAAATGATGGAAATAAATTCTTTTTCACTTTTTCTTTATGAAAAAAATTAAGAGTATCTGACTCCTCCCTTTTGCCAATGTCAAACTCAAAAGAAAATTGCTCTGCTGGACCATTGGCATAATCTTGTCCCTCATTCAAACTGGAGGAATTGACCAAATGATTTAAAGAAGCTTCCCCAAGATTAACAGAATCAAGATCTTCCCGTGAAATTTTGTCTTTTTTCCAAATCCTCATAGACCCATTTAGATTTAAAAAGCTTTGGCTTTTCCATGATCATAGGATCTTCAAAAGAAACCGTTTGTCTCCAAGACCCAAATTTAGATTGAAATTCTAGAAATTTAGGGAAAGGAAACGAGGTATTTAAAATTATAGAAAACCGTACTGGCAATTCCAATTTTTGAAAACTAGACATGTCATATTTTATAAAAAAACCCATTTTCTTAGCACAAAATTCAATAATGTTGAGATCTTTGTATTCCAGGGGTAAGTTTGGCAATGAAATCCAAAACAAGACAAAATTCATATTAGCTTTAATGGGATCAAAATTGGGATCCCACTTCTGAATACAAATTCCTTTACCTTGATAAAACCACAATTTTTGTTTTAGGGTTTCATCATGAAAAAAGCCATTCTCAAAAATTACCATAAAAACACATAAATCCTTGTGTAGGAAAAAAACATCAGAAACCCCTTTCCAGGAAACCCTAATCCAATTAAGAAAAATATCATAATTAAGTTTCCAATTCCAAACCTTACCAATAATTGCCCTTGTAGAAAGATCTTGAATATAGGGGTTCACCAAATCTTCTGGTATTTGAGTATTAACAATATTAGTAGAAACCCTAGCATTAGATTCAGTAGTTTCTTCATGGGGATTCACTTTATGGGGAACTAGATTTTCCGTCAATACCTGGCAAATTTCGCTTCCATTTTCCACCTTTCCTGAAACCCCAGCTCGATTATTTGCAAACAATGTATTTGTAAAAAACCTTCTGTTGTTCTAAAAATCGTAAGAACCGCCATTATCATATCGAAGTGAAAAAGGATACTGCACATCATTTCGGAAAGATCTCTGAAACCCTAATCCTAAAGACTCTTGAAAGGAGAAACGACTTCTTGCCCTATTTGCTTCAGCAAACAAACTTTAAAAATTAAATTAAAATTGATTAGAAGCATTTAAATTGATTAGAATCATTTTATTTAAAAATTATTTACGCATACATAAAAATTAATTATACAACTCCAACCTTATTATATTTTTATTTATTTATCATATTATTTTATTATTCTCTAAATTTATTTATTCATAGAAGTATTTATATATTTAATTATCAAAGTATACCCCATATCATTTTATTACGTAAAATAACCAAAGACATATTATCAGACAAATTAAACCAAGTGCCAAAACAATTACCTGACCACTATCCAGGGTAAGAATGGAGGGGCACTACAAAATGTGCAGGAAATTTATAGGTGTTAGACCAATGGTTGGATGTGAAGAACATTGACATGGATTTCTCTTGGAGAACATTGACATAGATTTCTCTTAGCAATCTCAATCTACTTAGTCTTTGTGATGTTGAAACCCATGAAACCATATCCAAGTCGACTATGATTCTAGATCCCCTTGTGTTAGACATGCGAATGTGTCTCCTTGGGTGATTTTAATTATTGTGTATGCATTTGCTTGGTATGTGCAAAAGAGTTAATTAGTCTTCAAAATGAGATATTTGGCTTAGTGAAATAATTGCTAGTTAAAACATTAATTTTATTTAATTAATTTAATTTCCTAGTTGTTGGAAAAATGTCAATTAGAATTAAATTAGTTGCATGGTGGTTAAATAAATGTATTGATTTATTTATTTTGTAATGTTAGTTTGGTAAAAGGAAAATATATTGTAAAAATAAAATAAAGAAAAGAAGGGTAAAAGGAAAAAGGCCATTTTTCCTCACTTTGCATTTTGGCATTTTTGGATGTTCAAAACCCTCTCTCTTCCCCTTTCAAAAAAAATGAATTGGAAAGAAATACTAGTGAATGGAATTTTTGGAAGTCAGATTTGAATTGATTGTGCTTGGAGGTAGAATCCTTGGTAATGGAATTGGGTTGTATGTGTGTGTGTGTGTGTGTGTGATGATCAAGAAGAGGATTTTCTCCATTGTTTACCAACTTGGAAAGAGGTAATCTTTTATTAAACTTTTAAAAAAAAATGAAATTATTTCTTCTGGCCATGCCCACATAAGTGGCTTTAATCACATATTTTTAAAAAATGAAGACACAACCACAATTTCCTACCTTTTTCTCTTCAAGTTAGGAGGAGCCCCCCAAAAATGAACCTTCTCAATTTACTAACTAGTTTGCTAGGTTTTTACTGGTTCCCAAAGTCCTCCCAATCTTCTTTTCCCATTTACTTTATTTTCACCAAAATCCCCACTAGAATGCACTGTGCTCCAAAAAAATAATTCTGAAAATGAAAAAAAGTACTTTTTTCAAAAGAAACTTCTCCTCAATAAATAATCAAGAATCCTAACTTACCAAAGTGATGAAAGGGAGGGAAGTTATTTTTCCCATTCCCGTACAAAAGAAATTTACAATAAAGATTAACATACATTTACAACCCCAACTAACTACCTAACTAAACCCTTTAGTAAAAGTAATAATATATGCAACTAGCAAAACTTAAACATAACACATGCATATAAACCTTTACCCCTTACAAAGGAAATTAAAATAAAACTAAAATAACCCAATGAATTTCCTAACTTAAATGTTAATAAAAATAATGAAAATAATAATTAGAAACATTCTAATTTAATGTTAAAGGAAACCTTTGTTTGCTAAATTATGCCCATTAGGAGATAGGTAACTAAAAGAACAAAATCTTTTGCACATAATTAAATATTTACTAATCTAATTGATAACTCTACCTATTTTAATTTTCGGAAATAATTACTTTTATCCTTAAAATTAATAATAAAATTTAATTACTAATCCATTAAAACAATTAGAAATTACATTTGTAGATTTATAATTTATCTATGACTAAATATTTAATTTAGTCAAACATTTATAAATAATTATTCTATTTACAATAAATTTTCTTTATTAAACAACAATTGTCATTTCACAATTAGAGATTCTAGGCTAGTATAAATTTAGAGTGTGAAAGGATAGATTAGTGTCAACACCCTTACCTCAAAAGCCTTGCCATGATGTCTTACCTTCCATTAGGTGGCCAAGATCCCAAAAGTGATCAACCCGACACATACAATATGTAGCCAACACACTTCTTGCATCCACCATTAAGATAACAATAAATAATTATTTTGACAAATAAGATGATATATGAGAATATCACAACATTCCTAAACAATGATATCTATTTATGGCTAATTTATTCTACTATTGGAAAGAATGATTTTATCTACAACATATAATATTCACATGATAATTAAAATGGATAACATTACCTTATCCAAGAATCCTAATGCTAATATGTTGAGATGTCAAATCAAACACCTTTACATGATTATGATAATTAGTAAACAACATATATCATCTAACTAATTATCAAATGTAATTTCAAGATATTTGTAATATTCTTCTATCCTTACAATGCCAAAAGTTCTATCGCTAAGACTACTAGATAGGGTTTAGGTGTCCTTACACTTTTCCTCCCTAAAAATTTGACTTCCTCCTAGAAATCGTCAAGAGGAAAGAATATTCCTTAGCACCAAAACATCCAACAAAGGTTAGATACTACATAAATACATATGTACAATATCAAAACAAAAGTAACAAGATGCCAATGCTTTATTTAGAAATCCAAACATAAGAAAAAGTGCAAAAGAAACCTAGAATTCACTATATCATCATTTTTCAATAAACATATTCTGCAGTTACAAATAATGACTAAAATTATTTATTTAATAGCTAACACAATGATAAGGTGTCATTACTTATTCTGAAGGAAAAAACTTTAAAAAACTCTATCATTTCAAAATTCAAGCATACCATACTACAAATCAGAATCCATTACATCCATTGAATTATAACTTACCAACTAAACATGTTTACATAATCAAGAATATTAAAATTTATCAAATTCATTGTAGTCACATTTCTTCATAACACCTCACAACAATTACACATCCTAGAATTTCAACTTCATACATAACACATCATGTATACACACAATGGGATGAGGATGATTGGTGCTAAGTAGAACCATAATGCTACAAAGGAAAGATGGTCTCAGGCCCTTCCAAAGGAACCCTCCATACATTTCCTAGCACCTTCCTCTTGTTTGTGTAAGGGGTTAGCCTCCAAGATAAAGGTAAAAATTAAATCACACACACACTAACTAGGGGAGAAAGGATTATGATCGTGCCATACTGGTCCCATTTGTAGCCCCCATCCTCACAATAGGAACTCCCCAGGCCATCTACTTCCCCATGCAACCTATCAGGGATTCCTCTTGGATATAACAGTTTACACATTTCACATCACTCCACACAAGCCAACAACAAAAAACAATGATAAGGCCTTAAAATAAAGAAGTTTTTAATAAATAAAATTTCAAATAGGTGTGAGATGTGAAAAAGAGTGCCTAATCAACAATGAAGTAATTAGATCAATCTTTCCTCATCACACATTGGAACACAAGCCACTAATGACTTGAGAGACTTGGATGTTGTCCCTAAAGAAGAGCCAAGCTATTGGTAGGGACTCTATTCCTTTGTTGCAATGATTAGGGATTGATGATAAATGTATTGATTAAACTATGCAATGAATAGACCTAATGAGCTAACTGAGTAAAAGTATAGAAAATAGTTATAGAAGATAGAAAATAGTAGCATAAATGAGATAAGTAGAGAAGAATGAACTTGTCACTAGAAGCAGGGCCTTTCGGTGCCGGACACGAGCGCTGAGTGCCCTAGTCCTAGGGTTTTGGGGTAGACAAACTTATGTGTAAATATTTCCATCTTTGTATCCTTCATCTACCTGTCATTCATCGATATTAGAAACCTTCGCTCTGGATCTGCACACACAAGAGAAGAAAAATGGTTGTGCTATATAGAGGCTTGCCTCGGTTAAACCACGTGTATGTGTTTCCACTTCCACAACAACAGATGATAGAGAGAGTGCATGTTTGCAATGAACATAGGAAGATGACTGATAAAGATTGCAATGATCAAATATAATGAAATGAACTCACCATGAGCATGAAACCCTAGTTGGACTTGATGCCGCAACAGAAGTCACACACTAGGAGGTGTTGGA